>JAWNNQ010000481.1:0-600000 GCA_035044765.1 Leucophenga montana
TATGATGCAGCATTTTTTAAGCAGTTGTCGATAAAATCGACATTTCATACAATAAATAATAAACTACTTTAATACCGAAAACTTAAAATATTGTGCTGTGGTTGATTTGAGTACGCCGCGTATAAAATACAAAATACCATAGGACTAAAATACACCGTACGCCCATTTTCACATGCTTGTTGCTTGTTTCTGGATTGAAATACTAAAAATTTCCGACCATTAAAATAGAAACGACGGCGTGGTGCTGCGGGGCAAATCGTGCGAAAAATAGTCTCAATTACTTTTTTTTTTTGTTTTGGGCATTTTCGTTATCTTTTTTTTTTTTGGTTAAATATAAGTTCAGTTTTATTTTGAATTAAAATGGATAGCAAAATGGATGATCCAACTATGGATGTGAACAAGGTTTATATGGTGCGTTCGGCCAAACACAAAGACATGCTTTGTGTTGATGATTTTCTGTATCATTTCGATGGCTTCGGCCGTGGCGAGACATATCGTTGGCTATGCAATCGACGTAAAGATAAAATAACTCCATGTAAGTCCCGTATATCAACAACACTTGAGGATGCGAGTGATAGCACTGTGCATATTGTGCAAGAAGTATGCTCCCAGCATACGCATCCGCGTTGCAGTGATCATGAGATAACCAAAGTATCGGAACGGAAGCGTATTGCGAATTTACAGGGTAAACCATGTACGCTGGATCTATTAAGACCGCGAAAGCGGCCGGCAACTACAAAAAAACGTTCATTGTCGCCACGCACTAAGCTGGCGCGTCTTGAGTTGCCCGATGAAAGCGTACCGGCTGGCATGGTGGATTTTATGGTGCGTTAATTTGTTTTATTTTTGTTGTAAAAAAGTGAAATTCCAATATACTCTCTATTCTCATTTAAAGGACAAGGAACGCGTTATTGTACTACGTCGTTTGGATGGACGCGTTATGTGCTGCGTTGATGGACAACTTTATTATTTGAATGCTAAATCCACAAGAGGTGAGCTCTTTCGTTGGATTTGTGTACGTAAACGTGATGCTAGCTGCACCTCTACCATCTATACGGAACCTACTATTGCTGGTTCACATCGTTTGCATCCATTCGAAGCGGATGCACATATACATCCGCACTATGCACCAAGCAAGTTAACACATATGTTTGAAAAACATAATATAACTATTATAGAGGATGATGAAGTTGAGGAAATGATGGATGACAGCGATATCGAGCTGTTCGAAACGGAGGAACAAGTTACCGAACAGGGTAGCACCACAATAATTGAGGCTGTAGATGAGGAAGAACCCATTATTATTGAAGAATATCATATTGATGACAATGGTGACGAAATTGAAGTTATTGTAGACGATGAATCAGCTTGTGCTGATGGTGTTAGTGGAAATTATGACGGCGGCGTCGGTGGTGGTGTTGACGAGGTTGTATTCCATGATCAACATCATAAGGATTGGGATACCATTGAAGAAATTATTGCTAATTATGTGCCACAAATGAATCATAACCCGTTAACGGAAACAGATTTATCTAAATTCACGTTTCTGCCATCGAAAAGAGGCAAAAAAGTTCTTTGCGTGAATCGTTTTCTTTATTACTATGTAACGCAATCGGTACGAAGTGATAATATATTATGGAGTTGTATTATGCGTACCACAAAGAATTGCCATGCACGTATTATCATGGCACAGCAGGATGATGGACAACTGTATATTGTGCGCATTATTGGCAATCATAATCATGAAGTTAATTTGTTGAACATAAAGAAACGTTTAAGAGGTCAACAAGAATATGGTGAAAATTCGAATTATGAATGCGTAGAAGACGATGAGTATAGCAATGAAGCAGTTGACTATGAAAATTTTGGTGAAAATCTTGATGAGGTAATTGATCCGACAAACTTAATAAAACGAAATGTTATAGCAAAAAAATTCATTGGGATTGAAGGCATTAAAGAGGAAACAATTAGAAATGTTGTCATAAAACAGGAGAAAGAGTTTTTGGAAGAAGTAGAAACTGAATTTATCACAACTAAAGATAGTAAAGATGATGCTAATAATTCCAATTTGATTGTCGAATATCTTAATGATGGTGCTGATAATATATCGGCAAAAATAAAGATACTACCAACAGCATTACATACTGAAACTGTAGAGACTACACCTGCAGCAGCAGCAGCAGCAACACACGCTGATAGTGTCGATATTGCTAATGCTACTGCAACGACGACGACAACTACTGTAAAAACAAATCTGTCTAGTAATATGAATCAAGTTAAACGTACAAGATCAGGTGGACGTACAACTGTGCCGGCAACATCTACACAGCAATCTATAAAGCCAGATAACAATGCAGCTACCAATGAATGCGATATGGATTTATATAACATATGCAAATTACGTTCGGCTAAAGGCAATGAAATGCTATGCGTCGATGGTTTCATATATCAGGCCAAAAATAAGGGTGTCATTTCGCGCAACTATTGGGTATGCATCAAAACGCGCGATCCGGACATACTGTGCTCTAGTCGTATGTCAACGGCAATGCAACGTGATGGCAGCATACGCATACTACGTGTCTACAATAATCACAATCATCCGGCCAACGAGGAGGATATCAAAAGACGACTATTCAATGAGGTTAACAAACGTGGCGAAAAGCGTACACAATTCAAACCGTTGCATTTCATTGAGAAATCATTGGATCAAATTAATTCGGAATATGGTGATTTGGCTATTGAACGTTTACGCGTTTCAAGTATAAATCCAAAAGTACTAGTACACAAGCCATTCCGCTGTAGTTCACAGCGCATAACACCAGACGATGAAGATAACACAACGGCACATCGTTATCGTGTACAAGAAATGCGACGACAACATGTTCCCGATATGTCCGACAGTATGGTGGAAAACGAGTTGGTAGAACAGGAAATCGAAGAAGATTACAATGCTGCTGAGACGATTATACAGCATGAGGATGAGTCAATTATTGAAGAAGTTAGCGAGGTTGTCGAGTACGATGATATTGAGTGAGTAGACATATTTGAAACTATTATTATTATTTAATTTATATAAATGATTTGCATTATTTGTGAGGCGTAATTAACAGAACGTTGGGTAGATTTTTCACATAATTAGTTAAAGTAGAAGCTTCAGTACGCTATATGCATGCATGTATGGTGTTTATTTGTTTCGAATTGCTTAGAAATTGCATATTAAAATTTTAAACACAACACAATTTAAAGAAAGCCATAGCATTGAAGAAAACATGAAGGGACTTGGTACGCCATTATTAAAGAATGTAGGTGGAAAAGATCTATGAACTATTTTTAAGATAAGATATTACAGTTCTCTGAATTCGATAAAATGTTAAGCATTTTATGACATGGTACGATTTACAATTTACTTTGCTTTGATCAAGTACAATTCATATTACTCAAGGCAAGTGATTTCAAGACACGGAATCAACTCAAAACTCCAACAAAATTTTGAGAAGTGAGTGAGAAAAAAGTGAGAAGCAGAACATGTCTGTATGTGACGAGTCAGTAGATCTAGTTTCTAAGCGACTATACAAGACATAATTTACTAATTTGATCGTATCCATATTAAGTTTCAAATGAGTAACTCTAGACTGTATACTCTCCTACTTTGAGGTTATGTAAGTTTCTATTAAAATCAACTAGTATACAAATTTTGTATATGCATTCAATTTACGAACAACACAAAAAATACTGACAAATGCTACATTAAAAATGCATTAAAGCAAACGAACAGTCTCAATATTAAAGCTTTTTTTCGAACAAAGCTTTTTTGTAAACGCAAACCCGGAATTTGTTTGATCTAAGACTGCAAATAAGTTAACAATTTAGTCTTCTACAGTTCGTGCTTATAAACGGTCTAAAAAGTTTAAACATTGACAAGGTATTTATTCATAAAATTTTTTGATCCTCTGGTTTATTATATTGTATGTAATATGTAAGGTCTATTTGAAACTTTAACGAATCAGTTCAAGGTCATTATAGAAAATAATACTTTCACTATTCACAAGTGTATAGACAAAAATAGCCTAATAAGTGCTTTGGAACCGGTTTCGAATAGGTGTAGGTTTACGTAACAAGTGTTTTGTTGTTGAAAATTATACATAAATCGAGCCTATATTATAATAACTATTAACGATCTTTTTTTTTGCAGACCCATCTACAGCATGAAATTGTACGCCGTTTCCGATGGTCCACCATCCTTGGCCGTGCGCATGGCGCTGCGTGCATTAAATATTGAATATCAATTGATTAATGTCGATTTTTGTGCACTGGAACACCGAACAGATGAGTACGCTAAGGTAAGCAAGCTATCTTACTGAACTGCTGTTTTCTTATAACTTATTAAATATTAATAATATGTATATATCAAATTTTCAGATGAATCCACAAAAGGAAATACCTGTACTCGATGACGATGGTTTCTTTTTGTCGGAGAGCATTGCCATTATGCAATATTTATGCGATAAGTATGCTACAGGCTGCACACTTTATCCGCAGGATGTTAATACACGTGCGCTGGTCAATCAACGTCTCTGCTTTAATATGAACTACTTTTATGCACCCATTGGTGCACACACCATGGCGCCTATATTTTTCGATTATAACCGCACACCAATGACACTGAAGAAGGTGGAAAACGCATTAGAAGTCTTTGAGACATATTTACAGCGTACAGGCACAAAATATGTTGCCAGTGATGAATTAACAATTGCTGATTTGGGTTTAGTCTCGGCCACATTATGTTTGGAGGCAATTGGCTTTGATTTGGTACCCTATACACAGGTATCGCGTTGGTATGAGACATTTAAAGAAGAGTATCCAGTACTATGGGAAATTGCCGATTCCGGTATGCAAGAAATACGTGCATTCGAAAAGAATCCACCAGATCTATCACACATGGATCATCCGTTTCATCCAACGCGCAAAATAAATACATGAGCACAGATATATATATATATATATATATATATATATATATATATATATATATATATATATATATATATATATATATATATATATATATATATATATATATATATATATATATATATATATATATATATATATATATATATATATGTACGCGTAAAATTAGTTGTTACTATTATAACATTTGTGTATAACGAAATTTATATTATATGAGTATATATTATGTAGAAGAACCAATAAATATTTGTAGAATTTTTCTTTTTTAATAAACTTACCTAAAATCTTCAATGAGTTCACCAATTGCCTCGGTTAATTTACGATGTTTCTGTCCGAAGGCGCTCTGCTGCGTTACATTGCTCAGCAGTGAACGTGCGTCGGGTTCGAGAAAAATTTCAAGCTGTTTACGCGTATCGTTATTCAGCAGATCAACTTTAGTCAATACATTCATATGCGCCGTTTCCATATTTGCCATGACACTCAACGCTGCCATGGTGCCGGATATGAATTTGCTGCCATCGACCATAAATTGTGAATCCATGCAGAATACTGTGCATACGCGAAAATTCCATGATTCGAGTAGCTCCACCAGACTTCGTCCCATCGGCAGATGTGTAAAGAGCTCAATTTGGCCGGGCATATCGAACAGTATGTAATCATCATCAGGTTCGCCCTCCATGTCTTCCATTTCGCCACCGCAGAGTTGTGCACGCAGCCATTCTTGATTTTCAATCAAAAACTCTAGACAGAATACCAATCCACCATTTGGGCCCAGATGCATCTCCTCATCCTCCATGGCATCGTCAAGTTGTATTAGATCACGTATATCGGCAACCGGCCGATAGTCGAATTGTTCAGCAGCAGGATCGAGATTAACCACCTCGATGACGCGCTTTGCATCCTGTGCATGGCGTTGCATATAGCTGCAGTAGGTCGACTAAGTGTTTGTGTGTGTGGAGAAGAGAAGTAAGCACCTGTTTTATATTGTGTTATTGCAATGAACTTTTGCTCATCGTACGTACCTTTCCGCTACCCGCGGGTCCTATGATTATTTGCGCATAACGCATTTTTTGTGTGGAGAATTCGCGTTATAAGAATTTAATATCAAACATACGTGCGCTACGGCCTGCGTTTGTTTAACGGGCTGCCAACTTTGTTTTGTGTATGTTTAAAAAATCCGCAGATGTTTTTGCACTCTGGGATTTTTTTAGACTTCGGATTTTTAAAACAGAACAAAACGTTAAATTCGGTGGAGTTAAACCTTTGGATTCTTTACACCTTTTATGGGAGCTGAATTTTCTGGTGGTATTTGTTTTTGACTCGTTTTGTCGTACTGGTCACGAATACAATATATGTATGTATATTATATACTTCATTGGGTCTATGGTGCTTCCTTATAAGCACTGTTGAGACTAACTTATAATTAACACTGTGTGTTAAGAGTATAAATTTGTATTAAAAAACAAGAAAAAACGTTAACTTCAGTGGAGCCGAAGCTTTAATACTCTTCACGTATTGCCCTTTTTGCTCCACAAACGCTTGTGTAGTACTTCAGTTTTTCAGTTTTTGTATGGATGCTTGGACTTAAAAATTTTTAATGTATTGAATTGTATTTACATAAAAATAGATTTCGTCATTTTGATGGTAGATGGTATGGAAGGTTTTGGATAATTTTGTTGTGCATGAAATTTTTTGAAAGAACATTCAAATTTAAACTAATTTAGGATCCAGCTGAGTTTGAAAACCTAGGTTGTCTGGTATATTAGATCGTACGATAGACAGTTAAATCGCGGTTATTTTTTAATTTGTGCTGCTTCTGGTTATAAAAAGTCTCCATATCAAGTTTCAAACAAATATTTCGAAGATTGAGAGTATAGGGAGGACAGAAGCGCACATACAGACAAACAGAAAGGCATGGCTAGATCGACTCGTCTTGTTCTTGATCACAAATATATATACTTTATGGGGTCTCCGATGCTTCCCATAAAGCTGAACATACCGCCGAAACCTTTTCAGCCCTTCACTCCCAACTTTTCCGGAAGTCCTCTCCGGCTTCCAATAATATACATATGTAAGCAGTAGAGACATATCTCATACTCCATGGATTCGGCTGGCAAGGAGGTCATTGGTTGCATCAGACCTTTCACGAACTCTTTGTATGACGAGTGTTGTCAAGCTACTGCAGAGAAAAATGGCGCTTACAGAAGAACTACAGTCAACAGCAACGCGAGCTGTTAAAGAGCGATATCGGCAGAAACGGAGAGAGAGAGGAGAAACTCTTTTTTCCTTGTAAAAAAAGTAACAAGAAAGGCTCGAGCTTGAGGATGCTGAGGTGTTATGTGAGAGAAATCAAGCTCGAAATTTTGGCAAAAGGCCAAGCGGCTAATCGAAAGTTATAAAGCCGCAGTTTATTTCTAATGGCTGGTTCATATGCTCAGGAACTGCTTCTCTCACCTACTTGGAGGCAATGAAGCGAACAATGCCGCCGGTAGAGAATTATTTCTGGTACCACTAGTTAATAATACAGCCACTGCACTGTAATAAAGAAAAAGAATAACAAAACGATAGGCTCCGAGAAGCTGACAGTTGAGTTATTCAAGACTTGTGGCAAGGAGTTGCTCCAACTGCTATTCAAGATATGGTCTGGTGATTGCACTTCCAACGATTAGAATCTTAGTGTTCTGTGTCCTACCTTCAAGAAAGGACGCTCCCACTGTTTGTGCGAACTTCTATACTAACGGCTGGAGCCAATAACGATGCACTGTTAGGCATTCTTATTGGTTAGGTTAGGTGTCACTGTGACTTCAGACAAAAAAGGTCGATCATTTTTCCAAATTTTAACTCTACTACAAATCCTGGAAAAGACCCGTGTGTACAGCAAAGACGCACAACATCTATTTAACGACTTTAAGGCCACTATCGACACGCCGGTAAGAACGAAGTTTTTCAACGCCCTATCTGAACTTCTAACTTCAGCAAAGATCGTTCGTTGTCACACACAAAACGCGTCGTCGGAGTAGGAAAGAACTTCTCCGAACACGTCGAGGGTGGCGGTGAAAGGGTAACTGGCCTCAGCCTCGTGCTTCTTTAGGGTTTCGGAAATAATGGGTTTGCATTTTACACACATGAAAAGCAGTTGATACGGCATGTAAAACTAGGGATCCGTAGTTTTTTAGTGCTGGACCCAGATTTTTTCAAGACGGCTCTGGTTTCAGACAGGGGGATGCATTATCGTGCGACTATTCGAGTACATTCTACGCCGATGCATATACATACGCAGAACATTTGGGCACGGTCTTCCATAAGGAAGCGATGCAACGAAATCATCGGCATGAACGATAGGCGAGTTAGCAACTCATACACTAATATTGAGAAGTAGCCACATCTCAAGGGGTTAGCGCTGAACGAGAACAAAACGAAGTACTTAGTTTTCAGTCGCAAATCAGCGTTGCGTTTTGAAAACACGCAAAGAATCACGCTTGGTAAACGATGCTCCTTTATGCTCAGCAAGTAAATTAGAAGTAGAGTGCTCTCTCGAAGTACGATGATAATAATCTAGAAGACGCTGATAATCCCGGCCCTGCTGTATAGCGCCGAAACGTGGCACATTTGGTAGTGTTCGAGAGAAAGATTCTTTGGCGCTATTAGAGTTGGCGATGAGTTTCGGATTCGCATGAACCACGAGTTTTATGAGTAAAATGATGTGATTGACATATTGTTAGTTAATGTGAGAGAGATAAACTGCAATTTTCAACTAACGAATTTCCTAAAATTGCACTTATACAGTCTAGTGCTTAAGGCATTTGAGAGTTCTTGAGTTCATAATTGCAATTACCGCTCTTGCATAAACTCCATAACTGTCCAACGCATAGTATTTTAGCGGCTTCACTGAGCTTATTATCTTATGAGGTTGGACAGCGGAGCTTCAGCTTGGAGTGTTTATAAGAGGCACCTAAACTTAATGTACTGTTGTTGTAGCGTCACATAAGTAAGTAATTTTGCGCAACAACAACCGCCAGTCCACTCCAAGCATTTTTGTGTGGTCTGTAAATTTGCACAGTGTTCATAGTTTCCTTGTGCTTCGATACAGCGTTGTGCACGGTCAATAAGCAATTTTTTATTTCATTTTTCGGAATATCCTTGAGAATGCCGGTCGACGCTTTTTGGATGGCTTCAATGTCTTCATCATCGGCAAAAGAAGTTTATCAAATAGATAAAAGTTACACGGAGCCAAATCAGGCGAGTACGGTGAATGGTGTACCTTTCCAACGCATCTACCTACCATTAGGTGGCGCCACCAGAAACAGCTATTTTTAAAGACCTGCTTCGTTTGCGATAGACCTTGTTGACCCAATTTCTCCGTCAAAATGGTATCTTTGGTATTTTTTAATTCCATTTCGATATAATGCAACGAATATTTCGACTCATTTTATATGAATTCACGCACTTTTTCAATGTTCTTTTCGATCACCACTGATTTCGGCCTGCCCGACTTTGCATCGTCACAGCGGTCTTCAAGACCTTTTTGAAAACGTTTAAACCACTCGTGAACATTGCTACGGGATAGACAATTGTCACCATAAACTTGTTTCATCATTTGGAACGTTTCGGTGAATGTTTTACCAAGTTTAAAACAGAACTTAATATTTGCTCTTTGCTCGAGATTCATTTTTTGACCGATACTGTCAAGATACTGTCACTTTTAGCGCGATAAATTCGCTTGTTGTGGTCCGATTTTCATAAAATTTTTACAAAATGTCAGTGAAGGATGTACCTTTCCAACGCAATAGGTGGCGCCCCCAGAAGTTCCGTTTCTTTTGCGACACACCTGGTAGTATTATAAAATATAATTTATATTTTAATATTCAATTGAAATTCACAATTTCATTTATTTGGTTTAAAAATATATGTAAATATATATTATATATATAATCATTTAAGAAATATAAGCTTGTTTAAACTAATAGTGTACTCGTTTTAAGTTGTTTCGTTTAAAGCACTTAAATATTTAGAGCATGCCGCCTAATCCTTAATTTTTACATTTTTTTTTTGACTTTTGACTTTTGATCATTTCATAAACGTTTGGAAATGTTTAAAATGTGTGTTTCGCAAAATGCATTGAATATAGAATGTGTATAATAAAGTACATCGTATATATATATATATATATATATATATATATATATATATATATATATATATATATATATATATATATATATATATATATATATCTTTATAAATATATAGTATAAACTGTGAAAACAATAACAAATGCGCTAATTAAAATCTGGAAAGTACTAAATTAAAACTAATAAAAATAAAACATGTTTTCCAACAAAATAAAATTTTTTAGTGAGACTAGAAACACTAAAAAAAAAAAAAAATTAACAATTTAAAAGACAAAATTAAAACTGCAAATTTTCACTTGAAAACACATTGAACGACACACATAAGTAGTTCATATCAATATGTGGAAAACTTTTGATTTAAAGCTAAAACTAAATATGTATAAACTCGTAGAATATTGTATTTTGTTTATCACCAGCTTTAGTTAATTGCACTCGTTTAATGGTACAGGCGGTAACCAGGTGTAGAAGAGTATATACGCAGCGCTCGAAACCACATTCGATGTGTCCAGCGCGGTAACAACCTGATCATCAAATTTAAACCAACGCTTATAAGAGGCGCTCTTGCAGAATGCGGTATAATGTCCACTTTCCATTGAGCCGTAGTGATTTGAAACGCCATACAATTGATAAGTCTTGGGCGTGCCAGAACGCGATTCGGCCTTGGCAATATATGGCGTCATATCGAGATTCTCTAGTGGAAAACGCAGGTAGTTTTGTTTTTTCTTATAAGAATTACCGGCTCCATCTGTATCGGCGTAGAAACTGTAAGTGTAGCATAATAGTATATAAATTATATATAGTAAATGATTTCTACTTGAAATGCTATTTTTTAATTACCGCTTTAGATGCACAACCAATACCGGTGGCAGTTTGGAAATATCCATTTTTTTGATAGCATCACGTTTTTGCTTACAGTTCGGACAATTCCAGCCATGTATAAGTTCGCCACTAAAATACATATCCATGCATTGGTTTAGATAACAAACGCTCGAGCTTGACGGCAGCTCCAGACTGAGATTCGAGAAGCATTCATATGTGGCAGACTCCTTGTGACAAGTAACACATTTTACAGTGCTCTTGATCTGTCCATAGAATAAATGCAGTATTAGGCTTTCTTTGGATTTGGTAAATTCTAGCCAAGCTTTTTCCGAAGCGCTGATATTGTCACGCAAACGCGTCGACACGTGTAAAGTTTGTAAATCGGAGTGCAGCCAATCCATGAGTATGGTAAGAAATTCGTGTGAATCCTGCTGTTCGACACCGCGAAAGATTTGCTGATATTGTCCGATGACATACTGTATGGCGAGACACAAAAAGAAAAGAAATAATTTAATATATATGTAAGTAGGTAAATACATGTGTATATGGTATTAGTTTTTGATTAGCTCGTTGCTGTGGAGCGGGGTATTACTAAGCATTTTGCGCTGAAACTCGGTATGGAGATTACTTTTGAAAAAAAAAAACTAAGAAGGACAAGAGAATATGTATAGTTTTACATGTGGAAAAGCCAAATCACCCAAGCCGCTCGGCTTAGAAGTCAATGTTGCTAGTGAAACCTTGGACCCATAGCATTAAAGTATCTTACCTACGTGTTTAGAAAAGAACGCAGCAGGTCTCTATTTGGAGAATTTGTTAAATTCCTGCAATACTATTACATGTAATGGTCTTATATTTAAACTTTTCAACACATGTTTACATTTTACACACATTTTGAGGTCAAGAGAGACGGTTGATACTTTGATCCCTCTAGTTCATATAGAGGTTCTGGTATTATAAGCAACAAAGGATGTTTTGATTGACTTATCAACTGAAACTGCTTACTGAAAACTAGTGATGGAGGCTGAAAAGTGCTTTAAAGAGGTAAAAGATGGCACTCGTAGTTTTTAAACAAGTTTATCACTGATAAGTAACGTCTATCATGATACCGTTGTAATATTTATGACCGAATTAATCGGCTGGTTTAATTTGTACAATCAATTGAAGCAAACAAGCTTCATTCAAAATTCAAAATTCCGTAAGAAATCTAAGCTAAGTTGAATGAAGTACATCTGTAGAAGCGTCAAAAACTCTTTACAATTGGATGCACGACTTTAAATTTAAACTTTTAACGGGTTCGAACATAGACAAGTAATAAATAGTATTGTTCGAGACGTACAATTGACTATAGAAAGACCGATTAACAACCGCTAACGAACGAGTTATAACAATTAACAAGAAACAGTCGAAACAGTAGATTTCTCCAGGCGGATCGGCGCCAAAGAAGGCTAGAGAGAGTCTGTCTGTTGGCTAACAAGATTGTGGCATAATACACTTTAATTAACTTTAAAAAAGAGAAACACAATCAAGGCGAATAATATTGCAAACTGAAGAAATGGTTTTGCGGTAAGATATTTGGTTCCAACAATGTGTTCATCGCTGAAACAAACGTATATTTTAAACGATTTGAGAAATACTCATAGTATTTATTATATGGAGCGAATCAATAAATTAGACAAATGTTGGACGAAGTATATTACAAAATAAAAATGGATTAACTCAAAATATGTTTTTCTATTGATTTGAAAGTAGAATTTTTTGCCTCTGCACTCGTTCCGACTCTGCTGTGTCAATTTTTTTGTACACTCACGAGTTTTTCTCTTTGGATATTTTTGACAGCAAATTTGGTGAGAACTTTTGGAGGTGTAAAAGCTGCTTAACGCATTAAAGAAGGTATCGGACACTTCACAAAGAATTTTCTTGATCAGCTCGATATAGGAGTCGATCTAGACTTATCGAATCATGCCACTGTATTTATCGTATTAATTTTCAAAGATCATAATGGAGATACATACATTAATCCGTACTTGTTGGGAGGGACTCTTGTAGTAGTAGTAGTAGTAGAATTTGATTGCCCGAAGCTACCACAGCATCAATATGGAGTTTATCTCAGCCTTAAAACTATCCTTGCACCCTCTCTCTTGCATTGAGATCGAGAGGAAGCAAGTGAAATAGGACGTTAAATGCTTTCGTCGGTGTGGTGCGTAAAGCTCCACTGATGCAGAGTTCTCTACTTCTTTGTACTCTTTGTAGTTGCTTAAAAGTAGAAACCGATGCCAGTCATCTTACCCATACTCCGTAGAATAGGATTAACTTAACAACTGCTGTCTATAGCCAGTGAATAATTAATTTTACCAGCTTTTTTATCAGCTTTTTGGTGTTGTCATTCCAATTCAGCTTTCTATTGCGTATATTACAGAATGAAAGACTTAGCTCACATTCAAACCCACCACTCAATTTTTGGTATTTAATCCTTTTTTATAACTGTTAATACCAACTTGAAGTTCGATATGGTGACGTCTTAAGAATGGCATCTTCACATATATAATGAACGAGTTTCTCCTACAGTTAGGAGTAGCCCCCATACGAAGAACTCACCAACCATTTTTGGTTAAAGTTTTTTATTACAGCCAATATAAACTTGAAATTCTATATTATGCATACTTATGGACAGACGCTCTACAAATATATCAATGGGCATGTACAGCCCCACACAAACCAATTACTTATTTTTAGGTTTTATAGATAGGAGCGTATCAAAGTTTCGAACCATATAAGTTATTGTGTTTTTTTTTTCTTTTTGCTCTATTTATACTTACACGCAAATCCTTGCTTGCAACACATTTGTAGTTCCCATTCCATAAAATTTTAATAAGCGCTGCAACCTCCTCGGCAATATGTCCTTTTGTTTTGTTGTTGCGACTTATGCAGTTCTTGTATTTATCCGTTACACAGTAATCCATGAGTTGCGGCGTATTGCTCAGACACTGTAGTATGCTATTCATATAACAGGTATTGCCCAAGTTCTTGAGCCCAGTTAGACCACGACCCTGCAAATCAAAATTAGATGCATAGATTATAGTATAGAAATGTACACCCTTTTAATTACAATGTATTTAATCTAATACCTGTTGTATAACACTAGTTTACAGCGAAAAATAAACATACTGTCTTACACTTTTTAAGAGTAATTTGGATGTGGTGAACACGAAAAATATATATATATATATATGCATTTTGGGATATTGGAGTTATTTGCTGTTCAATAAAGTTTATCAAATGAGACAAATGTACAAAATTCGTTAAAAATTGCATGAAACACGAACTTTCATCAGTTGTGACTCGCATTGAATACTCTTTACGCGGATAATTTAATCACTAGCGATCATTCATTTTGATCGGGCTTGCCAGCCATTCACACAGACGCTGGCTTTAAGTAAAATCATACACCCAAAAGCACAAATATACCGTTATCAATTGTTTTTCGTATTCAGTGCATTTAAATTACTCCGGAAAAAGGTGTAAGAGAAATTAACTGTCGTTTCAAAATTAATATATTTGTAAACTAGTGTAATATAAATAAATATTTATAATAAATAGCTACGTCGTACACGTCTCAGTGGAAATATTGAACTATAAATGCTGTAGCTGGGAGTTGGCAGCTGGAATTTTACGCGCGTTACACAAATCATTTGATGCAGCTTTACAGTCATTGATTGTAACGAATAACCTATTTAAAATTGTACGCTTTTTGTTTAGCTTGCACAACATGCTTTGAGTATGGACAACGAGCGACTGAATGAACAAAAATTTAAATTGAAATTTGTGTAGAGAGAAGAAAATACACGACACGCGTGCCAGTTTGGTCAAGTGTGAGAAAGTTTGTTTTTGAACATGTGCAGCACAACAGCATCGAACGAACACTTGAATTGAGTGTATGTGTGCAAGATGTATAAGCGAAAAACGTGACCAATATTGAGAAGCAGCAGCAGTACCACCACAACTACCACCACCAACGGCTATGCTTGCTATTGATTGACAAAGCAATGCAGCCATAAATCGATGACTAAGTTACAAAAATAAGTGTTTGAGTGGGTGGTAAACAAACAATTTCATAGCGTCTATGTCTGTCGTTGATATTTTCCTTTTTTTTTCGTTCTAAATATATCAGCAACTAGTGTATGTTACTCACCACATTTGAACTGGGTACAGGTGAAAAATCTCGATGCTTGCGTGACGACTGATTAGTTGCCAGTACATTGTAATTGTTGATTGCAGTACTCGGTGGCGGTTTCACGGCACGATCAAATTGCGGCCGATGATGATGCATAGAAAATGCATTCTCCTTATTATCCTCTGCAATAGCAGCAGCAACATCATCATCACAAGCACCACCATCATCTTCATAGTAATTATGATTATCACCATTTAGTTGCATAGCAGCTAAATCCTCATCTGGCGACAACTTTGTGGGAATTACTGGCGGCGGAGATGGCGTTGTTGGTGACCTATAATGACGCTTTGTCTCGCGTGCTATAGTCAACAAACGTTCACGTTCCACACGCTCACGTTCATGTTGCTCATCCAGCAATTCACGTTGCTGTATTTTCGTTTCAATTTCTTTCGTAGCCTCCATTTCTCTGGGCGAAAGTGGACGTTTTTGTGCACGCTCCTGTTGTTTGTATTGGTTGAGTTCATCGCGCAGGCGTGTGTTCTCCTCTTTCTGTTAGAACGAATAGGCAATAAATAATTACTTTGTAACTTTTTAAACTGCACTACTAAAATACTTACAATATCCTTTGCATTACTCTCCAGTTGCATTATAGTGTAAAGTAGCTGCTGATCTGAGTTAGTGAGTGTTCCACCATCGCCGATTCTAGACTGCCACTTCTGTGCTGCTTTATCTAGCAAAGCATCATTCTCTTCTGCCTTTTCCAATAGTTCATTTTGCTCCTGCATTATCTCTTTAATTGGTTTATGCTTCTCTTCGTAGGTACGCACAGCAGCCTGTTTGCTGGCACGATCAATACTGGGACGTGTTCTTAAACCAGTTTGATTAGCAGCATTTAAGAGGCTTTCTTCTGGTGCATGTAAGTGCAAGTTACGTTCACGCAGTTCATCCTTCATGGTTATATCGTTTATAGAAGGGTACTCGATATCATCTATAGTCTCCATTTCGTTGTTATTCTGTTGCGGCGCTTGCACAGTGGGATTAGTACTGAATGTGGGATACATCATAATAAAGTACTCATAGCCACCCTTAAGTATTTGTATCTGCGCACGATAGATTGTATCGGGATCCCACTGTTTGCAAGAAAATGAAGTGATAAATTAAAAGTCATATAATGCGCTGAAGACTGACAGCAGTATTCTGGGATCAGGTAGAAATGTGGTGGAAAGCACATAAATAATCAATGACTTCCTACTAATGCTATCCACTTTTTTCGTGGACAGGAGCTTACATCTCACAGCGACTACACTCTTCACTACTATGGACTAAAGAAGTCTACGATACGATTGAGATAATTACAGATGGAGAAACTTTAAACAGTAGATAGGGGTTACGCACAATGGAGCAACATATAACGAGCACAAAGCAATTCGTTTAAGACTGGTACTAGGAAGGGACCAAAATGCTGTGCTTCGAAGATGTCTGCATGCTAATTACCAAGCAATTATTAATTGCATGCCACTTGTAGTCTTGAAACAAGACTCGTACAAGCTTCCCTTCCACAAAGGAGCATCAGAAATGACATTCGTTGACATGCGGAAACGGTGTAAGCGATGTAGAACCTGTACAACAATATATTACAGAGAGGCAGACGAAAGCACATAGATGAAAGCTAACCTACCGCAGCTACCCTTTAGCGACTACAATCTGGTGCATCGAAATTTCTCAACCTAGAAATCTTACGACATATATTCTCGGATTGTAACAATGGTGTACTTGGAATGCATAGAACAAATTAACCATCTAGAAAAGATCTAATAGAATAACAATGTATTGAGTTCCCGGCCATGTGACTGGATCAGATAAGTAGCGAAAATAGAAGCACACATACAGTTAAATGACCCACAGTCCCAGACTGGACCCAGAGTTCCAAACTGAACCCAGAGTCTCAGGTTGGAGCCAGTTACACTTAAACTTCTTGTGAAGATGTGAAAAAAAAAGAAAAAAATTAAATCCAAAGAAGAATACTTTCAAAATTATGAGATTATCAGACAGGACAAAAAATGTGTTCTACTTTGGACTACAGAAAACAAAAAAGGAAAGTAATGTCGGCGTTCTGTTGAAGTTCTTTTCAGAGTCTACATTTAGACATTGTAGACTATAAAAAGAATAGTACAATGTGTTGTCCTCGGAACATCGTTTAGAAGGCTTTCAAGCTGGCAGGAAAATCGGTGCATATAAAGTGTAGAACATTGAAATGCGAATAAGTTTGGACGCTCATAGACGCCGATATAACCAGGTTTTGTTTATGGAGCGTTTTTTATACCATTCACACATAGTAGTGTGAAATGGTTTTATCAGTTTGTCTGAAAGTTTGTAACGCATTAAAGGAGGAATCGCAAACCCCATAAAGTATATATATTCTTGATCAGCTCGACGAGACGAGTCGATCTAACTATGCCCCTCTGTCCGTCTGTATGTTGCTGCGCATTTTCTGAGAACCAATTTGTATGCTATCCAGTTGAAATTTTGCACATATACTTCTTTTTATTGCAGTTTAATAGAGTATCAAGATTGACATGCCACGCCCAATTTTTGCGGAAGCCCCCTTACAATCAAACTTTTGACTTTTAGTATGAAAAACTTTTTAATTGTAGTCAAATCAACTTAATAATTGATATGGTAACTTATGGAGGGATGTTTGACATATAGATTAATGGTTGGAACCCGCCCACTGTTTGGGGTAGCCCCCATAAAAACCTACTGCCCACTTTTGACTTTTTGTATGAAAACTTCTTTATTAAAGTCAATATTAGGTTGAAATGCAATGTGTTCGTTTTTTAGGAAAGACGCTTAACATACATAGACTAACCGGCGTGACCTACTTTTTGGGGTAGCCGCCATACAAACCCACGGTGCAATTTTGTGTTGTTGTAAGAAAAACTTCTTTATTAAAGTCAATATTAGGTTGAAATTTGATTAAGTGGATTTTAGTGGACAACTGCTTCATATACATACACAAATCGGCGTGTCCCTACCACTTTTTGAGGTAGTCACATATAAAGCCACATTTCCCTTTTAAGGATATGTATGGAAAACGTCAATATCAACTTGAAATTCAATGTGGCGGCATCTTATACACCTACTACATCGCTTCATACACATCAATTAGTGGGCGTCTACGGAACACTTTTTGGGGTAGAAGTTATTTAATTCCACACTTTTATGTTTTACAATACTATTTAAAATTTCGTGTGAATGATATTAGAGCTTTGGTTTAACCGAAGTTAACGTTTTTTTTTCTTGTTTTTTAATAACTACACCGAAAGCTGAGTTGATACAGCGATGTCTGTCTGTTTGAACATCGAGATCTTCGATTTCGAGTCGATATTTCCCTTTTCCGATATGTGTTAAAAGGACCTGCTCTAACCCCACTATAAGGGGTAGCCCCCATACAAACATATTCTTGTAAGAAAATTTTGGTATTTTTGTTCTAAGCTACAAATAAAATATGCCACATCGGTCTAGATCGGTCCAGTCTGAGGGATAGTTCTATGCAAACAGGCTCTCCATTTTTGAGTGTACAAATTGTGTTCATCTTTTGAACTAGAAATGCCAAATTTGTTGTTCTTTTCGTCAATTCTAATAAAAATTTGCACATATTTCCAGATCAGACTACTGAAGAACATAGTGCATTCAAATGTATGGTTCACATAAGGAGCCTTAAATGAGGTACAAGGTATTTTAAATTCGAATGCATTCTTGATTTTATATTATATGAGGGCGAGGCTCAACCCAGTGAATGTTATATTTCCTTCTATAGGCTATAACATTATTATAGCTTATGACGTTTCCATAATCAACATGAAACTAACGATGCCTCATATGTCAAAATCCATTAGGTCGGGTAGACATACATACGTGTAACGCAAAAGTGCGTCATGACTTTGTACAGCTACAAGTATTTGTTCCCAATTCATTATACGGTACTATAATACGATAAAAGGGTACAATACATTTGATCAGGTCGCAGTGACTACTACCTTCTAATAATAAGTTCCATACACAAGAATCTTGGCATTTATGATAAACTGAGAAAAAGACTCAGATTAATAACTCGAAACTGAGAAGTAGCATAGTTTATAAAAAGTTTTAGTTGTAGGTTGAGTCATTAATTTTTGCTGCTGCTGCTCTTCCAAAACTTTTAACTTAGAAGTATATGAGACACTTACATTCATTAGTATGTCCAGTAGTATGCTTATAGTTGTATTTGGTGCTGGTTCTGAATCTTTTGTATTCCAATCCATTAATACGACATGTTCTTTAATGGAACGTGCAGCCCAAAAAGCTTTAGCTTGACTATCAAGCTTGCCTTGCAGTTTGCCAGCAGACATGCTACACATAGAGATAAGAGGCATATTATAAGTATATTAAAATTTATATGTACATTTCATATTTACACTCACCCTGTAACTATAATGCTCTCCGGCACATTAAATGCCCAGGCATAGGTCAAATGTGAACTCTCATAGTCGCTGGCACTGCGACAGTCCATTATCAGTACATCTTTCTGTTGTATGCGTTCGAAAAGCTGCTGGCAGCTAATTAAGCCTGACTTTCCGAAATCATGTTGCAACCGGGTATTGAGTGTCGTTGTTGTTGGTGAAGCTGCTGCTGCTGCTATCGAGGCATGAGACAGCGTCTTTGTCTCGCCGGCTCGCATATCATTTGACAGTGCAGCATTTTGTTGTCGCATTGTTTCGCTGGCAAGCTGCTCATAGCGCTTTGTCAGCGATTCACTTAAACGCTCTAGCTTATCCATAGTGCGGCGATTTGATTCGTTATCGCCGAGCATTTGACGCACGGTTTGTTTATTACTGCCGTATTCGGAATTCTTGTGTATGCGCGTCAATAAATTGAAGTATTTCATGTAGGTGATATAGGCAAGTTCCTCATCGCCGTCGAGACGATACTCCTCAGCATTGTGGTACAGTTTTTTTGCGGTATTCAGCAGCCTAGTATTATTATTATTATTATAATTGATATATAAAAAGATCAAAGATTTTTCGTATTTTTATTAGTTTTCGTTTTATGTTTAATTTTTTTACATACAATTTTAAGCTCTTGTCACGCACATCCGGAATTGCGCAATGTTTCTCGAGATCCTCCAGTCTGGAGCCCAAACGTAGCTGCTTTAGATGCGCCATGCTGGCTACTCAATTAAATCACAGGTATCTCCTTAATTGTGTTTGTCAGGTGTATAAAAACGTAAATCTGCTGCTGCTCTGAGTTTCTTTTTTTTTTTCATTCGTTTTGCACAATTTTCCAGAATTGAAAATGTACTAAAAAATAACATAAACGTAGCATCAGCTGTTTTGGGTTTGGTCTCTGCGCCGTTGCTGTTGTGTTGCGTTGGCTTCGTAGTATGCTGTGTTAATGCAGTGCAGCGTTGATAAGCAGTGCGGAAATCAGGCGTTAATTTTGAATTTTTCGTAATAAGTTGCATTTTTATTTAATGTTTATTTAATCGATTTTTATGCTAACTATTCTATAAATATAAATATAAATATAAATAAAATAAGAGTGTCTATTTGTCATTTTTTTTTTCGATTCTAGTTAAAACATTGCCTTCTGGATGGCAGCGACTTCCGCTTGGTAAACAATCATCATGTAGTCTCAAAGAGGCATTGATACCTATTTCTGGGACGTACACCCCAGCACCGATTCTGTTCATCAGTTTCGAGCCATCTGTGAAGATTGTCAATGATTTTCCTATTTTTATTTCGTGTTGCAGTTGCTGCCAATCTTTTTGGAAAGAGATGCGAACATCGAAATTCTTATTGAAGTCAAGTATAGTGATGCACCTACTTCCGGGTAGGTCTCTTTCTCCTTTTAGTATTGTTCCCTTCATCAGTTAGGTATGTGGTTTAATTTAAGGCAGGTTTCAAAGAGCACATATAGTCACCTATGATCTTTGAAATAACTCCGGAAATATACCATCTGGTCCTGGGAATTTATAGAGTTGAAAAAATTCTATCGCCCAAATGGGTCATCGCCAACAAGATTAAATAATCTTGTTGGCGCTGACTATATTCTTAATGAGATGTTCAGCAACACGCTCAGCAGAATATGTTGTCTGCTTGTTGGATGAGCATCCCGGAAAAGGGATCCTGATAGAAGATTTTGTAATTTTTCACCTGAAGAATAAAACATCAAGCGTTTAGCGAGCAACTTGGTTGTACAAATACCGTTAGACAAACTTCATAGAAACTGCACATCCACTAAGCCAGACTATGGCGTTTTAGATAGCAACAACCACCGCCTGGTAGACACTAAAGTGGTTAGGCAGTCTGCAGAACTTCTGAACTTTCGGTTCATATGAAATGCCTTTATCTTCTCTACAAGGGCTTCGTGTAGATATTGACTATATCTACTTAATTTTTCAGCTTAAAGCATGGCATGTAGTATTCGTATATGGAATTGAGATTGCTACGACACTAGGTTAGGTTAGGTTAGGTTAGGTTAGGTTTCGATGGTCAACATGGCTGAGTCCCACATTGTCAATTAGGCCAGCATAGGCCCCTTGTGATACCATATGTATTTCCTATTCCAGCTACTCCGAGAACCACTTTGACAGTGTCAAGAACGTCAAGATATGTTTTATCTCTTTTATATACCTACTGTGGCCTTCATTGGAAGGATATCAGCAGTGATACCTTCTCTGGCTAGCTTGTCTGCTCCACAATTTCCCTCTACAAATATAACCCATTATAACTAGCCACTACAACTATTGTTAATTTTTTTGACGTGATAACGTCTTATAAATTGATGAACGCCAGCTGCACGTACGAAAAAGCATGACTCATTTGTCACGCACATTTGAGCCGTGCGTGCCAGCGACAGCGCGGAACAAGCGATAAAGAGGCACGATCGGCCTAAGCGTGCAAAGCAAGCACACTGTACTTCTCAAACTGCACTTCTCAAACGTGCAAAGCAAGCTCACTATACTTCTCAAACTGCACTTCTCAAACGTGCAAAGCAAGCTTACTATACTTCTCAAACTGCACTTCTCAAACGTGCAAAGCAAGCTCACTATACTTCTCAAACTGCACTTCTCAAACGTGCAAAGCAAGCTCACTGTACTTCTCAAACTGCACTTCTCAAACGTGCAAAGCAAGCTCACTATACTTCTCAAACTGCACTTCTCAAACGTGCAAAGCAAGCTTACTGTACTTCTCAAACTGCACTTCTCAAACGTGCAAAGCAAGCTCACTATACTTCTCAAACTGCACTTCTCAAACGTGCAAAGCAAGCTCACTGTACTTCTCAAACTGCACTTCTCAAACGTGCAAAGCAAGCTCACTATACTTCTCAAACTGCACTTCTCAAACGTGCAAAGCAAGCTCACTATACTTGAATTAACGAGTGCAAATAAATATGAATTTATCGAAAAAATTGTAATTTTCAATTAACTCCTTCTTTGTATTATAGTACAAAATAATGATAATTCAGTGATAATAATTCAATTCAATTCATAAAAGTATGAAATTTTTCATCAATGTTTTCTTATGACGTTATCACGTAAAATTATCGTCCGTAAACCGACTTTACAGACAACCAATTTTTTTTACAAATTTATTACTAAATTATACTTAAGCTAAACCACTAAAGCAACGTATAGGGGCAAGTACTTTTGAATTAACAGTTGTAAATGTACGCTTATATCTTCCCTTATCTACAAACTTTACAAATCAATTTCAATACCAATCCAAGGCGAATCAATTACCTACAGCATCAATATCTGCCTTATATGTAGATTCAGTATCCTATTTAATGAACTTTGCACTTTTCAAACATTGATAAATGGTTCAGGAGCCAGAAACATTTAACCTGAACATGTTTTCGAAACTGTCAACAATTAATTTGGACTACACGAAGACGAAGATAACAAAAAGTCAATACGAACGCACACATGCAAGTATACTAGATACATAGACCCAAACATATCGATGGGCAATACACGCACAATGCGTTGACAGCTAACACATCCTTTTCGTCCTTTGCTCCGACTTACATTACTTACATTACATGCATGTCTCTAATCGTCGTAGGCCTGTGCACTGTTCTTACGACATACAACTAACACCCCTGTATCGTGCAAGTCAACCAAGCTCATCCGAGCAGAGCTAGTATAAAAGTCTTACGGATGCTGCTGCTGCTTATTAGTATACAAAATGGGAGTTAAATGCTACTTGGTATGATTTTACCTTTGCCTTGACCACAACGACGATGTACAGTGTAAATGCGTTTAATAAACGGAAATTGTTGACAATTGATTTTACATACAGACGCATATAGCTTTTGTACATACAGTGGCGGATCTAGGATTAGAGTTTTTGGGGGGGGGGGGTTCAAGATTTTAAGGCGCAGCACTTTGTTTTGAAATCGCTGGATAATAGAAACATTTGACTGCGATGCTGAACCACACATTTGTATTCCGAATGTCCAAACTGGTTTCGGAATTGTTGAATAAATTCAAAGTTTGTTTTGTAACGAAAGCTGAGAGTTAGGTTCCAGTAACCAGTATAGTTCTGTTATATTTGCTGGAATACGTAGATCCGCCGTATAGAGTGTATACAATACGGGTCCAAGAACACTTCCTTGTGGAACGCTCGAGTGTATTGCCTGTAACTTTGAAAATTGTGCGTTGAATTTTACAACAAAGTGGCGGTCGCATATATACGATTTTATTAATTCATAGTACGGATATGGGAGCCACTTCTTAAGTTTATAATCATGTCCATCGTGCCAGAGCTTGTCGAAAGCTTGTGTGATGTTTCAGAATGCCGTTCTACAAAATTCTCGATTTTCCATCGCGGTTCATATACTAGTCCGAAAAACTCGATGACTTTGTTCAGTTGTGACGTGCTTTTCGCTGAATCCCGAACTGATGGTCGGGAATTAACTTTTTTTCGACTGTTAATTGGCTTCAATTTAGTCAATAGTAACGATTCAAAAACCTTTTTTATTACAGGTAGAAACACTAATAGGCCTAATAGGTAACTTCTTCTAGCGGTTTGCCTGGCTAAGGGATAACAAGAAACACGAGGGACCAGCGACGCGAGCTAGTTGGTTCAATTTGTATACTAGTGGCGGCCTCTTATGTGAAACGCTCAGAATTCAGCGAACCTCAATTCACCGAACAAAGAAGTCTTAGCTATGGACATTTGTTGTTTCCTACTCTTTTCAATAAATTTTGAAAATTAAGTTGTACTTTCAATACGAATTTTAATATTTTCAATAGAATGTTATATTAATCCAACATGTGGGGGGTGCCAGCCTCCATAGCGGCACCGCCTGAATGCGCCACTGTATACATATATGTATATATGTAATATAAACGAGTATTATAGTTGGGGGAAAGCGGTTCCAATATTATTTCTGCATTTGAAATATGGTTTTGTAACGCCCTTTTTCTGTTTTTGTTTGCTTACAGCTTTTATTTTCAAGTGTTTATGCGTGTGTTTTATTGTTTTATTGTTTTATTCTTATTTCTGGATATTGCATCCTTGGCTTTCTCTTCATGCATGTTAAGTGTCTAATGCAGCGTTTTATATTCCATATTTTCCACGTTATCCTGCATGTGATTAATGTGCTCCTTTTTTTTTTTTGTTTGTTTGTTTGTTTGTTGGGATTTTGTTTTTTTTTTTTTTGGTTTGCAAAAAAAGTTGCTGCCTTTGTCGCGATTTTTTGCTGCATAAATTCGAAAATATAGTGAAAAACTTTAGCTAGATTTACAAAGCGCCTTTTACTGTCGCGCGCACTTTACCAAATACAAAATTATGAAAATACCAAAGCGTATTTTTTATGCTATTTTATTGGTCATATGCCAGTATCCGGCCTGCCTGTCACTAAACAAGCCAGTCAACGAATCCGCTGCGGCCGCCATGGGCACCTGTCGTCTAGCGTTGCTGCTCAATGTGCTTTGAACAATAACTTCAAGTTTGTGGGAGCTGGCTGAACAGAAATGGAGGAGCTTTCGCATCGAAAAATAGTTTCTTTTTTTTTGTTACAAAAGCGTCTGCATCGTTTGAATTCCTTAAAATTACCATTAGGCTCACTGTCGACGGCGACAAGTAGATGACAAAGCCGGTATACAACGTGTATGCATGCAGTTGTGCACTGTAAAAAATCATTAAAAAAAAAGAAAGAAATGTTTGAAAGTTCGAAAATGGCTAGTAGGGTTGTGTGTAATCTTCATTTCATATATTGTACTGTTAGGCGTGTGATGCAATTCGTTAGAAAAGTTTCGACAATCTAAAACTGAATGTCAATCGAAATGTTTCACACAAATTCTTTGAAAATTGGAACTCGGAACACCAAAAAACAAAAGTTCTCTGAAATTAACAAGAAATTCATCACTTGGATGTATATTCGAAGAAAGGTGTGGAGAGTCTAAATAACTAGGCTTTGGTGTTACCAATCTGTTCGTCAAACATCGGACAACATAAACCATATGTACTCGTATATATCTAACTGGTTATTCCAGTTTTTGCCGAAAGTGTCCTTTGCGTATGTATGTGTGTTACTTATATTTTAACATATGCACACAATTTAGCGTCCTTTCCCTTTCTCCCTCCCTCTTCTACGCTTTGCCAGCGATGAAATATTTAAAGCAATAACAACAAAAAGACACTTTACGCTTCCACTTGGCTCGTTTTGCTCAGTTGCTGATGCTCAGTTGCTGAGAGTCGAACGAAAGTGTCACCATCAAGCAATTATCGTAGGACAGCTTCGTGGGTGTCGCTCATCGAGAAGCATGAAACAGAAAACACGAAAGAATCAAAAAGAAGTGTTCTGTTGAGAGATTGAGCGAGTTTGCTTCATTTTATTCTGTCTTTTCGGTGAGCAGACAACAGAGAAAGATTTGGTTGAGCATATTTTTTGCGAGCGTGGTATAACCAATAAACTGTTTTTATATAGTTTTATTAGCTCTATTAATTGCTTCGATTTAGCCTTTTTCATCTGTTAGTTTCTACGTCAGCCTACTGCGTTTATAACTCGCAAACAATAAAGCTTAGAGTTTTTAAAAACGTTTTCAATCCTTTACCCAAAATCGACAAACCTATAATAACTTTGTACGAATGTATGTAATATGTAGAAAGTGGCGTGGTAGACCCCATTAAGTATATATATTCTTGATCAGCATTGTTAGCTAATTCAAGAACGCAGCTGAAATTCTTAAATTTAACCCTCTTCAAAATAGGATTGAAGAAATTGGAGCAGCTGAGAGAGTAGATTTGATTTTCCCGCCGACAGTAAATGGGAAAAGCAATGGGTTGTGATTCAGCATTCGGGTGACTGACCGACACATGGTGCTGCTGAATCACAACCCATTGCTTTTCCCATTTACTGTTGGTGCAAAGAAATTGGAGCAGCTGAGAGAGTAGATTTCATTTTCCCGCCGCTTTTACTTTAAGTCAAAAATGACTTATTGAAGTGTAACTTCTTTAGCATCGTTGTCATTTGAAAATTCCATGAAACGAAAAAGTGAAATTAAAAAGAGACAAAAAGGATTTAGACTGCGAGAGAATGAGATAGATTATTTTGCACTATGTTGATAAGTTCGAAAAGGTTTGTGAAAATAATATAAATCAAAATAATATAATCAATCAACTCGCAAAGAGACAAACATATTCATAAATAGAATTTAGCCTGCGAGAGAATGAGATAGATTATTTTGCATGGTGTCTACACTAAGTTCGAAAAGGTTTGCAAAAATACTATAAAAACCGCACCTGGCGGTATCAACCAAAATATCTTCACCAGAAGATCGTATCGATAGATCATAGGATTCTGATATGCATAGAAATATATAGAAATGTGAAAATAATATAGGTTTGTGAAAATACTATAAAAATCAAATCGTTCAAAGTTCTTTGGCATGGTTAAGTTGGAAAAGCTTGTGAAAATACTATAAAAATCAAGTCGATCGAAATTCTTTGGCATGGTTAATTGAAAAAAGTAGAAATTTACATTCCTTATGACCATAGGACGATAGATGGCGCAGAACTGTGGTGAGTACAAACATAATCTGTTTCGATTATTTGATATGATCGAACGCGATAACCACAAATGCTAAAACTTTCTGATGAGAATGACAGATCAGTGGTTTTGTGTTGACAGTCAGCATTATGCGCCAATTTCACACTAAAGTTTTTAATCTATTTGCGAGTAACGCCACTCATTGATGAGGTTACAAAATTTTTGTATGGGAAAAGTCGTAAGATTTTTCGCATTATTGCCTTTGAAATGGAACCGGTTTGAGGCACATTGGTTGGATGGTTTCAAAGTCTATAACATAGAATAGGACATAGGTAGAACGATTTTTTGTGTTTTATATACATATATAGATTATGAAGCCATGCCCACATCTGCACACTTTTCAAGACCGCATACCCAGAAAAAAGTTTTATTTCTTTTTTGTTTGTTTAATTAATTTACTTATTTTAAAGTATCAATAACAATAAAAGGCCAAACGCATTAATATACAATATTATTCCTAGATTGCTGTCGATAGAGTCCACCGTAGTCCGTACAAAATCGTATAAATAAATATTCTTTACTGTGTACCCAAGTCCTTTATTGTTCAACTAGACTTATACAAAAGGCATTTCAATGCTAACAATGATGCAACAAATAATGTATGACTCTGAGTTTGTGTGTGTGTCTGTGTGTGTGTGTGCGTGTTAAATTTTTGAGTTTGTGATTTATAACTACAAAAATATTTCAGTTACATTTCATAGAATAAGCAGACTCATCTCTAACTACTTCAACAACCTCTCTCGAATTAATTCGCTATGCCTTTTCAAGTACATAATTTATCGATAGTTGCATAACTTAACACTATAAATTTTATTGCTAATAAGCAATGTATTCATTACAATCTACATTCTACTTGATTTATAGTTTTAGTGTTATTTAAACATATTTGAAAATTTGCATAAGAATTAATTAAAATTTTTAGCGTGCTCTTAAAATTTTGTTGCTCATGCCTTGATTTTAATATTGAAAGTCTGCCTGCCTGCCTGCCTGCCTTTACATGCTTTATCAATTCATTATTTAGCCAATTTTGTTTGAAAATATCTTGTTAGTTTTACTATAGACTGACTAAGTATGTAAAGGGGTGTTCAATAGTTGTGAACGAACTTTGATAGCTTATTACTTTGTCGTTCAAAGCTGTCAATGCTGTCATTCTTCGACGTTTGTGTACAGTCATAGTCACCATTACATTCGCTGAAAGGGCTCTGGAACTGTTGGAAACGGTTTTGATGAATTTTGGGGAAAAACCCATCTTCAGCGTTGAAGCACTTTTTTGATTGAACGGTTTCGCGAACAAACAAAATAGCAGCTGCATTTGCGTATAGAGAAATCTACAGCAGTAATGGAAGTCGCTATTGCATTCGGAGATACTTACTGCCTTGATGTGGATTTTGATCAGCCGGCGTCATTGTGCCATACATCTTTCTAAATGAGAATGATCAATCGGTGACTGTCAATGGCAAACGGTACTGGTTCATAACTGACTTTTTTATACTTCAATTGAATAACATGGATCTGGACGTCAAGACGTTGCAAAGTGTCACACATCAGACGTTACATTGGAGTTGTTGCAAGAAAAGTTCGCAAAACGCGTTATTTGCAGAACAGATAATGGGCAATAGTCGCACAAGATCATGCGATTATAGTTTTTTAACTCACAACTGACCGACTGGAGAACAAAATCATTCCAACCATTGTTGAGGCTCAGCACGATTAATGCAACAGAGTCATACAAAAAATTCCACCTCTCGGATACCGTGCTGTAAACTAAACTGCTAAGATCATCTTCAAAACATAATGTTCTTGAATGTACTATAAAACGCATTCAACGTTTCCGTCATTTCCCACACACAACAGCTTTAATTAAATTTACAAGTTCAGATACGCTTAATGTAAAACCCTTTACTTGCACATATGTACGGTATGAAGGAGTAACTTGCTACTTATGTATGTTTATCCTTTTGGGCTGTTTGCAACGTCTTGATTCTTGTGACAAGTCTTGGCTGGTTGTCGTACTCTTTAGATTTTTCAATTTGCAATAAAAATCAAGGTGTTGACTTAATGGTGATTGACTGTCGTCGGAGTTGTGCTGTAGTCCTTAAGAAGAAAAGATGTTGGCGTATGTGACAGCATATAACGTAGCAGAAAAGATTAAATTGAATATTTGTCTTCTATACATATGTTTATGTTCCTTTAAAATTCCTAAAAGGTGCACAGAACCACTAATATGCATATGTACTTCTATATATAAGAGTAATTTGGTTTGTTTGTTTGTTTGTGCTCAGTCAGCATATTGTTGAAACTGAGATGTCGTCTTAAACATTTGGAGATTTTTAATGAAAATGTATTAGATGATATTTATACTTGTTATAAAAATGTTTGTGCTTGTGTTTTTATAATAGAAGCTTTTTAGATGCACTTCATGTATGGTAGGAAAAAGTGTTTTATACAATAAATTTGTCGGAAATATTTACTTACATATGGTTTACTATAATAAATCACTGAATATTGACTGGTTTCCGTATTTTATATCGTCTTATTGTCTGTCTTTATAATATTCTAGTTGTGCATGGTATGCTTTCGGACGTTACTCATTTATTTAGCTTTCATTCACACTATAGTAACAATAATGTGTAATCTTTAGAATTTGGGTTTTAGAATCATAAACGTTCTTTTTGGTGCATCTTAGGACCTTCACTTAACTTCTAATTAACTTTTAGTTAATTGCCACTGATTTTACGTCAGAATCTTGTCGTATAACTGCAAGCCTCACAGCTTGTAGTATAACCTGAAAAAATCCTGACCCACCTTAGTCTTGGCAGCTCAGCATTTCACTTATATAAAATTTTGGTAGTACAAAGCGTACAGTTTTGGAGTGATTTGTGTGTGGTGCATAATATACTAAACTTAGATCGTTTTACAGAAGCATTATTTTATTTTTTATTAAAGATATATAGTTATTTTTTACTATGTTTTATGATTGTGAAATTTGGGTAAGCTCTAAACGTTTTAGTCTGAAGCTGTAATATGGCACAAAACCTTGTAAAACTTATAGGCACTATACTATGTTTCAGAAAGTGTTTCCGCTTGTTCATACAATGTAGAATGAATCGAGTGATTTTGCACTAAGCTAACTTCAAACAATGATACATGTATTTTTATTGTAGTTTTTTTCATATACAATGCATGAAATTTCATTACTCTTCACACGTAATTAACGCATTGAAGGAGGCATCGGATACCCCACAAAGTATATATACATATATCCTTGATTAACTTGAGATGACGAATCGAACTAGCCATGTTCCGTCCGATAGGGCGACTCCTTATGTTCCTAAGTCACAATGACCATGCCACGCCCACTTTTATGTGTAGCCACCATACAAACACACTACTCAGTTGAAAATTTGCACATATACTTCTTTTTATTGCAGTTCAATAGCGTATGAAGTTTGACGCGCCACGCCCATTTTTTGGGTTAGCCCTCATACAAACCCACCGGCCACTTTTGTGTTTTTGATGAACAAAAGTCTTTGTTTAAATCAATATTAGCTTGAAATTCGATTTGGTGGATTTCAGTGGACAACCGCTTCATAGACATATACTACTGGGCGTGTCCCGCCCGCTTGTTGAGGTAGTCCCATAGTAGATAGTAAGAAAAACGTAAATCTGTATATACTTCATATTTGATATGGTGCCATCTTATAGATGGTCACATCTACTTGTCGGCGTGTACCACCCACTTTTTAGAGTAGCCCCTATTGAAACGCCCCACGTTTATGTTTTACAATTATGTTTTACAATTTATTAATACAATTGTTATTAGAGATTCGGTTCAACCGAAGTTTATGTTTTTTCTTGTTTTGTTTTTTCGTCTAATATTAAATCCAGCTTGTTTTACTGTGGTATAACTTCGAGCTCTGAGTTTGAGATTACTTATCTCTTCTTGATATCTAATTTAGTTTCGAGAGTAGATTGGTACGGTTATCACGCTCGTGGTTCATAAGGGTCCTAAACTCAAGGGTACCAAAAATCCTAAGAAGAACCTTTCTCTCGAACACTCCTAGAGACGCTGTATCCATTGATGTCAGGGTCCATGCTTTTACGCCATATATCAGGACCGGTATTATCGGTGTTTAGAGATTTTTATCTTCATACTTCGAGAGAGAGCTTTACTTTTAATTTGCTTGCTGATCACAAACTGGGGAACGTTTCCAAAACATCCTTGCCCCCTTACAGCTTTTAGTCAATACAAATAAAATTTTTTTCGCTTCGTTTTCATAAAATAATTTGTGAAAAAAATTATAAATTGGTATATAAGGTACCGTCTTGTTTTTTTTCCGTTTTTCTATTTAAAAAACAAATTTTTTAGTAGAGTTACCATATGATGATTATAGCTACGCTAAGCTAAGCAATCAATGCTCCGCACATAGAGTGCGTATTTTAAGCAAAGAGCTGATGAAATATTATGTATGTTTAGTATTTTAATAGATATTAGTTCAGAAAGAAATGGGAAGGTATTTGTGAGACGAATAGTGAGAGAAAGAAAATGAAAAAGATACTTGTTTTTGAGTGAGTAGCAGAAAACGCATGCGACAGCATATATATTTGAGAGAGAAGGAATATACGAAGCAAGCTTCTGTGTCGTGCGTAAATAATCAAGCATTCTTGTTTACGAGCGGAAATATTGATGTGCAGCAGCTAATTGCTTTCTGTGCGTTTGAATTTTCAACGCTGATAAACTCAACTCAACTAAGCTAAGCTCAACTCCGCGAAATATGTACACTTAAGTGCACCAGTGTAATACAGCAACAACCTTTACAGAGCCGGCCTCCTTTAACTTTTTGTTCTTTGATCATTTTGATTAAAACTACAATACTAGTTTGCAATTAAATGTTTGATTGTGGTAAAAGCTTCATACGCAATTTGTGCTGCTCTATAGAAGTGTTTATAGTTCGCACTTCTTGTACGTTTTTAATCAAACTGATGTTCCACGACGAACCCTCAACCCTTTCTTCTAAAGTAATTGATTAAAAAGAAAAAAACTGACTGCATATGCAGCGTAGTTATTTGTTTTAGCAGACTTTGTTATGTGTTATCATACAGTAGCAGTAAATTTTCGTCTGGATGCACTTGAATAAAAAGCGCGCATTTTTAACTCACACTTATCTTGGTTCGCATAGTACTAGTACCCCGTATGAATAGTACACCCGAAAAAAAATATTGCCTAAAACAACTGAAAGTGGCCTAAAAAATGGAATTTCGCTAATTGAATGTACCAGACCTTGAGAATATGAATTTCATACTGCTATTTCGAAGTGAACACCGGAACACGTGCGTATGCCTAAATTTACGTCCAAGGAAAATGGGATTAAATTTTAAGGTAATTCATGTACTTTCTATTCATCTCATATTCACACCATATGTTCGTCTGGCCTTCCGGTTTGCATAAGTTTTTTTTTTACCCGGCAGGTGGCGCTCTGGTCGAGATATTTTAAATTTTGTATTTATGGTCCGGGGAGTGGTGGGAAAAGTGTAGAAGGGGAAGAGGGGCAGTGGAATTAGAACGCTAGGTATGGGAAGGGAAGGGAGAGGCAGGGCGAATGGCATCAATGCGCTGGGTACTATTTAAGATAGAGGGATGCAATGTTCTATATATGTTAATGGGATCGAAGAGGGCAGGGAAAAGCGGTGGTAAAGTAAGGAGACGTAGGGGATGTCGCCAGGGGAATGGTGGCAGCAGAGGTGGTTGAATTGGGACAGGAGAAGTCGGGTAGGAGAATTGGTGGTAGAGTAAAGGAGTTCGGGGCAGGTGGGGCAGGGGGGCAGGGGAAGGAGAGGCAAGGGGAAGGGCAGCAACGCGCCGGGTACTGGGTACTAGTGTTTACATATTTATAAAGGCAATTTGATAAGTCAGTGGCTTTTTGAATCTCGAATTTGATTGATTTGAGGGTAGTCCATAAAATACCCAGTCTGCATCATAAAATTGGTGTTTGAAGGCCATTGAAAGCAGACAGACGGACATATTACCAATTTTTAAGGAAAATTGTAATTTATTGTTTCCTAAACTTTTTTTTTTTTGTGTGTATGTACATATATTTTAATTTGTAAAACTAACAAATCCTTGTAAAACAAATTGCAAGTTTTTGCCACGGCCAGTACAAAAGTCAGAGGTACAAATCAACAAAGAGCAGCGAGCTATGAGCAGAAGTGCAGGTAAACATACAGACAGACAGAAGGATTCACGGATGGATTATATGCAGTACGCAGTCATGCAGATTTTTGTACAAAACTAAAAATGCGTAAAATGCACAATTTACAAAATGGCGAACACGCAACGTGACTGCGGACGCCATTTTGAGTATTTAAACCAGCTACAATAACATTTTGTAGAACTTTTTCATATAATTACTTCTTCTTGTGCAGTAGGTCACAACATTTTTAAGTGTCTTTAAAAGGACAGTTGAAATTTATTAGCCTAGGTGTTGTCTACAAATTGACCAAACTCCCGAACAACTTCTGTAACAAATGTTCGAAAACTTAATTAAATAGTAGGTATTCGTCGCACACAAACAGATTTTTTTTTTTTTTTTTTTGGATCTCAGTGCAAGTAAAATGAAACAAAAAAAAAAAAATAAAGAAAAAGTTTGGCTTGCTCGTTTTTTAAACCACCCGCCACACTTTTGAGGTCGTTTTGAAACTGGTCGTTGAGTTTGTTTTTCTGGCATGCGGCCAACAAGTTGTACAAAAATTTAGTTATTTAAATATAGGCACATACTCTCTTACTACACTGCAAGCAAAAATATCACACAGTCGCGCCAATTAACTAATGTCGCAAACAAGTTACACTCTCAACTAAAAAACAGAAAGAACGCTGCAGTTGAATGTGTGTGACTTCAAGATATCCTGTACCTTGTCTAAGTATTCTTATTTGGACCATAGGTATGTGGGAGCGCAATATTCTTTACTTTTCTGGTCTGGATTTGTGTAGGATATTTTATTAGGTTTGACGTAAGGTATACAAAATATGATTTGTAGATTAATTCATAGCAAAATCAGAAATTTCTTGCAAAAACTCAAAAATGAAGATCCGATTTGTTTGCAGGTTGCCCCCTATAATTGGCTTGTCATGCTTATTTTAAACATATTTATCTAAAGAGAAAATAGGAGAGTAAATATTTACATTTGAAGGTGGTATCTCATACAATATATCGATATTTATAGTTAAAGACGGTAAGGCGAACAAGTCTATATCGACTTGACCTTTAATGACAATCAAGAATATACGAGTATATACTTTATGGGAACTGATACCCCTTATACCTTATAGCTGTTACATACATTTGCACAAACGTAATATACCCTTTTTTACAGGGTATACTAAATATGTTGAAAAAACTTTTACAAATAACGAGTTTAACTAAAATTATTATGTCATTATACCCTGTACCCAAAGTGATAAGGGTATGAGTAGCAGGCGATTGAAGGCGAGGTTTCTTCAAGTATATATTTAAATTTTCATCAATATCGTAAGCTGAGTTGATGTAGCTATATCCGTCTGGATGTATGAGAAAACATATCTGAGAGACTATAAAAGCTACCAACGCCAAACTGGGCTATATAGATTCTCCTTATGCCACGCCCACGGTGGATGCCACGCCCACAACTCCCATAACGTTCACAAAACGTTCAAATTCGTCATTCACATGAGTTGATCACATCTCCGATGTTCCATTATTCGACCATGATATATTATCGATTATTTTTGGTGTCGTGGCTTCTTTTGTGCATTTTTTCATTATAAGGCGTATGCAGAAAGTAAGTGTACTGAGACTCTCACGGCCGGAGAGATTTTATGTTGGCAACACGGCAGTGTAGCCTGACTTCTCCCCTTTGCAACGAGACCGGTTCGAGGTCAGTACGTTGAGAACTATCGACGCGACAATACGTTTTGACAATCCAGTCTCCCGCCAATGGCGAAATACGCGGCATCATCCGTTATCTCGTTTGGAAGGGAAAACCTCCGTTTGAGATTTATAATGAGATGAATACTGCATATGGTGTGCATCGTACGAGAGTGTACAAGTGGTGTAGCGAGTTTAAAAACAGTCGTACGCCTGTGCATGATGATCAGAGGAGCGGAAGACCTTCGATTGTGACTGACGAAATTGTGGAAAAAATCGAAAATGCGTTCCGCGACGATCGCAGATTGACTGTGGATGAACTTTCTGCGATGTTTCCGCAAATCTCCAGATCTCTACTACACGAAACAATCACAATCGAAATCCTCGGATATCGGAAACTGTCCGCGAGGTTGGTCCCAAATGGTTGGCGGGAAACTACTTCGAGGAAGACATAAAAAAATTGATACCCCGCTTCAAAAATCACACGTAATGTAATAATAACAGTGAAATAAAAATCACAGCCATAGATGATATCGATGCCCAAAAATAGAGATATTGCTCATCTCTAGTTCTACGGGCAGCATAACTTTCAAAGACTCTTTCGAACAAGTCCCGAACAAGTTCGAAAATGCCTCCGTCGCTTGAATATATTCTCATCTCTGTTCTTTAGCTAATAAGCCCGTAATAAGCCGTATATCATATATATCGTATATATCGTATATATCGTATATATATATCGTATATTTTCTCAGTGCAGCCGCCAATCTAGGGCACCGTTACAAAAAATCGGGAGGACTACTGTTATGTAAAGGCAAAGTATCATTTCCGTTGACAAAATCCATCTATTGCCGCAAAGTTTCTGGAAATTATGGTTTCTTGACTTCCAACTGAGTCTGATTAAACCTAATAGCTTCGCATAGAATTAGTTCCCGATTTCCCAGCCTAAATTGAAAAGCCTAAACTGTGACTGAACATCAATTCTGTCTTGACCGAGGCCAAACGTTCTTTTGGATCGTCTCAGAGGCTTCTTGTTGCTTATCAAGTCGGGAAACGGACTGGAATTGTTTAACACGTTATCGTTCGCATTGGCGAAAACGTAAGTATAAAAAAATAAGCTCCACTTTGTGTTCCTCTTAGTAGCATACCTGATTAGTACTTCATTACGGAATTCTGTTTGTCTTTACCTATTTCTAAGCAGACGTGCAATTCAGAATCTGATACAAGCCTCTTCTTGAAGCTCCATCACTAACTCCACAGAATTGCATCAGACTCCACTTTGCTGACTGCCATTTTATTATATTAAAAATGCTTTAATCGAAGCTTATAAAAAGCACGTATCCTTACAAATTTGGTGTTCTAAAAACTCGTATAAAAAAAAAACTCAAATCATTTATTCAAGCTTAATAAAATATAAAACAAACATAAACGAAGCATCATTGAACTTCAGTCTCGTCATCAGCGTCATTATTCCAATCGGCAGCATTCATTATCCTTGCCAATGAGAACAAATTGTGTTACATTACGCGTAAAGTTATGCGATAACGATTGCCATATACATTCTTTCACGACTCCCAGAGTCACTCATTCATCAGTCACCAAAGCTATTGATGACGATGTCGATGACGATGATGATGACTACGCAGCAATGCATTATCACACGTAGTACTATACTGACGCCCAAGTTCAATAAATTGCTACAGAACATCGTTGAGCCTTATAGCCAAGTTCGAAAGTCGCCTGTTAGTGCATTGCTTCAGTCATTCATTGTGTTGACTACTGGCTACGCCTATATTGGGTTCAGCGATTTTGGTTTCAGGTTCGGTCATCATGAGTGTTCTCTGTCTGTATGTCTGTCTGTCGTCGCCGTTATCCTTGTCGTCGTCGTCGTCGTTGTCCTGCTGGCTGCTTCTGTTTTTAATGTTCCTCCTGTTTGCACATTTAACACAGCTATTAGCCAAAAGTCGTCTGTGTGACATTGTTGTATGCTTAAAATTTGATTTGGTTTGGTTTTTGCTTGTTGTCGCTTTTTGATTTTGCTATGGAGTAGCTTTCAGCTTTTGTTTTTAGCTGCGAGTGGCAGCTCAGTTTTAGGTAGCTCATTTTTCGCACGCTATTCAATTAGTGTGTTTGTTGGTTGCACAGTGGTTTGAAGTGCATTAAAATATAATTTCAATATTCGAATTTTAATGCATCGTGCAGTCATAAAAGGAAAAGTCTATCTTGCAGTTAAAACGTTCTTATTCAATTAAACGATGTATAAAAAAATAAAATTAATATCATATCGTAATGGGCCATTCAAGTATTATAGCTGCTAAAATAAGGCTTTGTTCCGATCTCCATGGACCAATAAAGAATAAATTGCATTTGTATTAAAAATTATACTTGTAGGGAATGAAATTTTTGGGTAATCGGTAAATGACTTTGCGAAGCAACCGGTTAACCGATAATTAATACAGGCTTGTTCCGATTCTCACTTTCGGGAGTATTTTAAATTCGATAAAATGGTAAATTTTTCACTTACGGGATGATTTGATATCACTTGGCATAGTACTTAAGGCAAGTGAATTGAAATCTTAAAATTTTCCGGAAATTGCGAACCAAAACAGACTGATAATTTAGTAAAACTCAGCAATTCAAAGTTTGTGTGAGAACGACCTCTCTGCTTCAATGCTTCAATGCTACTTTGTTAAATATTTACAATATTTTTATTGATATATAATATCAATTTCAGTACACTCAAACTCAGGTGCTTCATCTGTTATTTATACAGTGGATCGACAATATATTCGACAATGTTTAGATCGTCTTTGCTACTGAGAGGATTACAAAATTTGTTCCGACTACTCGCGTCGCAATAAATAGTACTCAGCAGTACCTCCATTCGTGTTGATAGGACCTCGCACGTCAACTCCTTTCCAAACTTTTGGCTAATAGCTGTCCAAACTGTTATTTAATTTTCTTTGTTCTGCAAAGCATGAACGGCCACTAAAAAATACGTTTATTCTGTTCTTTGTACCGATAACCGGTAAAATAACCAGAAATAAGCAGTAAATGGTAAGCATAAAATCAGCCGGTTAACCGGTTATAGGTAATCTAGTAAACCGGTTTTCCAGAATCTAGTTCTTTTGTACTTTATAAATAATGCACTTTTTTTTGTAAATATATTCTAGTTTAATGCATTCATTCTGTTTACTGGATCCAGAGTTCAAAGTAGAATTAATAGTCAAACGGTCGAAATTTGATTAATTTGTTGTACCTATGACTCCCACAGCTTTAAGATGTGACCTTCAGACAATATATACATTAGTTAGATACTGCTAATACTTTTTGGACTTTTTGTATGAAAAACTTTTTCTATGAAAAACTTTTTTATTTCCATATTGAAATATTTACGCATGTAAACCTTGAATATCTTAAATAGTGAATTTACATGTAAAACTTATTTACTTGAATCTTATTGAACTGATGAGATACCTACATACGAATTATCATATAACCACAAAATTGTTAGAAGTACGATGTTATAAAGACTTTTTACGCGCTAAATTTTTTTCATCCCTCTATACATTTTGTACCACTGTACACTGCTCTACTCCCAGCAAGCACACTCATCATATTTTATGCTGGCCAGGCAAAAACGTTATCCTAACGTGCTCATTTAAGTGGAATCACTTAATGGTTTTATGCGCTTATCATTATCATTCCGACTCATGCCATTGTTAATGTCATTCTTGCAATGACAGTGCGGAAAAAATAGAGAAAAATAAATTACAATGGGAAATCATAACAAAATACGCCAAATAAACGAATTTGTAGATACTCTGCAATGGGAAACTGGTTAATATCCGAATGCAAGATAGATTTATAGAAAAACAAAAGAGTAAGAAGCGAAGCCGTAAAATCTAAACTATTATACGTTTTGAAATTAAGTTTGGTTTGATTCGATTGGTAACATCATGCCATCGATATCTATTGATACCACATTTAAATACTGAGTAAAGTTTATTTTCAAAGAAAATAGTATTTTAGGTGTTCCCTAAATTGATTAAATTTCGTAAGCCTAAAGAGTATGGTACATTTCCTTGTTTTTTGAATTTGATCATAATATGGTTGCCTATAGTACGTCTAGAAAAGGTTTGTAGGTTTTGTTAGATTTACTTTCTTCAATTAAATGACAGAGGAAGATCATCAGTTCGACGAGACGATCTAGCCATGTCCGTCTGTCTGCCTGGCAATTTTTGCGCACTTTTAAGCAGTCAATTTTTAAGATGTGCGGCACCCAGACTTGTTTTTATTGCATTCAAATAGAGTATCGCCCACATTATAGGGTAGCTCTCATATAAACCACCCGACCACTTTAGATTTTTGTATGAAAAACTTTTTTATTGCAGTCAATATAAACTTTACAATCAACATTGTGGCTACTTATGGATGGCCGCATCACAATCGGTCTGATCACTCCGTTTTTGGGGTAAACCACCCACCTACTTTTGACGTTTTGACATATAAACCACCCGACCACTTTAGATTTTTGTATGAAAAACTTTTTTATTGCAGTCAATACAAACTTTACAATCAACATTGTGGCTACTTATGGATGGCTGCATCACAATCGGTCTGATCACTCCGTTTTTTTGGGGTAAACCACCCACCTACTTTTGACGTTTTGTAAGAAAAACTTCTTTATTTAGGTCAATATCAGCTTTAAATTGGATATGGTGACTTATTCTTGCTAAACTGGAATCTCTCTTTTTAGACAAACTGGGAGCAGGTATCTGAATAATTGGAAAAAATAACTTGACTTTTTAGAAAAACTTGAATTCAGTTAAGAAATTCAGAGTATTACCTACGAATTTAGAAGTTTAAAATTAATTCCCACGATTTTTCAATGCCAAACGAATGTTTGCTCAAAGATAACGGTATAATAAATATTTTTTCTAGTAGTGCCCATCGCTGGTCACTACTTTTCCATTTTTCTGTTAACATACGAATTCCGGTGTGAAAAAAAACTGTTCGTCCTCTGAGACATTCACGAGTTGATCTAATTTTTTTGCTGCTTGTAATTAACGGAGTTGCTTATTTATTTTTGGAGAACAATAAAATTATTGGACTGTTAACTTTAACTATCTTTTAAATTTTATATATTTCGGAAATGTTCGTTACTGATACTGCAAAATGGTTTAATCAGGTCTTAAGAAGCGTTTTCTATTGATAGAATAAAAATATACATCGGAAGAAGTTTGGTAAAAATTAAAACTTCGAAAGATTTCGAAATTGAAATAAATTATCACTCGGCATTTTCAAATATGCTCGACTTCCAATGACTATTTTTGGCTCAACGTCTACACATTTTAACAATGTTTTTCAATATTTAATCTTACCATAATTCAATTCGTGTTGAGATAGAATAAAATTATTTGCACCATTTGAAACTTCCTGGGTCTTTGAAGTTTTGCTGAAGTAGCAAAAAGAAATACAAAAAGAAATATATTTCTACTGTGTTTACAAATACTCTTCTGTGGCAGTTTCCGTAAATCGGAAAAGTGATAGTAAAATTTTTATAGTACCAATTTGTATCAGCGAAATTCCGAAGTTACGTTTCCCTTAATTCTACGTATATAGCGTATTATTCTCACTAAAAAAGGAGTCTTATTTCCACATCTCTAATAGAAATTCAGACTCCGTTTTTTACTTCCACTTTTTGCACATCCACAATTTCAAACGTTTATCATGCGAATTTACCATATTCCTGCATATTTTTTTTGTTGCCAATTTCCTACGTTTTTTTTTTTTTTTTTTTTAGAGCTCAGCTTACCTTGTGATGAGTATTTTTTTGCACGTCATTGTTTTTATGCGTTACGGTGCGTTGCCTGTCCAGACATCCTGTGTGAGCCAACAAAAACAAAAACAAAAACAGTATCAGAAATCATCAGTAAAACCAAAGAAAAACACCCACTAAATACCACCTAAAATAATGATGACTACAACGATGACGATGATGATGAGCTAAACGCATAATTTCAACACGATTGCTGCGAATAATGTTTCACTTCATTCAGCAGCTCACCAGCACCAGCACCAGCACCATTGAAGTATCTATGAGGGTGGATTTGGTTTCTGGGTATTAAGCTCGTGGTCGGTGAACAATGTTTGGTGGTAGCGACGGTGTTGCTATGGACTAAGTACGCAGAGTGGGCATGTCCAACAAATAAGGAAGTAATATGTCGCTTGGCGCTGTGCTATCAGTTGCAGACGAGCTATTTTCATAGCGCCTTTTTTTTTTTTTGTTTTGTTTGTTTTGTACCTCTCTATGGAATGCGCTTTTCACAGGAAGGAATTGGTTGCGATGGACGTATGAAGATGTATGAATGAGTGGCTAGATTTGTTGTGCTGTGCTTGTGCGTGTTTCTCTGTTCGGCATTGTTTTTCCATGTGGTTTACCTTTTTGTACATTTTGTGGTAGCATTTATTTATTTTTTTATTTTTGAACCGATGGTGAAAAAATATGATGTGTTTTTTTCTCCCTTTTTCACTCAATCGCAGTTGGTTGCTTTTTCTGTATAGAATTGCTGAAATGTCAGAAACATTGAACTGAAGATTGATGATTACCAACAGTCGAACGAATCATTTTGATTGCGAACGATGACGATGACGATGATGATGATGATGGTGACTATATTTTGATGTTTGGCGTATAAATTAAAGCCGACGAAACGTTTAAGTGATTCAAGTTTTGTGACCTTATTTCTGCCTCAGGACTAAAAACTACTATTCTATACAACATGAAACTAATTCTATTAAATTACTTTGTTGTTGGTTGTGTCTATGTATGTATTTTGTAGTAGTAACTTGTCACTTGTCATAGACTCATTTTCTTGTCTCCGTTCATCTTTCTTGCTATTAGTTTAGTATACTTTTTCTGTCGACATTTTTTAAGTTGGAAAAAGTTTTCGACACCACGCCCACTTACGCCCACTGCCACTAAATATGTATACTGGCTTGCTGCTTGCATGTTGTGATTTTATTTTCTTGACGCGTGTACTCCGCGTGGCTAAAAAAAAGTGAAGATGATGACTATGATGATGATGCTCATACTTCTCGTCTTGTCTTGTCTTGGCAGTGAATCTCGCTGTACATAAATGCATCATGTTGTCAAAAACATTTTCTGACTTTTAACTTTGTCATGTGCAGAAAAGTAGACGAACAAGCTAGATTAGCGCTGTAGCACCAGCAATTGAGTATGAGTGGAGAAAAGCTGAAAAACATTTTAGTTGTCATTAAACATGAAGACAAATTGAAAATGTGTTGAAAACTGACAAGATTTTGTTTGAAACTAATGAAAAGTAATTGTGAACATACTCAACAAAATGGCGGGATGTAGAGTAGCAGAAATTATATTTTGTAATCTTTGCAATTTACTCTTGATTTGCTACATTTTCAGTAAAATTGTTATACAATATAAGAAAAGTAACCATTAAAAAGTACTCAAAATGAATTTTAGTGGAGTTCTCCAATTGGGATATTTGGAAAAATGATCACACATATTTCAGAATTTAACTGACAAGAATTTTACTGTACATTAGGTAGTCTAGATTTATAACGTGTAGCACTTCAAGGCTGGCGTGGCCTAAGTATGACCGGAAAATAACTCATTCGCTAATTAGAATGAGTAGAACAGATATAGCATTTTTAATAGGAGTGGTAACAGAACACTGTCTTATATGCCAGCACGCCAGAAGACTTCTGTAGAAGCTGTGATAACTTCGAGGCACCCGAAACGGTCCACCACCTTCTACTATGTCACTGCGCCGGAGTGTCTAAGGGTATGTAGATTCAAGCGCTTCGTGGACTACTTCCTAAATTACATATATGAAACTTTTAAGTAGAGAGGTAAAAAATGTAAATGAAATTCATTCATTCCGGTCGTGTGCCACCTGGATGGGCATTTCTAATTGTCCCGACCATTCCAACCTAACCTCAAAATTTATCGTCTATGATATATAATAAGTTGGACTTCCCTGGAGGTCGATCTAGCCAAGTTAGCCCGTCTGTATATTTGAACAAAGTGAAATGTGGGAGACTTAACAGGTCCTTAAACTTGAACTTTTAAAATTTCCTAATATGTACGCAGATCAAGTATTTAAAAAACGTACGTATCAAGGACATTACTGTTTAAAAAATTTGGCGAAGATTCCCGATATTATATATCATAGACGATAAATTTTGAGGTTAGGTTATTTTATTCTGTGGTTTCTTCTATTTCTCCATATATTTTGACAGTTGACAGACGCTGGTAATCCGGAGCTTCTTTAGTTCATCAACTCGACGGGTCTTAAACTCGACGCCAACTCTAAATCCTACGAAGAATTTTTCTCTCGAACACTCCTAAAGAAGCTGTATCCGTTGATGTCAGGGTCCATGCTTCTGTGCCATGCAGCAGGATCGGGATAATCAGTGTCTTATAGATTTTTATCTTTGTAGTTCGAGAGAGGGCTCTACTTCCAATTTGCTTGCTGAGCCCAAAGTGGGGGATGAGGTCGTTTGCACAAGTGAAAAGTTCTTTGCCCGTTTCTCTTGGGAGCGGTCAAATTACGATTTTTTTTGCAAACTGCTCAAGCAGCGCACATACGTCCGCTAGGACACGTATCCCCTGGGTAAGCCACTTAATATTTGCTACAATATAACGATGGAAATTCCATTACTTTTTTAAAGTAACGTGTATTAGTTACAGTACAAAACGTTGAATGATATTTTTTTCAAGGAAAGTAACGAGTCATTTGAAGCATGATTTCGAAATTTATATTTTTGATACATTCACAACACGAAACGTAAGATTTCACTGTCTGCAATTATTTATGCAGTAATAGAAAGCTAAATCAACTACTTTAAAAAAGTAACGAATCATTTAAATCGATTACTTTTATTTGTTTGCAGTAAATTTATGCCACTCAGAGTACAAAACGATGTTTTTTTTGTTTTTTCTTGCAATATATTCCCTGGCAATTACTAATTTTCACGCCACTACATACGACATTAGACATCGTCAGTGAGACAAATTCGTACAACAACGTCGACGGAAGCACAGCAGAGTCTATAAATCTAAAAAACAAATGACGGCAGGACTAAGTAACAACAAAAATTAAATGCGATAAACCACGACAAAGTCTTCCAAAAAAAAAAAAAATAAATAAATTGGAGGACGACATCTGTATGTATGTGCTTACGGGGAAATGTGTAAAACGTAAACTATACGGAATTCTAAGTAGGAGAAGTGGACATACATAGCCAGACAGACAAACGGCAAGGCGCAAATTTCATTGTCACTTTAACGCGTTTGCTGAGCCATTTAGTTGTTAGATGCACAGACAGATAGACAAACGGACGGGCGGACGGAGGGACGGACGCATGATGTTACTATTTTCTAGAGAAGTTTCAGTGACAATGGAATGGAACAGATGTAGCATTGGTGGGCGCATTGCTGTAATAAATGTTATTTGCGGTTAAGGGTTAATAACTGCAAACAATGAGCAGAACTTTGCAAGAAAGAAACTAAAACCTCAAGAAAAGTATGTTCAAAGTGGAAAGAGAGGAGCTACATAGTAGAAAAAAACCCTTCTAAGCATGCCGTTCGAAGTATCATTTAATGCGTTTTTTTTTTTGCACCAAGTCTTGTTCTGCGCTCCTTGCTATTTGCGAAGAACTTGTTCTGCAACCTTTGTATACTGCTTGCGAAGGACTTCTTTTGTTGTGTTGGTGCTAATGAAAAGCGCTCGAGCTATTGTATTGCAAATGTCTCAGTTTGAACGTTGCCCAGCTTATAATACTACATACATATATGTATATTATGTACTCACTCGTACAAGTTAGAGGTGAAGCTATTTGTCTATTGGGGACAATTCGTAATTTATCTGTGACATGTGTGCGTTGATTTTTTATATGCGTAGGGGATTACTTCTTTGAATTGGTCGTGTTTGTGTGTGTGTGTGTGTGTGTGTGTATGTGCGTTTGTGAATTCAATTAGTGTGCGACAAACGCGCTTTCGAGTTAAATGGTATCGCAAGACGACAAGTGTCTGTATCAGCATTATTTGATTGTACATTTCCTTATAACTTCCTTCCGCACATCCGTTTTACTTGCATTTAAAGTCGTTTCATGTTAGAACTTAATTGGGTTTGAGAAATTGAAATGTAGTATAAATAACGACATTAAATGATGAACACATATACTATAAGTAATTTGAGGAATGCTAAACAGCTAAGACTTCATTAGATCTACACATTTTCTTTTGTCATTGAGAAATTTGATTATTTGTAATGTAAATCTTTAGGATATTTCAGCACCAAGTTTATCGGTTTTGAACATGCTGTTACTTAACTTATTGCACTCAAATTCAAACTGACATTTACTAATCGGAATTGCTTATGTATATGCGGATGCGATAAAAAGTACAATATTCTTTTACTCTTACCAAAATTATAAATTTTGATTCTTGCTCTCTATCACACTTCTAAAGACGCTGTACCCGTTGATGTCAGGGCCCATGCTTCGGATCCATACAGCAGGACTGGGATTATCAGTGTCATAGATGTTTATTTTCGTACTTCGAAAGAGGGCTCTACTTCTAAATTGCTTGCTGAGCCCAAAGTAGCAGCGATTAGCAAGCGTGATTCTTCGGCTAACGTTGTTGAAGCTGATAATTTCTGTTCACAGATAGACCATTGGGAGCGGTCAAATTACGGCCTAAGCAGCACACAAACGTTCGTTAGAACACATATGCCCTGGGTAAGCCACGGAATCTTCATGGTGAACAAATTGTGAGAAGGCAGCCACTACCCTTAATTAGTGGTTGATGCGCTGGGTTTGGTTCCTGCCACCGCAAAAAAAAAAAAACAGTTACCAGTGAAGAAACAAAGGAAGTCTCGGATACAATTTCCCATAGATGAGAGCCTCCAAGATAAATTGGCTCTTTTTTCTAGTTTATAGTGAAGTTTCTACCATTTCTAGAACTTTGTTGGTCTTAAGTTGTTGGCTTAAGTTGTTGGCTTAAACTATGCTCTTCAAGTATTCTTAGAACAAAAAGTCGGACAGAGTCAAATCAAATGGTAAATTAGGTTTCCAGTCGAACCACCTAACATTGACCACAGTTGCGCTTTCGTGCGACTGCATTGCAAGTTTCTCAATATGCTGACAATGTTTGTACATTTGAAGGACTCTGTCCAATATTACTTTAGATATTTTTGTACAAGTTGACATCAAGGAACTTTTACTCAAACTATTTCCCCACACTTTAAATTTACAAGACAATAAGGAGATTTGAGGGACCATCGCCAAAATTTGGGAACATGTATCGATTAAATGGGACAGATGGTCAAAGGTTACCGCTTCATTTCAGCATCTCTTTCACTCTGCCTATAATGGTTTTGTTAACAACTAGCCATATCTTGCTTTATATAAGCGTATCATTAATTCGCTTCCCCACTCATGCTACCGGTCGCTAGCTAGCATCAGTTCGAAATGTAGAAAGCCTTCAACTGCAGAAAGTCTTTGCGTTGACAACTGAATTAGTCTTCGAAATCTTCAATACTTTCGAATCAGTTTTTCGATTATTCGTGCACTCATAGTGCAATGAATTAACATTTCATTCATGCATTCAAAATAATCGTATAATTTGAATAAAGGGAATGTTGACATATTAAAATGTGTTGTATTCATGAATTGAATGTGAATGAATGAATATTCATAAAGAATTTGAATGAATTAATTCATGCAGCACACTAGTATAGATATGTTAAATGAAGAGCTTTCTATGGTTCAATTTAAAATACATTTTTATCACCCAACTTAGCATCTTCTATGAATTGAGTGTACAAACATTTTTTGGGTCTACTTTATACTTACTGTACTTACTGTACTCACTGCTACCTGAGCTGTGTACCACAATATCGTCAGCACAATGGGCAAGACAGAGTCCTTCGTGGTGTACAGTTCGTTATAGACTATTGTTCGTTGTTACCCATAACAGAAGGGGTGCAATAGTATTCCGCGTGGTGTGGTGTGGCAATTGTCATTCTATTATGATAGTACTGCTCAAACCACGTTGATAATTGTCCTACTGTTGCTCAGCTAATTTACTCAATAATTCTTGTATTAGTTCATACTGGTTTTAACATTGTTGAAAGCATCTTCTTCTCAAATGTAGCCCTGCTTGTGTATCTTGTGTGAAAATTTAAATTCCTCGCTGCGAACTACTCGCATTCTATATCTGTGCTACACACAACCATAAAAGTACTCTACAACAAAGTTGGCAGCTAAGAAAAATGTATCTCTAGTGAAGCCGGCATATACACCAAACCACAGCGTAAAATTATTATTATTTGTCGCTTAGTCTTATCAAGGCACTTCCGCATCATTAAATAATTTGATCATTTACATTATTTTCACTTTCTTTCACACAGTGCACAAGGCCCACTCGGCTCGGTTGATTTTGTCACAGGCAAAGAGAACTCTATAGGATCCAAAGGACCACAGGCGGTGTCAGTTTGTTAATTTATAATTTACGATGCTATTTAATAATGTTGTTGTATTTGTTGTGTGTGTGTGTGTGAGTGCGTGTGAAAAATGGAAAAATTCTACTAAACAAAGAGTTTTTTTTTTGTTTTTTTACTGCATAAAGATAAAAAGCGTTTAGCAAGGACTCTACTACAATACATAAACGAGTAGTACTGTAGAAAGGACACTGCAACAGACTAGGCCTAAATTTTAATTAAAAACTCATTGCAACGAGTTGTCAGCGGCCTTCAATTTTGGTTTTCAGATAAATAGTAATGAATGTGCGCTATTTGGCAGGGTGACAGAAAAAAATGATTTCAAAATAAGAAGAAGAAAAACGTTAAGTTCTTTGGAATCGAAGCTTTAATACTCTTCACACTTGCTTTTTGAACTCGGCAATGCAATTTTATGCAAATGTATGTAAATATATTTGACTTGAATTACGCTTTTGTGACGTTTGTAGATGGTGTAGAGAGTTGTGGGTAATTTTGTTGCGCATGAAATTATTAGAAAGTATGAGAAACAATTGAATTGAAACAAGATAAAACGTTTACTTCGGTAGAACCGAAGCTTCCAAACTTTGCACAAGCATCTAAACAATAACTTTCAAGGCTTTTAATGCTCTAGCGATAATTTGACACAAACTACGAACATTTTAACTATAAAAAACCCAAAGTGTGCGGTTGTGCTTTATAGGGCGATCACCGCGATCACGCCTATCAAAAACTATGTGAAGATTCCGTCCATAAGGTATGACCTTATTCAATTTCAAGTTGATGTTGACATTAATAAAATAGTTTTTCATAAAAAATCCGAAAAGTGGTGGTGGGTATGTATGAGAACTATTCTCTAAAAGTGGGATTGGTCAATGTGACTTATGCTCAGTCTAGAAATAGAACAATAGAAAGTCACCATGCCCGATTTCAGATTGATATCTACTTTCGATTCACACTGACAGGGCACAGACGGACTAGGTCCATTCGCATCGTCGAGCTATACCTTCAATTTATTAAATCGTAGGTACTTGCTCCATACCAATTTTCAAAACAATAATTCAGAGATTGAGAGAGTAGAACGGACAGAAACGCATGGAAAGACAGACAGATAGAAAGACAGATAGACAGACAGACAGACCGACAGACAGACAGACACACAGATAGAAAGACAGACATACGGACAGTCAGATAGACAGACGGACACGGCTAGATCGACTCGTTTTGTCATGTTGAACGCGAATATATATACATTAAGGCGTCCTTGTTTGCTTGCTTTAAGGTGTTGCAAAAATTGTGACTAAACTGTATTACTATTCACACTCTGTGTGAAGAGTATAATGATTTCAAAAATATATAATTTTAATACAAAAATGGAAAAAGTACGATGTATAAATGAAAAGCTGCGCCAAGTAATGCGAGCTGATAAAACATGAACTAGCTGGCGTTCTATAGCAAATGATAATGAGGACATTCATACAGCAACAACAACTATAGCAAATTGTTGTTGTTGTTGTTGTTGTTGTTGTTGTTGCTGATGACAACTACAACTACGATAGGCAACACAACAAAAACAACTACTAAATACAACGACAGGCGACAAAATAAAAAAAAGGAGCAAGAGCAGCGGAAATCAACAAGGATGCACTCTTGCGTTTGTTGCTTGCTTTAGGTCCTTGGTATGCATAAAAAAAGATACAAAGCAAAATCTAAGCAGTCCGTAAGGGTAACACTAAAACTTTGTAAAGGTTGTTTTTTCTATTAAGAGGTATAAAACTTCATATTGAAATAAAACACATAAATAACTCACTAGTATGCACTTAGAATAAATGAAGGAAATGTTTATGAATGCAGAAATAATCGCATAATTATATTCATTTCACATTCATTGAAGTCTTGCACAATAATTCTTATTAAAGAGTTGCAAGAATTAATTCATTCATTTTGCTTTATGAATATACATTCATTCACATTAAATTCATGAGTATTGCACATGTCATCACACATTTTGTTCAATGCAGTATAATTGCACTTCACTAGCATTCACTTTGAATGAATGAATGAAATGTTTATTCATTTTATTGTGAATGCACAATTAAACGCATAATTCATTCATTCATTCGAACAATTTGAAGGTTTTGAATGATTCCGTTGCCGGTTGTTTAAAATATCAACGCGAGAACTTCTGCAGTTGAAGTGTTTCTACATTTCGCACTGATACTCGGATGCTAGCTAGCGACTCGTAGTCTGAGTGGGAAAGAGTAGGAACTATTCGCTGATATAAGCAAGAGGTAGCTAGATGGTAAGTGAACCATTACAAGCAGAGTGAAAAGGTTGCTGAAATAACGCGGCAGGTAGATATTTACTAAGCCAATCTTTTGAAAAATTAAAACCGAAGACGTAAGCCACAACCAGATAACCACCATTTGAATTATACATACTTAAGTAATAAATACTTTTCAAATATATTGTTGATAAATACTTTTTACTAATTATTTGATTTTAAAGTAATTAAACCACAAGTGCTTATTACATTTTAGAAAGTCACTTGCCATACTTAACACATTTTCAATCGAATCTATTGCATTCATTCATTCATTAATAGCATTTGAACATTGACAGTATTCGAATGAATTAGAATGAATGTGAATTTCTCAAAATTCATTCATGCACTTTCATTCAAAATCATTTTAATATGAATATACCATTAGCCTTTTTCATAGCATTCATGCAGGGCTCTATTACATATGGGTAAAACCAGAATATCTAGAAACGACTTAAGTAAATTTGAATATATCTTATGCTCTTAGACCTTCGTGCTTCATGGATGCTTACGAGAAGTTTTCAAAAAACTTTGTAGAACTTTAGTAATAGGGAGATAGGCCTGTATAATGTCTTATATATGAATTCTTGGAAAATTTTCATTTTATTACAACATTTCAGATACTTTCGAAATAGATGGCTCTTTTGCTTTGTAATAAAATTACGTTGTATTTATTATAGGACTACTTTAGAGAAGAAGTTTTTATCGAGCTGCGTTCTAAACATTTCTTCTGCTTTGAAGTAGTTAAATTTCTACAAACTTTAAGTTATACTCTCTAACAACAACAATAAGTGCAACAACAACAAGCGCAACTACGTTGTTCCCGCTGCTCATTTTCGCTACTAAATAACGCTGAACTGCACTTTTGTATGCAAGAATTTTTTGACATTTAGTACCACTTCTGAAATTTTTTTTTATTCATGAACTGCTCATTTTTTTCTTACGCTGTTGCCATTTTGTAGAAAAAAATGAACATGGAAAAATGTAAATGTTTATATTTTTGCCTCAAAGCTGCTAAAAGTGCAGAAAAAAGGAGCAAAATAGACAGATAGAAGGAGAGAAAGCAAAACGGCAGTGCATTAGAAAAAAAAAAAAACTGCAATGAGCAAAGGATGCACCAGCAACAAGGTTCATTTATAATATTTTAGGCTTTCTTTTGCGCAAACCTACGCCATTTTTTAATGAGTCCTGCAGAATGGATGCTATAGGTGGAAGCCAAAAGGCAGATAGAGTGAGGAAGAGAGAAGAGATTGTGAAAAGATAGATTGAAAAAGTCGACAACAAAGATGTCTGCATTAGTCAGTAGTACAAGAAATTGTGCCACAAGTTTCACTAAATTAAAATGCGAAATATAGAAACATATAGTATATCTACATAAATACGTACATAGATACTCTCTCTCTCTCTCTCTCTCTCTCTCTCTCTCTCTCTCTCTCTCTCTCTCTCTCTCTCTCTCTCTCTCTCTCTCTCATCATATATATATATATATATATATATATATATATATATATATATATATATATATATATATATATATATATATATATATATATATATAGTAGTAGTAGTATATATATATATATATATATATATATATATATATATATATAGCTCTCTCTCTCTCTCTCTCTCTCTCTCTCTCTCTCTCTCTATATATATATATATATATATATATATATATATATATATATATATATATATATATATATATATCTCTCTCTCTCTCTCTCTCTCTCTCTCTCTCTCTCTCTCTCTCTCTCTCTCTCTCTCTCTCTCTCTCTCTCTATATATATATATACATATATATATATATATATATATATATATATATATATATATATATATATATATATATATATATATATATATATATATATATATATATATATATATATATATATATATATATATATATATATATATATATATATATATATATGTAGTAGGTAGCCTATAAAAATGGCAAAATTAACTTCAACCTTTAACGCTTTTTCTACAACTATTCATAATTCAAAGAAAATAATGAATCGTTAGAGTTTTTAAGTATAAAATATTAAAATAATATTTCATTAAGCTCAATACTGAGATCGATAAAATTTTTTGATACCGAAAAAACTTTATATAAGAAAACACAGTCAAACAACAATCAAAAATTTTTGGCACGCATTCATTTTCAGCGAGTACTCAGCTAAGAAAAATATTTGCTACCGAAAATATTTCATGTACTCAAAAAACAGCTGACAAAGAGTGTGACCTTTTGCATTTACGTCAGAAAAAACCAAAGAAAAATCAATATATGTGAACTTTTCACCTGTTCAACACTGTTTTTTGGTTGTTTGACATTGCAGTAATAATTTACAATTTCGTTAGTAAAAATTTTCATCGATCTCAGTATTGAGCTTTAAGCTTGAATATTTTATCGCAAAGCATCAATTGGATATAATACTGCTTACTGCGAACTATTTTTGTAGCCGTGCTACTTTTAGATAATTTGGATATGAGCTGCATTCAGGTAATTCAGTTCTTTGAGGTGCCGCAGTTTTGGTGGCTCTAGCAGCAAACATTACCATTACCCTCTTGATGTAGTTTATCGTGACCGGGTGATATTGACTGCAGTTCATTAACATAGTCCGCAGGGAGATACTGCCCCCACTGTTTACTGGGAATTCTGAGATGTTCACACTATTATTAAGCCAGCTTGGTCCCAAATTTATACCTGCTTGTGACTGAAATGCAAAACATCGCTTCTTGTGTAATTTTCGGGCATGCTCTAAATTCAAAGAACTGTTGGCTGGCGTGTGAACCAACAGAAGATGTATTCTGGTCACTGCATCTTCTACGTGTTACTCTTTTGATGCCAACAGAATGCCGAGCGCCTACGATTTCGCTAACTCTCAAGGTACTTGGGTTCATATGTATATGTCTGGACTATTAATGAAAAATATTTGTAGTTTAAAATGGTTTCATTGTTTTTCAAAATATTCTCCGTGATGTTCAATACACTGAACCACTTTTCGAAGCACTTTTTCCACTCCGAATGGAAGCACTTTTTCCACTTCCGAAACATACGCTTCGAAAGCATCAACTGCTTCTTCTGGCGCCCATGTAATTTTTTTTTGATGTTCGGGAACAAAACGAAATCATTTGGTGCCAAATCAGATTATGGACAACCTTCATGTCCATAATCTGGTTTTCGTCTAGGAGAGCGTGTCAACCACGACTGAACTCGTTGTAACCATTCTTTTATGCTGCTTAAGGATGGTGTTTAATCGCCGTACAAAGATTTAAGTTCATCGAAGCACCTCTGGCTTGATAGTTCATGTCGAAAAATATGACAAATGATGGCACGAAAATGTTCACGACTTAACTCCATTTTTTGCCATAGTTAATTTTTTCAAGCCATTCTAAGCAACACAAACATGGACTGTACATCATTCTGAGTACGTTTTCGCTAAAAAATGTCAAACTTTTCAATGAAAATGACAGAGGCCAGTTATATAAATAGCGCCCTTCGTATTGGCCCAACTCAACCTTCCGTCAAGAGTTATTGTAAACTCTGCTCTGAGCACTTGCTACTGATTATTCAACTTAACATTACAGCTGTGTTCGACAGTTGCTCCTTGAGCTCTGCCACAACTGTCGCCGGTAGTGGCTGAACTTGTTGCCGAGAAACATTGGCTTCGCAGGAGATTCCTGTGCACTAAGCATCCTGTGGATAAACTGATTTACGTCAAAACAGCTATTAGGCTAACAACGCTGCTCAAAAATGAACGTTCCACACAATATTTTCGAAAATTTGTTCATAAATGAAAATCGAGATTATTTCGTATTATTCCTACTTGGTAGTAGGGACTGTGACCTTTGCAGATCTATTGCACGCTGACCAAAGTCTCTACCTACCTTATGCAGCTTTGTCCCTTAAAAAAAGTAACGAGGTTTTTTGGACGTTGCCCTTCCTATAACTTGGGTACTACCAAGCTGTTTGTTCCTGGTCGAGGCCTAGGCTAGGTAATCTTTTATGATGTTTTTTCATTTTCTGAACAAAATCTACAAATACTGACACATTCGATATCAATTTTACACAGACTCTTCTATTTGAGTCCATTGCAGATTTCGGATCTTTTACAGTAGTTTTTACCTCACAGTAGATTGCTCGTCTTCGCGCTCGTAGTTCTTCCAAAACGTATATCTAGATTCGTTCTCCTCTTTATTTACTAGCACACTGAGTGTTCCCGGTTCTAGAACACATAGGGCTCTGCCCCTTCCATGTCAGGTTATACACCTTCTCGTTCTCAGATATAAACTCGTGTGCAGGTATTCAATACAGATTAAGCTTATTGCGTTTTCCAAGAGTATTTAATTTTTCAGGCAGACCCAGACTAACTTAAACTTGATTACATTTGAGTCTAGTGCTTTGATAGCTGCCTGACTGATGCATCCATCTCAGTTTCTCTTGTGAGTTTCTCCTAACGATCACTAATTGTATATTTATACCAAGGTATTTGATCGACTTGGAGCATTTTATCAGTGTAACATACACTTGGAAAAGTAGTACACAAATTTTTGTATTATATTTAAATAGAGGGGTTTATCCCCCTTGTATATTTTTCTACGAACTTTGTTTCTAAAACATTAAAATATTTTTTGTTAACAATTACAAAAACTTCCATAATACAAGTACGCCCACACTTTTCTTCAATGCTTTTCAAAAGTTTGTACACAGTTTAAATATTACAATAAAAAAAAATAGATGCTTTTTACAAACCACTTAACGAGATTGTTTCTAGACGCCTCGCTGACTTCACAAAACCAAAATGAACTCGCGTGAGTGATTGCCACGCCCATCTATGAAATATACACCCAACTTTCAGCCAGAGTCACTTATTTTAGACCGACACAAATCATAACTCAAAAGTAAATCAATCTGTTGCTGCTGCTGTCACATTATGTCCTGAAGTAAACATTTATACGCACGATTTAACGAAAACTGCCAAAACCATTGAGTGAACTAGAACCGAAAAAAACCGATTCAACTACAATTGAAAATATGTGAACCAATTTTTTACATATTGTAGACTCGTACACATTCTGGCATATTGTGTGTATTTTTAATACAATCGGAACTGCAACCTTTGGTGGAAGAGGAGGCGTGGTGCGCATTTATTTTATTTGCAAGTTAACGATTTGGAAATAAACAGAGGACAAATTATTTAGCCATCATGTGCAGAAGTTACACGCTGCACTCAAGTGGCAATGATGTACTCGGCTGGGTGAGAGGCGGACAGAATATTAATCTACTGAAGAGTCAAGCACAGTTGTGAAGATTTTCGGTTTATGATATTGTTTTTGTGTTGAACATTAAAAGGAATGCTTATTTTTGGTAAATATTTTAAATGGTTTCCGATGTGGAAACGTTTTTGTACGATGATGAACTATCTGAAAGAAGTCTGTGAGATTCTTAAAATTTTTTATGAAGAAGAAACGTAAGCGGAGTTAAAAGAGTAAATGTTAGAAAAATGTATTCGTTGGAAAAATGTACGGTGGTATGCGCCGCATGTGTTGCAAAATATGCACTAACGGCAGAAAAGTTGGAACACCCTATTTGTTAGAGTTTGGATGATTTTAATGAAACAATCTAAATGATGTTTTCTTGTTTCAAAATTCTTAAAATGGATGTCCGAAGTGCACAACTTCGAATTGTGGCAAGTCGTATTGTTATCTTTTGTTGTGGAGATATATGGAAGTAGGAATTGATGATTTTTAGTGGTCGACAGACGGAAATATGTATATATCGACTCGACATTTGTTGCTGATAATACCCAACATTAGGGCAGTCGGATGAGAGAGTTGAAGTCGATCACTTTGCGTGAGCATATATATTTATATAGGGTGTCTCAACAAGAGGGCACGATTCAAATTTGGCGCCATTTTTTTCTGTGCTAGTGGCCACTCTGAAATTTAACGGCTGATATCTACAACTGTTCTTATTCTTATTAAAAATTACATGAAGTGAATGTCGAAATCATCATCACCGATGAAGCGCATTTTCGTCAACAAATAAAATTGTCGAATTGATTCACGAGAAACAAATGCACCACAATGAGTGTGGTGCGGAATTTGCTAAGGTGGCGTAATTGGGCCTTACTACTTTGAAAATGAAGCCGGAAATGCTGTGACTGTGATTGGCATTTGTTACAGGAACATAATTACGAAGTTCTTGTAGTCTCAACTGGACGGTATGGATCTGGATGATATGTGGTTTCAGTCGGACGTCACCACTTGCCTGAAATAATCGGTTTAGTGGAGCAACGATTTTCAAACCGAATCATCTGCCAGATTCAGTTGTCAACTGGCAACAATTTAACGCCGTGCGCTAAATCGTTGTAAAAATTTGTGTCATCATTAAAATCTGGAGTTGGTACATGAATCTAATTAATCATTTGTGACAATTTGCCGTATTATCGAAGCTCTATGAACAGCATGGCGTAGAACCAATGGAAAAACTTCTTTATCGCATAATCATAGAACACGATTTGCTATCAAGTTTTCTCATGAACTCGTTTATGATAGTGACTATTTGCAGTGGAGAAAGATTGTCTTCAACAACAAAATTCATACGAAGTACAGGGTGCGCCATCCTAGAGCTTCGGTATGTCAACATTGCCTAACTCTGCCATTTTTTAGCCAATATCGAAATGAGCACTCTTCTAAAGTCATTCAAGACCATTTTATCTATGAGGCAATACACACCGAAAGAAAATGGAAATACTGTTGCAAGATTGATCGATGCCGAGCTTGATTTTTGGGACGAAATATTGATGACGGACCTACGCTCTCTGGCAGAGCGTAAGAAAAGCTGTCGAATTTGGAGAACATTTAATTTCCCCAAACTTTTTTCTGTAGAGTTATTGAAAAAGTAAAGTTTATATCAGTAAGCCGAAGACCATTGACGAAGTCAAAGCTACATAGGAACCGAAATAGGGGTCAATGTTTTGCAGAATGCTCGAAAAGTGCGTATCGAATGGAGGCGGTTATTTAATCGACATTGTATTCAAAAACTCAAATAAATCGTAAAGAATATCCTAAATAAATCTTACTCAATGTCGAAATACGTAAGGTCTAGATGGCACATCCGTTATATAACGCAAGAGTAGAGTTCAGGCTCATCCTACTAAAGTGATAGTTTTGAGTATTGAAAAATATGAAGATTGAACTCCGAAGCGCAAATCTCTCAAATTGTTCGAAGAGACAATGGAAAAAGAAGATTTTTTGAATTTTTTTAGGAGCAAACAAGTCTTTTTTTTTTTGTCCAAGCGCTTGCAAGCCCTCTCTCTTACATTTATTTGTCTATTCTAAGTCAAATTCTTGTCCAGTAACATAGAAATTAGTAAGTTCTTCTTGTCTTTAAAAGTTTCTCAATTTTTTACAAAATTTAACTCTTCTTGCCGTACTCGAAATCGAACATTAAAAATTTACATGCAAACCATTTAGAAATGCTGCTGCTGCAGCATGTCACTGCAATTGTTTTGCTTCGAATCCTGCTGCTGCTGCTGCTCCTGCTGCAGTTGTGGTCTCGTATTTTTACTAAAACATGACAGGCTGCTCTGGCCCACTACCATTTCACTATTTCTTCTCAGAGACGATTGGCTAATGTGGCACCTACATGCAAGCGCAAATGATGCGAAAATATACGCAGACCCCCACTTGTACAGGCCCCATAGACAAAGCCGAAATGCAGATAAACAATGCTCCCGAAATGAAAGTATCCCATTCTTCTACGCTTTTCAAACCACGTCGACTGCAGCAGTAAACTACAAAGGCAACATTTGTTAATGACAAACATGAAACGGAAAGGGTTCTACGAGTGGGTGAGAAAACTGGCAGCTCGCTTCATTGTTGCACAAAATTTAAGTGCTTGAGGCATTTTTATGATTATTATTATTATTATTATTATTATTATGCAGAGCGGCATGCGTTCGTTTTCTACTTTGTTTTATTTAAACGAACGAAAGAGCAAAAATAAAATTGAAAATTGCGCATACGACATGTTGCCCATAAATTTCGCAAAGGCCTCCTAAAAAAACACACAAGAAATAGTAATTGCCGAAAAAAAAGAGACTCATATTTTTTATGCATTTTTAAATACATATCTCCATATATCCTCTCATTACTATGTTGACCGCATGCAATACACTTTTGTGGTTTGTAAAGTAAATTTTTCATAGCCCCAAACACAGGCGTGCAGCAAAAATGTTGATTCTTTTGCACACTTGGGTTTCTTTTTATTTTGTACGCTTTTCACATGCTGTGTAAAAAATAAGAATTAGCAGTTCTTTAACAAAGTTTGTAACGCACTGAAGATGATTTTGAAGACTTAATAAGTAGTATATGTGTACACATGTATAAAATACACTGGTTTAGAGTCAAAATGCACATTCGATGCCACTATATTTTTCTTATGTATTATGGCCCGCTAAACTAGAAACTAACATTGAACAATATTTTTAAGGTTAGGTTTCCCACATATCAAATTTTACAATTTTTTTCTTTTTTTTTTTGCTCAGAGATAGTTTCACATTTTAGGCCCTATCTCGAGTTGGAAACATCTGATTAGGTCGTCAAAAACATCATATTAAATGTAAAAAAATATCCAACAGTCACTTTTAACATTGTTTTCCAATCGGTTCAGTAATTTAATTGTTTTGGGCCAAAATTCTCGTTTGGCTCCGTTTCTCTGATGAGGGACTAAATTTAGCCTAACAAGATTCTTTGGTAGCGCTGCTCATTGGTTTTCATTTCTTGGTAGAACCATTGAAAGTGCTCGTCACTTACGTCACCGAGATTCTTTAAGAAAAAGTCCATGTGGGAATGCAAAAAATGAATTTTGGGCGACATTTTGACACCTGTTGAAATTAAAACATTAAAAATTACAGATTTGAACAAAATTTATGCATTTTAATACAAATCTTTATTATCGCCTTCAAAATAGGCTATGCCAACGGTTAATCCAATTTTCCATACACTTGTTGTACGCCTCTCCCGGGCTAGCCTTTTCTTCCTTCAGCGAATTTTTCTTGTATGTCCTCAATCGACTCATGACGCGGATATTTAAGTTTCGGAAATTGAAAAAAGTCACAGGGTGTCAAATCTCCTGAGTACGTTGGTTGTGCGATGACCTTTGTTTCATGTTTGGCCAACAACTCCGTCACAATCAAGCTGGAATGTGCAAAAAATGCAAAAAATGCAGGTGTCTCGGTACGAGTTTGGCGGCGACGCATTTCATGTCCCAAACATCAACCAAAATGTGTTGAGTTGATCCATAAGAGATGTTGAGTGTCTCTGCTATTTTTCTAATGCCAACACGACGATTTTCGAGCACTTTTTCGTTGTTTTTGTCGTTAACAAAGATGGATGGACGACATGCATGAGGCAAGTTTTCTACGATTTCACGACCCTCACTGAATGCTTTATGCCATTCAAATACTTGCGTTCCCGATAGAGTAGAGTCCTCAAAACACTTTTGCCGTTATTTCATTGGAAACACAAAATTACAAGCAAACTCGTTGTTCAGTTTTTTTTCCATGTTAAAAATCGCCATACAAACTTTTCGAGTGGTAAACAAGCAGCTGTCAAACATAGACTAATTATCGCATCCCGCTCAAACATGGCATGCATGTCAATGTCAATGACAGTGACAACCAACTAAAGAAGAAGAAAAATTACCGATTCGGTTTAACGGTTTGGTTTAAATCCACCGGTCCGGGTCAATTTAAATCAGACGGTATATTCCATATTCATTCCTGCATAATTTGTGGTCAAATCTTCAACTGTTTCCTCGTAACTCGCGCTTTTATTGATGAAAATTGGAACGACTTCCAGGCTGCAGTCTCATTAGGTGACAATAATGTGAAGGAATTGTCACTTGAGCACTTTTTTTATATGTGTACCGTCAAAGAATCCTTCCATGATTAGAAAATCTTGGAATAAGTAATCTCAAATATGCGAACGCTTGAACTTCTTTGTCAAACGCTTTGACTAAGTTCTTGAAGAGCCCAAGTTTTATGTGCAATGGTGGATGGATGATGTTTTCAGAACGTTGTATGCAACGTTGTCCGAGCTCACTATGATATCTTCTCTTCCCGGCTAGATCTTTCTTGTGTGATGGTGTGTGCAAGGGAGGTTGTCCCAGAAACATAAAATCAGCAATATTTCAAGAATCCAGCTTGCATTCTTCGTAACATGCCCACCACTTTTAAATCGGAACAAACTTTCACAACTTCGATATATATGCATAAATTTCGTAATTTAGTGTTTCGGAAATCTATCCATGAAAAAAATTTCTAATGTGATTTTCTAGTTTAGCGGTTCATAATACATAAAAAAAATATAGTGGTTTTAAATGTACAAACATTTTTCACATTTAGTAAACCATTGATATCAGCGTGAGTCTATCACAAATTATGTCAATGTCGTGTCTCTGCCCATCTGTCTCCACTCCTTTTTTTAAGCACCGCACGCTCATATAAGACTCGTTCACTTATTACTTTAACTATTTTAATTTATGTCAGATGAGATTTAACTTCCAAATTCACGTGTGCCTCAATAGACTCCAATGCATGCACAGAAAGTGACCGAGTGCTGTGGGTGTGTGATGTGCAAAAGTTGGATCATATTTTTTCGTCGACGAAAATGATCACCATGCTACGGTCACTGGAGTTCGCTATTGTGCCATGTTGGAATACTATTTATGGCAATAATTTGAAATGTAGTTCCAACAAGATAGTGCCAGAGGACACACAACTGGCTAAACAATTGAACTATTGAAGCAGAAGTTCGGTAACCGTGTAGTCTCGAGACATGGTTCGGTCGAATGGCTACCTAGCTCATGCGATTTAACGCCGTTTGTTTTCTGTTTATGAGGTTACATTAGGTCTACAAACAAGCCAATAACATTAGAGGAGCTCAGGAATAATACCGAACGTTAAATTGACAAAGTTCCGGCCGATATGTGTGGAAGAGTGTTGGAAAATTGGCTCCAAAGAAATGAGCGCTACAAACATATTATCATATCAACGAGATCGATTTCCGTACTCAAATGTAACCTGTAAACTGAACCTGGTATAAATTTCAGCACAATATCTCAATTATTCGGTGTTTTATTTAAATACAAAATTGTTATGTCCTTATTGAAAAACTCTTTATCACGTTAAAAATTAACTTCAGTATGAAGCTGCAGTGCGTTTATTGAACTGCTTCTGCGGAATGTCTGATGTCTTAATAGGCTTTACGCTTATTTCAGCAGTGTATTATAACTTCGTATTTACCCAATTAAAAATATTTTCTTGTTACTTTTTCTGTTTGAAACACATTCTGTTGACACTAGTACCTACACTTAGACTCAGCTGTAGTCTTTTTGGCTTGTCCGTTCACTCGCCATGATTTGTAGCACATTTATGTAAATCTTTGCGGTCTGTCGCACCAGCAGTGATCAAAAAAGAACAGGTGCCAGCAAGAGCAATTAGTGTAAAATAATTATTTTTCAACTAAATACTATATACGTAGTGTGCATAAATTTCATTTCATTTAAGCTTGAAGCATATTCAAAGTTGTACAAATTTATAGATTTCGAAATAAATACATCAGCGTACGACAACGACGGAACTCATTAAACGTAGCTTGCAGCGTAAACATATATCAGGCGCCGGCAGCGGGGTGAGCACGCTATAAATTCATGCATATTAAATCGTTTTGCTTCGTTCCAAGGCACAGCAACAAATTGAATAAACAGTTTTGCCACTAGTTGCTGCTGCAGTCAAACCAGATACTTTTCCATACACTATGCCAAAAAGGTTTAATCTCATCAACAGTCGTTGTCAAAAAAGCAATGCAGCTTTTCAGGCGCCTCATTACGATTTCAAGCGCATTTTTGCGACTGAATAATGTGTCAGTTCTCACACATCAATGCGACAGACAGACAGACAGACAGACAGACGCAGATACATACATGCTTCAGCTATAGATACAGATACATCTGCGCCGCACACATGTGTATCTGTATGTATGTATCCTTTTTTTTTTAATGAAATTTTTGCAACTTATTTATGTCGCTGCCATGTATGAACTTGTCGTTCACATTCTTTCAGTTGCTGCTAATGAGCTTTGACAAAAGTATAACAATTTAAGACTGCATATATTATTGCTGGTATTTGTAACAATAAAACACAAGATACAATTTGCTATTGTCATTTAATTAAACTTTTTTCATCGTATTTTTGTTCATTTAAATTTTTATTACTATTTTTTTACTTTTTTTTAAGTATAATGTAAATTAGTGCAAAGTTATTTTGTTATAACTTTTGTATAAACATGCTCACTTGCCCCTCCGTTTCACTGTTTTACTTTTTTACTGTTTTACTGCTTTAATGTCAATTCGTCCTTTGAAATGTTGTTGTTTCATAAAGCTATACAAAATGGATCTAAACAAAATGCAGCAGATTATATGAAATTTTGTTTGGCTTAGAGTGCAGCGCGTTTTATTTAATCATATTTTCAAAAGTTTTGTCTCACAGCTTAATGAAATTTTCGAGTAGAGATACATTAAAGTTTATACTGAGTTGTATTATACGAGTATGTAGTCTCAGCTGTGTAGTGTGCGCGTCTAAAGAAAATAATAATGAAATTTGAATTTGTTTCAAGAAGAAGAAGTAGTTGCTGCATAGAAATTGTGTATTCTAAGACGTTTCGTTGCTTAAAGTAAATTTAAATTTTATTATATAAAGGAGAGAAGTGTATAAAGTTGGTTTATTTGAAGTATAAAAATGTGAGGCTTGCCCAGCAGTTCCTGGTATACGTAAGAGAATTTAAACAAAACTAGAAAAAAGATTTCGATTGCGTGTTGCTCACATTAGGAATCGGAATATTTCCTATACATATACAACATTTTACTCGTTGTTAAAGTTTGATCAGAAAACTTTCTTAAAGTATCAACTTAAAATTTTATTTTGTGGCTTCTTATGAACCCACGTCTCACATATAGAGAATTATATGTGATTTATCTATTTTAATGGCAGCCCCATGCAAACTCAACATACACTTTTGGTACTTTTCATAAAAACTTTATCATTTCAGGCAGAATCAACTGGACATTTTATATGGTGGAATTGTATGAACTGACATTTCTCATAACTTGATAATTATGAGAAGTGTCCGTCCATATAAAGCCATCATATGAAATTTCAAGTTGATTTTGTTTGAAATGTCGTGTAACTCACACTTTTAGGCGTTAGCTCCTCCAAACTTACATCCGACGTTTAGATTGTTAGATTTAATATAATTCTCCACACTCTAGTAAAGAGTGAAGCGACTACGAAAGTTCGAACAAAGATAAGACGAAGAAAACACTGTATACTTGTAATCTATCTCATTTTCTCGCAGGCTTAATCCTATTTATGAATATGTTTGTCTCTTTTTACTATCGCTTTTTCGTTTCATCGAATTTTCAAATCACAACGGTGCTAAAGAAGTTCACTTCAAAAAATGTTTTACATCTGCTTAATTCACAGCTTGAAACTTCATGTGGTTGGTATTAGATCGAACCACCGAAGTTTACGTCTTTCTTGTTGTTTTTTTTTTATATTAAACAAAAACTTAACAATGTGTAAAAGTGATTCGTAGGCAAAACTAATCTAAATTAAAATTTTTATAAGAGGTCTTGCTTGCGTATACTTAAGAGCCTACTGGACTGTATCTTCTTATTTATTAACCTAATTTCTAGTTCCAGATACGGATTTAGATCCAAGTTTTCTTATCGGACCATTTGATGGTGAAGTTTTGATTGAAAACATTCCTCCTTCTCTTGTCTTGTACCTTGGCATGGACAATAGTGTTGCTCCCTGTGTCCATGTGTAGAGATACGTTTCTGACAGTAGTCTGAGGCAACTTTATTTGCGTCAACTAATAGTCTTAGGGGTGTTTCTTTAGTTTTATACTCAATTTCTAGAATTGCTTCCAACGCAGTGTTTTGGTATGTGCACATTGCGCCCGAGATGCATATGCATGCTAGTCTTTCACCCCATGCGTCAATCCATATAGTAACATCTGCTTTACTACCATGCTATATAACCAGAGTATTTTTTTCGGATTGCATCCGTACGATTTCCCGACCAACTTCCTGCACATAATTATTGCCTTGGTGCATTTTCGTATACTTTTCTCTGTGTGATTTTTCCATAGAAGCTTACTGTCTAAAGTTAGTCCTAAGTATTTAACTTCCTTGCTAACCGAGTTTGATTGCATTTAGTCTAGGCAGCTTAGGTTTCCTAGTATTTGATACAATGACTGTTTTGGTGGGGTTAATGTTGAGTCCCATCTTCCTGCACTAATCCTATGTAATTTCGAGACCTCTGTTGATTATGTCACAGAGTTTCTTCAAACTTTCTACTTGCCATAACGACTATGTCAACCGCATAGCCTGGCAACCTATTCCATTTTTACTCAGCCCGTCTACAACTAGACTCCATAGTACTTAGAACCGAAAGAACTCCGCCCTGTGGACAACCTGGCGTGATTAGTGTTATCAAACGCTTCTTATTTGTGTACAAGGGATGTTTGAAATAGTCCCGTTAGATTCAGCCGAATGCTTTGGGAAGAGTTGAGTCCTCTTTTACAAGCGGTTGGGATGTGACCAAGTGCAAGACTATTTCTCAATATTTGCTGCAAATTTGCAACTTTTGCTCCCTTTTGCAGTAGTGCTGGAAATATTCCATCTACTCCAGGAGATTTGATGGATTTAAAGGTGATATATACCAACTTAAGTTTTCTTTATTTTCGCTTTATTTTTTCGTACATAATTCTCCTTAGTTTGGAGAAGCTCATATGTACCTCCTGAGAAATGTGTCTCCAGGAGCAACATGATTCGCTGTTCCTCATTTTCCGTAAAGGAGTTGTCTGGTCTACGGACTGAGATATGCGCATCGGTTTGCATCTTATACCTTTACAGAAAGATCTGCAATTTCTGCGTTGGGCTTTCCTTATCCCTTTTTATTATATAGAGTATGTTCATTCGATTGTTTGCGCCTTGTATTGTTTGCGTATGTATGGAACAAAATTTATTTCTTTGCATTTTTAAGTTCAATACTCCAGCCATAAGATAATTGCTGAGCTGCAATGCAAAACATTCCATAAATGCGTTAATTCAATAATCATTAAGCAATTATTTACAATCAAACCAATTCATAATTTCTCATAACGCTTGTCATCTACTCAAGCATTCAAATCAATTTTTACAGCAATTAATAAATTAATAAGTACTTCCTTCCATATAAAATTCCAGGCTAATTTAATTAAATAACATATACAAGAGTATGTAGGTTGTGTATCTGAAAACATGTATCGAAGTTGCCATGAGTAATGAACACAGAACTTATCTGCAATGCATTTTATATTTCTTTTAACGCAAGACACGCCACTTGGTTTTCAAAATTAGCCATTTAGCATAAATCAGAACTGAGGGGGGAGGTGTTAAAAATAAACCTCTCACGCAGCTTGACCACTACACACAGATACAATACCTCAGACACACAGTTACAAATACACATATCAGCGACAAACAAGAACAACAACAAAAATAACGACGACGACAGGTGTGCATGATTTATGAGATTTACATATCAGCGAGTTTGAGTGGGTAAATGCGCGCATACGTTCCGAATCGTCGTCGTCGTCGTCGTTCTGGCTGATGAAGCGATAGCAACGTTGACAAGGACATTGGCGATGACGATGACGACAATGGCATTCGACGGCGGTGGTGGTAATGTTCGCCGTTGGTTGGCCTGCGTTGACATTTGCATGTCACATTGTTGCTGGCGCCAGTGAGAACAGATAGCAACAGCAGCAGCAGCAGCAGCAGCATCAGCAGCAGCAGCATCAGCAGCTCAGCGAAGACTGCTTGTATCTTTTTAAAAGTATCTACATACATATCTGTTGGTCTGCCGACGTGGCAATCGGGGGTCATCTGTGTTCGAGTGACTTGGTAAACTAAAAATAATACAACACGTGCCAGCTAGTGTTCTTTTTTGCACTGATTGATGATATTAGAGTGGTTTAACTCAGCCCATTGCACATTTTGTGCTGTGTAAATTGAATGTTTGATGCAGTGAGTGGTTAAAGTATGGCAAAAAAAAAAAAAAAAACATAGCAACTTCCGCAATTACTCTGCGAGCAGAGCTTCAATGGTCAAGGCAGCAGTTTTTGTTGTTCTATCATTGGCACTTGAACTCCACATGTGTGGCAGACAGATAGGCAGACGAAAAGCAGACAGATATAAACATATGGTTTTGTCATGTAATTGCATTGACGTGGTTGTTCCGAAAAGTTTTCAAATCAATCTACAAATTGTATTTGTTGTATGCTTACTAGTGTGACCGGCGTACGTTGTTACGACCTATGATTTGGTTCTCTTTAGGTTATGTTAGTGTAGATTACGCCGGTTGACCCCTTTGTTGAGTTCACACATACTCGTATACCAATGTAATCCTTAGTGTGGCCGTTAATGGAGATCGTTCAGGAGCTTATAAAATCATGTAGGGTTTTAGCGTTTTTGGCGAATGCCAATAGCCTGTTGGGGTCCTTTTCATCGCCTCTGTTAATTTTGCAATTGCTGAGCTGCTGCAGATGAGTTTCCGTGACTCCCGGTTACTTGCATTTCTTACAATCATTCATATTGGTTATGCCAAGCTTTTTCGCATGAGCGGCTGCTAGAAAATGTCCTGTTAGGTTTTTTTGTTAAGGTGCTCTTTACATATGTAGCAATTGTTATCCCCGCCTTGAGCGTTGCACCGCCTATTTTTGCATCGTATCCCATTGTTTCGGTGCCGTTTACGTATATACCGAATCTCATGTATGTATTTGCTTCAAGTTGTGCAACCCGATAACCCAACCCTCTAAGTTTGCTAACAATGCTATTTTTATTTAAAGTTTTGCGTATAAGGTAGATAAAAACCAGGTAGCGCCATCGGCAAATCACAAAGACCTGAGCACTCTTCCTCTCTCAGTTATCTCAATTTGAAATCAGCAACAGACAGACTTGACAACATGTTGGCGCGCATCAGTTGACATTCCGCTGAACTTATATGTTAAAAGTTGTGAAAGTTATGAACCGTTTTTAAACTCTGTACAAAAAATATTTGTATCAGGGTATATTGTCGATCAAGCCATGTCCGTCCATCCGTCCGTATGTCTATCTGAGAGACAAATTCTCTTGAAATATTCGAATCCGTGCAAACACTGCAAACAACTGTTAGTATTAACATAAATAAATCCACAATTATACTATGAAACCTTTTTTCTTTATAAGATTATCCATAGCATAAGAGTTAAAAAACCTTTCAAAAATATTTTAGACTACTCTCGTTGTTTGCATGTAATGGGTGATTCATTTGAAATAGAATTGGAACTCTAACATTTAATTTTTGAAGATAATTTTATTCAAATGTTTGCCGCGTCTACTCGAAAGGTCCAATTTTTATTCAGTGTTTCCAGCATTGCTAACGGTATTTCACGAATTACTCGAGTAATGTTGGCGTCGAAGTCTTGAATCGTGGCTGATTTATCGACGAAGACATTTGACTTCATATAACCCCAAAGAACAAAATCCAGAGCTGTGATATCACACAATCTAGGCAGCCAGTTGACAGATCAGAAACACGAAATTAGATAATCACCAGAACTATTGCTCATTAAGGCCATTGTTTCGCGAGCTGTGTGTGCCATAGCACCATCTTGTATCACAGGCTTCAATTTCAGTCAACAAAAAGTCCGCTGTCATGCTTATCATTGACGGTTGTGTTCCGTCCGGCCTCATTTTTCAAAAACGGTAGTTCGAGTATATCTTCGCGTTGCGCATCAGCCCAAATGTGGCAAGTTTCTTTATTGACGTATTCATTGAGGTAGAAATGTGGCTCAACACTGAACAGTGGATCTACATTGAGCTCTTGTCTCAACAGAAAACGTAAATTAAAGTCCGGCGGCTGCAATTATTGAACGATTTGGATTTTGTAAGCCTTTAAGCCAACATTCTGGCGTAAACTCACCAAATTGTTGCATACGAGAGGACAAGATGCTGTGCACGGTGTCGAATCGATTGGTCATGGTCTGCAGCCACAATATTCTCCTCACTACAGCCAGGATATTATCTATTCGGTCGCGTAACATCCAATAACGTACACTAAGACACAAATTTACGGATGGTATTGGCAATAGTGAGCTCGGGAGGGCGATGATGTACACCATATGTTGCACGAAGTGCACGAAAACCATTTTCCAAAAAAAGACTGATTTTCGTAATACAGCTGAATAATTTGGAGACGTGTGAGTCTCTTCATGATGAATATTCACTGAATAAAATTAGGATGACACCAGTCACTCTAAATGAAACACCCGTTATATACTCTTATATGTGTACTTTTGTATCTTTTAACTTTCGGTCGGACATATGAATTTAAATGATGTTATCTTGTTTCTGTTTTGCTTTGCACTTTGTTTGCAATGAATGCTCCATTTGACTTTCCGGCTAAAGTCCTTAAAAATACGTATTGCGTATTAGGCAGAAACTGTTGCATACTTTGTGGCGAAATTATGGCAGCTTGCATTCAATCTGTAAATCTTCCATCAAGTCAAGTTAAGTCAAGTCTATAATAAATTTCCGGAAAACTGAACTTGTACGGATTTTCATTTTCATACTAGAATCGTTCTTTTTGTACTATATGACACAAACATAAAAGCCAGCAAGCTCTGTTGCAGACAGCAGACAGCAGAAACATAAACCAAGCCAAACCAAACCAAACCAACAATTCAGCTCGACATTTGACAACATATGCGCTTGATATTTTTATGACATGGCATGAATATGCCGCTTGTCACTTGCCATTTCGCAGGCTAATTGTTATGCACACTTCAACAATAACAACAACAACAACTACAACAACATCAGCAACAAACACAATCTCCAGCAACAGCAATAGTAAGGATAATAAGTTATTTGAGGCACTTTTAAGCCTTGGAAAAAAAAATAATTTTTTTTTTTTTTTTTTAGAACAAAATGCCAACGACATGAAAAGCATTTTTAATAGCTTAGCTTAGTTGCCTACACCTAAAAAAATTAATGCCTAAAACTGCTGAAAATAGCTATTTTAGCTAAATTTACATTCAAGGTGAATGGTACTAGATTTTAGGACATGTATTGCCTATTGTAAGTAATATTCGTTTAAAATAGTGTATTGACAGTGGTCGGCGCTCGAAGTGTTACCAACTTCATGCTGTTGTAGCAATCAAACGACTAATGACAGCGCGTTCATCTGTTGCCAAGCGTCAGTCTGCCTACGCCCATTTGTATATGTATATGAAGCAGTTGTCCACTAAAATCCACCAAATCGAATTTCAAGCTAATATTAATTTAAATAAAGATTTTTTCATTAAAAAAAAAAAAACACAAAAATGCGCAGTAGGTTTGTATGGAGGCCACCCCAAAAAGTTGGCTGGCCACGCGCATTAGTCTATGTATGTTAAGCGGCTGTTGATAGAAAAGCACCATATCGCATTTCAAACTAATATTGACTTTAATAAAAATGTTTTTCTTACAAAAACTCAAAAGTGGACCATAGGTTTGTATGGGAGCTACCCCAAATAGTGGGGGGGGTCCCCATATTACTGTATATGTCAAGCATCCGTTCACTAAAAGTTACCATATGTGTAATAATTAGAAGTTTGTGTGCAAATTTTCAACAGGATAGCATACAAATTGGTCCCCAAAAAATGCGCAACAACATACAACAGACAGACAGACAGACGGTCATGGCTAGATCGACTCGTCTCGTCGAGCTGTTCAAGAATATATATACTTTATGGAGTCTTCGATGCCTACTTTAATGCGTTACAAACTTGCAGACAAACTGATAATGCCATTTCACACTACTATGTGTGAATGGTATAAAAACCAATATGTGTGGACTTTTCATCCAAAAAATATCTGATTTTAGTATTTCATGTTAATTGGGGCACACTGTTTTGTGTTTGTTTGGCATAGCAGTAGCAATTTACAATTTCGGTAGCAAAAATTTTCATCGAACTCAGTATTGGGCTTAAAATAAAACTTTTTTTAGGTAATGTTTACTAAATTTTTTGCTAAACAATTTTTTTTTTTTTTGGGTGTATTACAGTTTTTTATAGTTAGCATATAAAACACTAGTATGCATATATGATTAATTGTTCTTTTGTCTGTGTGTGTGTGTGTGTTTGTATGCATGAAAATGTCCTTCGTTCTACAGCGCCCTAGGCGCAAAAGTATTCAATTTAAGTTTATGTCAGTTTAATTGTTTTCGAATCAATAAAATCAAATACTACTAAATCAATTTGTTAATCGCTGCAGCCAATTAAGTTGAATGAATGAAAAAGTATAATGTAACTCAGGTAAGTGCTACATAGCAGACTATTTAGCTCTATCGTTTTTCTAATTAGTTTTATGACCCAAATTGTGCCTTTTGTCGAAACGAAACGAAACGAAACGAAACGAGACGATTCGATTGTGCCACAACTGCTGCTACTCGAATTACTTTTCTATTTATACTCTCGCACATTATAAGAAGTTTATTAAGCAATCTGCTATAAATTTTCCTTAGCTTGAATTGAGTTGAGTTGAGTTGTGTTTGGAGTAAGCTATAGCACAGCTGAGCTGTAGGTACTTCATGACTTTGCAGCAGATTTCCTAATAAATTTATTGCGTCGATTGCAGGCATCGTCGTCCTTTTCGCTATCGTCGTCTGTAGTTCTATTCTCTATTGTTGTATGTATATATTGACGTCTTTGCTACAGATTTCTCACTAATTTTATGCCTTGGTTATGATGCTTTTGTGCTTTGCATGTCTATCCATTGCTTTTCTCAAGATTTGTGCTCAACTTGCCTTAAAAGCAGCCGACTTCTTTCATTCGCGAGTTCTTTTGTAAAATTTTCTTGGATTTCTGTTTTTTATTTTTTTTTTTTTTCTATGTTTGCAAAATGTTCTCCTCGAGGCTAGTCTGCTACTGCTGCAGTCGAGCGTACATGTCTTTTCCATATATTTCTTTTAAGACACACACTTTTTGTCTTGTTGTTTACGTCCCTGACCAGTTCCAGTTTTTTGCTTTTCGTTGAACTTGCCTTACTTTGGCGGTAAATTGAGAGAATGAATTGAATGCTTTTGAAGTTGAGCCTAATAAAGTTTGGCAAAATATTCAATAATTTTTATGAAAATAGAAATTAAAATTAAAAAAAAAAGTGTTATCGGCTTCAAGCTGTTTCTTTTTTGTTTGGAATTTATTTACATTTATACTTTAAAGCGCTTATTAAAGTGTACGCTTCGAGCGCAACATGCTCGACTGGCATGCTCCATAGTCTGAATGTTTTCAATGCCTCATTAACATTTGCATTGTGAGTTATTTATTTTTTTTTTGTCTATACTCTTCATGCACAGTATACATATATACGTATTTGTATAGTCACTATTGCGGTTCACGTAAACCACGCATAGTTACTTACTTACTTAGGTGGCTCTACAACCGTTTACCGGTCAAGGCCACACGTAGGAAAGCGCACCATTCGGTGTAGTTTAGTGCGCGCCGGCGCCAGTCGCTGGAAATCCGGAGCTTCTTCAGGTCATCATAGACCTGATCTTGCCATCTTAAGCTCGGACGTCCTCTCTGACGCCGTCCACCAATCAAGTTCAGGTTTCCGTCGTAAAACTTTAGTCCTGGAGCTTCGGGGTTCATCCGTATGATGTGACCAGCCCTGTGGAACCTCATCATACAGCTCATACAGCTCATGGTTCATACGGGTCTTAAACTCGACGCCAACTCTAAGGGGACCAAAAATTCTACGAAGAATCTTTCTCTCGAACACTCCTAAAGACGCTGTATCCGTTGATGTCAGTGTCCAAGCTTCTGCGCCATACAGCATGACTGGGATTATCAGTGTCTTATAGATTTTTATCTTCGTAGTTGGAGAGAGGGCTCTACTTCTAATTTGCTTGCTGAGCCCAAAGTAGCAGCGATTAGCAAGCGTGATTCTTCTGTTCCCAGATAGACGAAAATTTGACGAAATGAAGTTGAAATTCTCCAAACTCACATACCGTCCAAGACGCGCTGATGGTAGTACTTCGTCTTGTCCTCGTTCACCGCTAGGCCCATGAGACGTGACTGTTTCTCAATCTCCGAGAACGTCCTGTTCACTCGCCGTTCGTTGATGCCTATGATGTCTATGTCATCATCATATGCGAGTAGCATCACTTCCTTATGGAAGATCGTGCCCGATCTTTCTACGTATGGGCGTAGGATGTACTCCATCAGAAGATTAAAAAAGTCGCACGATAAAGCATCACCCTGCCTGAAACCTCTCTTGGTATCAAAGGGTTCGGAGAGGTTATTTTCTACTCTGACGACGCTTTGTGTGTGTGATAGCATCATTATGCAAAGCCGAACAATTTTTTGCTGGGATACCAAGTTCAGATAGGGCGTTGAAGAACTTCGTTCTTATCGGCGTGTCAAAAGCGACCTTATAATCGACAAATAGGTGGTGTGTGTCTTTATTGTACTCGTGGGTCTTTTCCAGGATTTGGCATAAAGTGAAAATCTGGTCACTGGTCGACCTCTTTGGTCTGAAGCCGCACTGATACTGGCCTATTAGTGCATTCGTGTATGGCTCCAGCCGTTTACACAGTAAGCGGGACAGAATTTTGTATCCTATTGAAAGGAGACTCATTCCCCGGTAGTTCGCCCATAATCCTCTTCACCAAAAATGCTGTGAACGTTTTGCACTTACCAATTTATATATAGTTGGGAAACATACGTCCATAAGAAGTCACCCTATCGAGTTCTAAGTCGATATTACTTGTAGTAAAGTGGCTTCTCAAATAAAAACATTAAAACAGGCTTTGGGTCACACAGTTTAGTATTTTAAGTACAAGCTTATACTCTAAGTGTTGTGTTCAAGTAATAAAAAAGTAATTAGTATAAAAAAAAAGTGGGACTAGGGATAGGGAATGAATGCCGGCCCAGAGAGTCTTCATACTGATTTTTAGTAAGATTGCACGAACACAAAGGGATTAGTTAACGTTTACACAGGCAGGTTGACAGATAGACATGGCTAGACCGATTCGTATCGTATCGAGCTGAACAAGAATATACATTATGAAGTCTCCTACACCTCCTTTTGGGTGTTTTAATATCGCAATATCGAAGTGTTTATGTACTATTAAAAAGATCTTGAAATGTACATTCAGAAAATATTAAAACACATAACATCGGTTCATCGAGTTCCAGTCCGAAATTTAAGGGGGGCCTTTCACTAATTTTTTATTTATGCTCAAGAACAGGCATTATTATATTATGAATTTTTGAACATTTTTGACGAGGTAATGAAATAATTTGTGTTTGTTTTGCGTGTTTTTTCAATCTGTTCGACAACATAAATTTTTGTTTCGCCAATACTTTCAAAATGCCAAATATTACATATTACAATAAATACCAAGTTTTGAGAGGTGCTGGTAGGCTTTCGTCACTTAGTTTCTATCTCGTCAAACGAACATATTTCAAAAAATTACATATTTTAAAAAATATACATATTCAGACTTCCAAAATGTCTCATTTACAATTTTCAAAAAAGCAACGAAATGGAAAGAAACGATTTCGCGATTTCATTGCCATGCGTTCTTCAAACTCTCAGAAACTCTTTCATATAAAAAAAATTTATCCGTAGCTTCACATTAGGCGATTCATTTTTTTTTATCCACACCACAAACGCGCCAACAAAAAAAACAACAACAACAACAACAACAACATTTATAACAGAAAACCGGAAGATGCGCTACAACACACAAGTTAGAAGAGTGCAGCTATAGTTAAATAAATACAACGCCGACTCTTTTCATTTTTATCCAATTGGCGTTTTTTGAGCGAATTCGCTGCAACAGTAAACAATAAGAAAATAAAAGCACGCTCTCAGAGTGCAAGTAACATGAAAAGAGAGTAAGAGAGCTAGAGCGCAAAAAACAAAAATTAAAAGTAATTGAGCACATGTGTGCAAAACTTCTGTTTTGTATTGTTGCTGTTGTTGTTGCATAGTGGAGCAGGGAGTAAGTTTATTTTTTTTGCGATAAAATTGTAAAAAGCCGCTTTTCGTCTTCAGTTGTGAATTATTATTATTTTTTTTTTGTTTTTTTTTTGTTTTCTGAAAATATTTGAGATAAATTAAAGAAAACAGCAAAGAATTTCTAAGAAAATATTTATTATAAATGTGAAGCACCGCAACGCAGACTTCGTCGGACGTTGGAAAAAAATAAAACTGAAAGAAGAAAACCATGCTTTTGTTTGCTTGTGGAACCATTCAATTTAATTCTCACGCAGCGCAGCGTGGTTCAACTCAGCCTCAGCTCAGCTCAGCTTCATATCAACTCGTTCTGTTTCTGTTTCTGTTTCTGTTTCTGTTTGAGCTTTTGTTTCTTCTTCCGTTGAAAACGAAATTGTTGTTTTTGCTTTGAATGTTTCCTTTTCGTCTTCGGCTGATTCTTCTAGGTTTTGATACCACATGTAGTGTAGTTTGTGTACTATGATCATTTTTATGTATGGTTTGTAACTCATAAAAAGCGAGAATTCGCAGTTGATAATAATAAATTTTATACCCGACAGAAAAATATTTTTAAAAGGTGTATTCATTGAAATTGCAAAATGTTTGTAAATTGCGCAGGAGAAAGTCAATACATAGCGCATAAGTATGTGCCCTCTGAAGGAAAAGTACTCAGAACATCTGAATAAAATGAAAACGTTTCAATTATTTTTTGATATCCCTTCATAGTTATCACCATTGAATGCAAGAACATATTCCAACGTTTTTCTTTTTCAAATCTTCAAAAAACTTTTCATAGCGAGATTTTGAAATATGTAGTCTGCGACAATCGTCTCAAAACTCTTTCCGCTGCGTCGGGGAAACAGAAAAATTCACACGTCGCCGTTTCAAGTAAATATGTAGCTTGTAGAATGATATGAACGTTGTGTTTGTTCAAATAGTCGCATACAAAGTGAGAATTTCTGCAGAAATTCAGCAATCTTGGCACCAGTCGTGTTTTAAATTGTCTCACATCGTGCATAATGCTCTGCACACATCCGAACGAGACCTCAAAATTCGGCTGCTATCGTAGCGGTGAATGGCCAAGCAGAACGAAGGCTCACTTTGAACTCTTTGCACCAGTCGTATGCCTATGTTTTCGATATTGTCGGGTTCCCGTAGGCCATTAGATTAGATTTTCAAAGTCTCTGCAATTACAAGTTTGTTGGAAACACAAAGAAAAACTTTTTTTATTTTTAAATATCAACTTTGATATGATGGTTTCTCAAGCACGGACGACTATTTAAAATTTCGTGTGATTGGTATTTTAATTTCGGTTTTACCGAAGTTAACGTTTGTCTTGTTTTTTGTTTTTTTCCAAGGCTACTCACTTAATATGAGGGTTAGACTAGTTCAAATATAAAAAAAAAAATAATCCAAAAAATTAAGAATATCTAAATTTTGTCATAACTCTTTCAATGTTGCTACGAATGCTGTTTTTCTTGTTTTCAACAACAAATCGCATGTAAAAAGTATTATTCGCAGCTTTAATATAAAATTAACTATGCAAAAAATACAAAAATTTGCGGTTTAAACTTTGAACCTAATTCTAAAAAAACGGCGAATAACAAAAATTAAACTACAAATCTCATAGACAGACACTTTTACCAGCGATACTGCTAGGAGTCTGTGAGTATGCTTGTTCAGCACATTAACAACAACTACGCCAGAACTTTTGGAATTGTAGAAAGAATTAAATATAATCATAGCATACTAGATTTGATTTGCACACATATTGCTTTTCCAAAGTGTTAGGATATACATAAGTAGTAGTAAAGTTTCTTCACATTGTCGGTGACTGATGAATAAACTTGTTGCGAAGTTTGAAACACGTGTCTCACCTGCTAAACTATAAATTTTGCAAATAAAATGTTGTTATTGAGCTTTTCGTACTCGTTCAGTTTCACATAAAAAAAGTGATAAGTGAAAGTATTTGTAGTTTTTTTGTGGTGAAACTATTTTATAAAATCACATAATTAAGATATTTCAACTATTGTCCCAACATTTATTACTGTTTCTTTATGCAATTTTTACAATAATTACAATCAGTATTATACAAGAACCTAAAAAGAGCTGGAGTCGAGGTTTTTGAGGCATCAAACGCTGTTTTCAAAAATTTCAAATATTATACCAATAATGAGGTTCCAGTGACTAAGCTACATAGACTAAATACATTTCAAGAAATTTATATTTGCTTAATTAATATATGTTTAACATAATCGCGTACAGCATGATCAGCACCATAAATTCTAGTTGTGGTCCTCTTTTAAAGTCTCCTAATACAGTGCACATGGTCCTAACCTCAGTCGCTTCAAAACTGAATTACTTGCGTTATTTATTAATCCCCATTCTGAATTATGGTAAAATTTACGCAAACGCTTAATTTATAATTGAGTATACAAATGCACAACAACCACAACAATTCAGTCAGACGGACGTACAAAAGGAAGAAAACCGACAGACATTGCTATATCGACTCGATGGGCTGATCTCAATAGTGTACTCGTTTTTTAATATACATTATTTATATCCACACACACACACATACATAACGCTCCTCCCACTGGATCCGTAGCTGCGTGGAGTGTGTTTTCAAAGTTTACTTCATCCTATTTGACGGACATATTTCTTATTTGAGAACTTAAATGAGTTCAGTTATTTCGCATAGCGTATTGTAACTTCGTTTTAATTGGAGTAAAAATATTTCTGTTTGCTGTTGCTTTTGGAGTATTCTATGCTACTGAGTTTTTGTTGTTGTTGTTGTTGTTTGGTATTTCGTGCGCACTGTTGTGGGAGAGCAGCATACGCACTCAACAGAAATATTGGGAGAGAGTCAGTTAATTTTATTTATTTATTTTTTAGAACAAATTTTAGATGGAAATATTCTGATTCACAAAACCTATGTTTATATTGAAGTACGATAAAAAAAAAAAACTATATCTCAGTTATATGTTTTATTTAATAGAAATTTTTTTTGTTAGAAAAATGCATATAATATACATACATAAATACATACAAAAATACATACATACATACATACATACATACGTACATACATACACACATGCATACATACGTACATATATATACATATGTACATAAAATTTCTGCCGGTTTGACTAAAATTTAGAGTCAAACTTTTTAAACACTTAAAATTAGTTACAAATATTTATTTATTCCATCCCTAGAAAAATGATTACATATATTTTTTGTTTGTTTTATTTCATTATTTATTTGTTGTGGGAGAGCATGCTCCAAAACAGTGCGAGAGAACACGTAATGCCAAAGAGCAAGTGAGCATCGGCAGCAACAGAAAAACAAAAGCAAAAACAAAAACAGAAGCATTGCTTTTTCTTAAGTCTGCTTATTTGACTTTGCTGCTGTTGCTGTTCATTGACGACGCCGCCATCGTTTTTAGTTCGTTTGCGACCGTTATAAAGTGAAGTTCTACGTTTCGCCGACGGCGCGTGAAGTGAATTTTTATGCTGACGAAAATTATTTGAAAATTTATATAAAAAAAAAAGTAGTAAATAAATAAATTAAAAAGCAAAAGCCGCCGTCTCCAAAGTAATAAAAAACGAAAAAAAAAGAAAAGCAAAAAAATAAAGAAGGAAACACAATATTTGCATTTGCACGTGCTTTTGCAAATAAAAATCAAGTAAAAGAAAGAAAACTAAAAAAAAGCCAGGAATAAAAACAAAATAAATGAAAAGAAATAAAAAAAAAATAAATAAATAAATAAAAAAAAGTAAGCAACCCACAAAAAAAATAAAAATTTTTTTTTCGTGCATTAAAATGCAAATTTTATGCTGCATGCACAAGTGCAAGTGAATTAATTACACACACAAAAATATAAAAAGAAAAAAATTTATTTAGAAAATAAAAATTGTGCATTAATTAAACAAAAAAAAAAAAAAAATAGCAAATTGCTTTTTTGCGCTAAAAATTCATGACGTGTTAAATTGGAAGCACACTTTTCTTCACGTGTTTCAGTTTAAATTTATTACAAACAACAAAAAAGAAAAAACGTTAACTTCGGTTGCACCGAAGCTTTAATGCCAATCACACAAAATTTCATAACTTATTGTAAAACATTAACGTGTACGTTGAATTTGTATAGGAGCTAAACCATATAGCAGTTATTAGGCGGAAGCAACCGTTCGTAAGAAGCCACCACATCCAATTTTAAGCTGATATTGGCTGAAAAGGGGCTAGCCCAAAATATGGATACACTATTTGACTGCAATGAAAACAAGTCTTGGTTACAGTTGTATATCTTAAAAATTGTGATGCTTAAAATATAACAAGCAGACAGACAGACAGACGGACATGTCTAGATCGCTCGGTTTCGTTGCGCGTATCAAGAATATATACACGCTGTGAACTAAAAATAACCGAACTTTTTAGTTAACAAATAAAACAAGCATGGTATTATGCTACTATTTATGCAAAATACGATGCAATTAATTCGATACAACGTTTGCAACGCTCAAACAGTTTATCCATAGGCTTCTTAAACTCGTTTTTTGGGATGTTCTTTAGCACCTGTGTCACGACTGCTTGTACGGCTGAAATGTCAACGTAAAAAGCTCCTTTCCATGCAGTTTTCATTTTTGGAAAGAGAAAATAGTCATCAGGCCAATACGGAGGGTGGTCGATGAGCCAAATCTATTTTTTCATTAAAAAATTCATTGACTTTTTTAGGCTTGTGAGGTGGTGCATTATCATGCCATAAAAACAGCTGATTTCCTTTGGAATATTCACGCCTTATATGTAGAATTTGCGACCACAAACTCTGTAAAACTTGTAAATAATTGACAGTTCTGACAGTTTGAACATTGACAGTTTGAACACCTGCAACAAATTCCTTTTGAACAAAAATAGCCTTGGAACCATAAAAAGTTTTCAACATTTTCTTGATTCTTGACTTCTAAAAACGCAATATTTTAGGTTTTGGCTCGCATTTGACTTCCATGCTGCAGATTGTCGCTTGGTTTTGAGGAATCGATTGGTTTTGCGCAGAAGCATGACTCATTTCTGACGTTCCGTTTACCGTTATGACACGACACTAAACTAAAGAAAAGCAAAAGGCGGAACATGTAATCGTACACATAAGAATACATGTGACGATTGTGTCGTTCCGCCTGAACAAGCAAGCGATAGACAGACCAGCGTGCATTGGCTTGTTGAAAGCTATAGTTATGTGTATGTGTGCGTTTGCGAATTAGTGTTATCTAGCGCGCAGTGGGGTGCGGTATGCACATAGTAGAATGTATGAATAATAAAGTTTGTTTCAAATAAAATACATGTACAAAGTAAACAAAGCACGCACACCATAGATCAAGGAAGACGGTAATAACAGTTACTTTTGCATTTGAGTACCAAAAACAACAGCAAAAGGCTTTTAAAGTTGCTGGTGGTCAGTCGAGGAGAGAGAGAGAGAGGGAGAGAGATAGAGAGCGTATATTTCACTCTTTGTTGTTGGTAACGAAACTCTTTTATATGACAAGTTGTTTGTGTACTGATTGAATTATTGGAATTACATTAGAATTCAATACACAAAAGTATGCAATTTTTCATCAATGTTTTCTTATGACGTTAGCACGTAAAATTATCGTCCGTAAAACAGACTTTATAGACAAATGATCGAATCATGAAAATCTGTAACGTTTTTAGCTGTTGAAATGATGTCTTTGCCATGCTCTATCATCATTTAACTGCAGTGGAACCTTTCTTTTATCCAAATCTTCAGTTAATATTTTGTAGATTGTGTACAGTTAGTAAGCATTTAAGCAATTCTTCTGCCAGCATTCGCACAGCGAAATTTGCATCGATAGCGTTTATTTCACTTACTTTTTCCAGTAACTCAGTACGATTGCCTTGTATACACTTCATGGTGTGTCTACGATGTCTCTTTCTAAATGTACTATTACAAACTTTTTGACGAATTGATGTTTGATAAGTCAGTGACTTTTTAAATTTCGAGTCATATTTATTTTTGTGGGTAGTTCCTGAATTTTCGTATTACGAGTATATTGATTTGAGAGTAGTTCCTGAAGTACCCAATCTGCATTATTAAGTTTCTGTTTGACAGCCATTGAAAGCAGACATGAAAGGCAGACAGACGGACAGCATGCGACTTGGTGCCAAAAAGTAACCTCAAAACGTAGTTCTGTATAACTTTGACGTAGTGTTTCACTTTGGTTAAACGTAATATTGTCAAGTTTGAATAAGATATGAAACCATTGCAGCTTATCAGCTATTAAGGAAGAGATATAATAGTGTTTTTTTTTATCGGATCGGCGCGGCAACCTTCTGATTTCTGTACGTCTGTCTGCCTTTCATGCGTGTGCTCAATGGCTGTATTAAGTATGTATTTATACTTAATGATGCAGACTGCTTAAAATTTGAACGTTGTCTCTTTACAGTTAGTATTTAATAAGAGCAGTGGGGACATCAAATTGCACTCGCGTCTTGTTTCACGCTACTAGAGTTCTTCCTGTGGTTGAAATTCAAACTCTTGTCTTAAAATTACTCAATAAAAAATGTTTAAAATTCATTGACAATACTAAGTTTTAAGTATTTTGAGGCGAAAGCGTTTACTCGCATTTCATATGCAAGCAGCAAGTCTTAACTTTATAATTGCATAAACTGCTTGCAAATTATAACATACTCTCTGTGTGTGAAAACAGTTAACTGTTTGACACTATACTACGCCCCGCTTCACTGCTTTTCCAGCAATAAAAAAGAAATCAAGCGAATAAGTTGTATTGTAACTAGTGAACTAGCTTAAACACCTATTTATATATAGGATGTGTGAATGGTATTACAAAAATTAATTATAAAAAAGTTAAAAAGTGCAAACTAGCTTAAAATTATGTTTTACAATTTACAGTTTGTTGTGCAGTGTATTTAATTAGAAACAAAGGAAAAAAAGAAATAAATAAATAAACTCACAAGACATCTCAACTGTCAATATTAATCAGCTGTCAATGTTTTCTTTTATCAATTAACTGATAGATAAAAGGAAGAAAAAAAGTTGAAATAAAAGTCTACAAATTATATTTTTTTTTTGGGTAATTGAAACGACAAAATGAACTTCTCCAACTGCAAATTGTATCTATGAAATAAAAGAAAAATAATTAAAACAAAAAAAAGTTATACAAAACTGTGTTGTGCCCAAGCAGAGCATTATAAATAAATACTAATTAAACTTATATATACAAAATATTTCGATAAAATTGTATGAAATCACATTGCCGGCTATATTTATTTTTTTTTGTATATTGTGATGAATTTTGTTCAAAATTTTTGACTGGAAATTGTTTGTGGACCTTGTTGTGGTTTAAATAATTAAACAATCGTTCTTCTTTTTTGTCGAATTGACACAATTAGATTAGATCAAGATTATTTGAAAGTTAATTTTTTCACACTTAGTTTTTGGTATAATAATTTACTTTAAAGTTTTCAACTACATATTGCAACAAAAATCACACTTCCAATAGTATTGCATCATATGATGAAATTCTGATTAGATAACAGTTATCCAAGTGTACGTGCTATGTATGCACTATGCAACTTAGTTCTTAAATTAATTCAAATTTAAAGTAAGTGCATTATATTTAATATTAATTTGTTTGCCACAATTTTGACAGTATAATGGTTTTTTGATGAGTTTATGTTGACACCGCATAGCATAGCTGTGCCTTTGATATATGAGAAACATAAACGATTTAATATGTTACGAATTTTTGTTATTGAAAAAACGTTCTATATAGTTGCTAAAGTTTGCAAAAGCTATTTAGATTTCAAGGTCGAAAGGGACTTACCAACGAGTGCGAAGTTTAAAAACAAAATAAATGAAGAATACCAATATTTAGCAGTTCCGCAAAACATGGCTAGATCGACTCGTCTCGCCGAGCTGATCAAGAATATACTATATACTTTATGGTGTTTACGATGCCTATTTTAATGTGTTACATACTTTCAGACAAACTGATAATACAATTTCACACTCAGTGTGAATACTATTATAAAAATGTACCTTTCTAACACTGCCAACATTTAACAGATGGCGCTACGTGTTCGATGATTTAAATTGTAAGTTCGTTTATTTTTAGATTACACCTTGTTTGCTCAAAATGGAAGAGATTAGAAATGTTAATCGTCAAAAATATATCGTGAAGCTATATCGATGTATCGTCTCCAAAACTCCGATATATAGATTATCGAAACTGACATATTCCGGTGTGTCATACAAATTTCTTTCACCCTAATTCGGAACTAAGTAAGAACCATAGGTCGCACAGAAATCTCGTTCACAGTTCGTTTTAAATCACCAGTCAGTTTATTATCTATACTAATATTATAAAGAGGTAAAGTTTGTAAGTTTGTAGGTTTGTGGCATTGTAGGGGGTAATCTCTGGATCTACTGAACCGATTTTGAAAATTCTTTTACCAATAGAAAGCCACGTTATTTGTGAATAACATAGGCTATAATATATGACGATATACACATAAATGTAATGAATAAATGTAAATATAAATGAAATGTAAAATAGTTATTATGAGCGACATGGCGATAATTAAAACATGATGTAAAGCTGAAAGCAATATATTGTAGAGCGTTCATGTGTTTGTCTCATATGGTCATGTGCGTGCGTGTTTAAAGCGAAAGAACGAATGTAAGAGATAATTTAAATTATCAATTAGTGTGTAGATAGTTGAGACAATTTTATTAATGTCACAACTATCTACACATACATCCCAGCAGAGACTTCCTCTGAGCATGCACAGCGCCTTGCGAGTGAAAGAGAATACAGATCGCAAGCGCGTGCTAGAGAGTCTAGCACCGAAAGGTCTCAGCGACTGGCTAACCATAGACAGAATATGTCAGAGTTACGTGATAGGGAGTCTAGCAACGAACATTCGCAGCGGCTTGACAGCAATTAACTCAGCAAGACATGCTAGGGAGACTAGCACCGAAAGGCTGCTTATAAAAGAGTTGCTGGAGCATCTAACCGTGGCGGCCATTCTCGCAGGGACAGCAGTGGGACAACTCCGCGCATACCCATGATTCCGACGGATTTACCCATACCATTTAAAAGGCTGCAGTATCCCGTCAAGATATCTTTTGCCCTCACTATTAATAAGTCCCAGCGACTGGTGGGCATTGACCTGAGAAAGCCGTGTTTTTCCCATGGACAGTTATATGTTGGCTTATCTCGGATTGGAAATCCTGAACGACAATAGTATATTTTGGTACCAAATAATAATATTACATCTAATATAGTATACAGAGAAGTTTTGAACAATTAAAATAAACATAATTTATTCAATCATTTTAAACTCGATAATATAGCCAAATTGGAAGGAGTTGCAGGGCGAAGGTTTTGGGGAATGTGGTAAGATGGGACAGGGGGAAGGATTGGCAGGGGAAGTAGTGGCAGTGGGAAGGAGAGGCCTTTAATATATAGGTATTATATTTATTACTTCGCTAGTAGAGATGAACAGATACGCCAAAATAAGCTTAAACAGCTTTTACAGTACAGTACTCTATTTGAAGCGTAGTCAGTGACCTTAGCATAAATAGGTCAACGTTTTCTTGTTTATATAGCGCTTAGAGTTAAGTTTCGAATTATACGGCCTTATGTTTGTGTTTAAGGGCAGAGTAATCCAATTTGGTTGACACAATCCAAAACCCTATTTCAGTTTTCGAGTCCGAGTCACTTCCGAAAGTTTTTTGCGAATTAAAAAACTGCAATAGGGGGCGGGAGGATAGCTCTCAATTAAAAGTACTGTTTGATACCGCTATTAGCCTAAAATCGTATAGAATCGGCGATATAAACAAAAAAGTATCGGTATCGCGTAAACAGTATCGTGGCCGAATTACTCCATGCATCTTTTATATACTTTTATATGTATTCTAAAGTTTATTTTTTTATATTTATTTCGTAAATTGTGTTTTTCTCTTGATTCATTATTGTTTTTATTTTGTCTCTTCTTTCTTTTCTTTTCTGTTTTTGCATTTCCCTTGAAAATTATTGTTGTTGTCTGTCTTTGTGCTCAGTTGTTGTGTACTTTCAAGCGTGGCTTTGTTTATATTGCTGTCGCCCTCTGCTAGACTTACAGACAGACCGATGAACGGACCGACGGATGGACGGACGGACAGATACAGTCGTTGCTTTTGTAGCTTTGTTTATTGTTGTTGTCACATTCTGTTTTCTTTCTCTGTTTTGCACACTCGAAACCTTTTATTTTATTTTTGCATGCTTTTTGAAGTTTACAATAAAAACAAAAAAAGCAAAAACAAATGAAATGAAATGAAATAAAATAAAATAATTACTTAATTTATAATGTTGAAGCTGCGTTTGCTGTTGCTCACTGATCTTCTTCTTGCTACTGTCTTTCATTCACTTGTCGTTTCTTCTTCTTCGACGACGGGTAACTTGAGCTTGAATTGTTGAAATGAAAGAAAATTACGAAAAAAAAAATAAGAAAAGAAAAAAAAATGTTCTCCAACGTTGATTTATGAAACAATGTTGTGCGTTTTTAAATGTAATTTATTTCTGCACTTTTGCTTGTTTCCAGCGACAATTTTAAACACACTTGAATTTCTGTTTCTGTTTGTTGTTTTTCTTTCTTCTTCTTGTTAATTTTCTGCAATTTTATTGTTGTTGTTTGTTGTGTTGATGTTGCTGAAAGTGCAAATTTTTATTTTAAAATTCATTGCAAGCATTGCGAACAAATGAAATATGAGTTTTTTCAACTTCTTTTGAAGAACTGTGTTTATTTTGTGATTTATTTGATGAGAAATTTAATTGTAGATACTGTCTGTATAAATTCTACCTAGATTCTGTAAGTGAGCGAAGTTCAGAGCGAAGCAGTTAATGCAGAACATCAGAACAGTGGGCGACAAAATCAATTCTGAATCCAGGAAACAGCTGACTCAGCTTGAGGATCACTAAATTTGTATATTTTCAGAATATCATACAATGCTATGAATTCTTTAGTTATAATTACGAAATCGCCATTATTACACCACAATTTTTCTAAAGTCATGTCGCTCTTTGGAGCAGATTAACTCGATTACAGTTTATGAACAGAGTCTATTGGACCGTATTATATAAAAGTAAGAGTTATGAGTTTAAGCTAAATACATCGTTTCCTTAATGTGTTAAACATTTTACCATGAATTTAGTTTTCTTAAGTACTTAGGCAGCTATTAGAGTCTTGGAATAATGAGACGAACATAAACTTGTTAAATTCAAAAGCTCACACTCTTTGTTAGCTATTTTTTAGTATGTATATAAATTATTTTCGGTAGCAAATATTTTGGCTATCTGAGTACTCGTTGAAAAACAGTTGGTGTCGAAAATGTTTGATTATGAGGTTTTTTCGGTATTAAACATCTTCATCGATCTCAGTATTGAGCTTAAGCAAAACATGAAAATTCGTTCAAAAATGCTGAGAAACAAGATTATTTTTTGAAAGAAGTACAGAACTTTAAATTTAAATTTTTGTTTTGTTGAGTAGCTAATTTTATGGAATTAATGATGGTTAATGATGGAAATAATCGCTACGGGAATGACTGACAAAGTGCATCATAGAGCTCCAATTTTCCACCATTTTTCGAAACATTTGGGGCCGTATCTCACGAATAGTGCGCTCGATATTGGCTGCAAAGATCGATATTAAGTTATCCGCATATATTCCCACATAAAGTACTACTACGATTTCAGATCCCACGATCTTGTTGTCAAAGCATTCACTTAATAAGTCGATGATGACTCCAGAAGTATGGCATTTAGCATGACGGCAACTTGCAAGTCTGCATACACATTTTTTGGAATTTGGAACTGGAATTTATGCTAAGAATTTTAAAATTCCGATTGAAACAATTACACTTCGGATAGTGTGTCACTATCATGTTTGTGATTTTAGTCCAAGCAAAGTTTTGGCGCCATTTAACCGAACAGATGTACTGTGATGAGACAAAGTTAACTCTTCTTTCGAGCATGCTAGGCAATAGAGTCAACTAGCCTCCTAAACTCTTACCCAAATTCTCTTTCGATTAATATCACAGCTACTTTTCGCATTATAGCGATATATTAATCAAATTCTAGTGTTATTACCCTAATCGTATATATTTCTTAAATTTAAATGCCAAAAAATAGGTTTCCAAATTGTCATTGAGCTAGAAACCGACCTTGCGGTTTTGGGCATGAGACGAATTTTAACGTGAATAGTGCTCAATTTGCTTATTTTTTTGTAGATATTCTCATCTTTTACGTGACTGTTACGCAAACTCCGTATTGATCTGTCTCCTGTGACATTTTTCTGCTACCATGAATAAATTTACCACTTCTCGGAAAGCGTTGTGATGCGATTGAGTAGAAAAAAAAAATGCACAGAGAACGCTGAAAGTTAATCCAAAAATAGTGTTTCGAAGATTTAAAGAAGCGTTGGAATATATGTATTCTATCTTAAGGAAAGTACTTTGAAGAAGATAAAGAATAATTAAATTGTTTTCGATTTATTGACAGTTTTCTGGTACTTTTTGATCAGCTGATATATTTGTAAACAGTAATAAAATCAATTATGAATTACATTTAGCAAATGACAGTTTAAAACACACAATCACTGTTCTGTGTGAATGTCAGTAGTTGCTTGTCTAATCACTTACTTGCTTACTTACTTAGGTAGCTCTACAACCGTCTATTGATCAAGGCCGCACGTAGGAAAGCGCACCATTCGGTGTAGTTTAGTGCGCGCCGGCGCCAGTCGCTGGCAATCCGGAGCTTCTTTAGGTTATCATAGACCTGATATTGCCATCTTAAGCTCGGACGTCCTCTCTGACGTCGTCCACCAATCAAGTTCAGGTTGCCGTTGTAAACCTTTAGTGTTGGAGTTCATTCGGATGAGGTGACCAGCCCAGTTCAGCCGCTGGAATTTTATGCGCTGGACTATGTCAACCTTATCAAACAGCTCATACAGCTCTCGGTTCAAATCCTACGAAGAATATTTCTCTCAAACACTTTGAAGAAGATATAAAGACGCTGTATCCGTTGATGTCAGGTCCATGCTTCTGCGCCATACAGCAGGACCAGGATTATCTTCGTACTTCTAATTTGCTTGCAGAGCCCAAAGTAGCAGCGATTAGCAAGCGTGATTCTTCGTCTGATCTCTCGGCTGACGTTGTAGTCGCTGGTAATTACTGTTGCCAGATAGACGACGTTTTCTACAACATTGAAGTTGAAATGCTCCATACTCACAGACCTTACACGACGCCGCGCTGATGGCCAGCGAGTGGACACCAAGTATTGTACTTTGTCTTGTCCTCATTCACCGCTAGGCCCATGAGACGTGACTGTTTCTCAATATCCGAGAGCGTCCTGCCTACTCGCCGTTCGTTGGTGCCGATGAAGTCAATATCGTCAGCATATGCGAATAGCATCACTTTCTTATAGAAGATCGTGTCTGACCGTTCTACGTATGGGCAGTGGCGTAGGATGTACTCCTTAAATATATTGAAAAAGTCGCACGATAAAGCATCACCCTGGCTGAAACCTCTCTTTGTAACAAAGCGTTCGCAGAGGTTCTTTCCTACGAACGATCTTCAGATAGGTCATTGAAGAATTTCGTTCTTATCGGCGCGCGAGTCGAAAGCGGCCTTATAAACGACAAATAGCTGGTGTGAGTTTTCGTTGTATTCATGGGTCTTTTCCAAGATTTGGCGTAAAGTGAAATTTTGATCACTGGACGACTTTTTGGGCTGAAGCTACACTGGCCTATCAGTGTATTGTCTAATCACTAGTATTATGTATATTACTCACTCATAAAAAATAACTAAAAACTTTCGTAAAAGCTATTCGTGCTGCTTAATTTGGGATGTGTTTCACTCTTATTTCAGCAAAAATTTGATAACTTTAACTTCAAAGTTTTTTATATTTTTATGAAAGAAAAAACTCTTTTATTTTTATAAACAATTCGTCATCTCGCCGTGCACGGAAATTGACTTCGCAGTATTTTAAATATTTATTATTTCTCTGTAATTTTTTTAATTTCCCTGCTCGAATTACTTTGCGAATTTGTTTTTGGTTTTTTGCTTTATTGTTTTATTCGCAGTTTTCACCGTTGCTTTTGTTTGTTGGTTTTTTTTTTCCTTGAATTTTGCTGCTCATGTTGCTGTTGTTGTCATTAACTGAGTCATGTTGCACATGCAGCATGTTGCATTTGACTTTGCTGTCTGTGTTGACTTTTATTTTGCTTTTTACTTTTTCGAATTTTTATTTTTGCGTCTCCCTTTCATTTGCAAAAGTAAAAAACAAAAAAAAACAAAACAAAAAAAAGCAAAAGCAAAAAAGATGCTTTTTAGCCGCCATGCGCTTTATTTGTTTATGCCTCAAACTACGCAAAAGAAATAAATATAAAAAAAAAACAGAAAAAGCAGAGGGAGTAATACTGCGAAAGAGAGAGAGAGCGAGGGAGAGAAAGAGAGAGAAAAATTCTAATTCGCTGCAGCAGGATTAAACAAGAGCGCGCGCGCTTATAAATTGAGCACAAGAGCGCCTAAAATTGATTCAAGCGAAAATAGCGCAAAAACAAAATGCGGCGAATTAAACTCAAAGTTTGTTGCTGCTTCTATTGTGGCGTTGCGTTGCGTGGCGTGGCGGCGGCAGCGGCTTCCTGTGGCAGGTTGACTTTGCTTAACTTCAGTTGACAAAAGTTCCTTGCGCTGTGCGGACATCGTCGTGAAAAAAGTTGGAAGAACAAAAGTGTGCATTTTTAAGCTTGCAGTTTAAATAAATCGTGCGTATATAATTTGCAAGCGTCAGCTACACTGTGTGTGTGTGTGTGTGTGTGTATATATGCGTGTGTGTGATTTTGTATAGGTGTGCGCGTGTCTACTTCTAGGAAATATACAAAGAAAGACAATTTCAAAGTAAACTAGTCGTTTTGGTTTTGTGCTTTTTCAATAAAAAGGCAAAAAAAAAAAAAAAAAACAATAAAAATCAGGATATTTTGTACTTCGAACCGATATAACCGACATTTTGTATACGCTGTATTTATTTAGCTGTTGATTAAGTGAGAAAGAGAGGAAAATAAACGAAACTATTCGGGAAATTGAATTTATTGAAATTATTTAGAATAAGCTGCAAATTTTTAATGGTTTCAACACTTGCAGCAGATATCCAGACCATCCTGACCATCCTGATTGATATTGCAATTGACGAAATATTGTATAATTTAATGAACGATGTCGTTTAAATTTATTCGTATCGTCGATGAGATAGCATGCAAGTATTATACAAATCTATTCACTGGCGGAATAATGTCCTTTGACAAATTTGACGACAGACGTTTTCTACAAGCGCTGCGCGTGTCTCAGAACCAGTTTGAAAATCTAGTTAATTTGATAAAGAACGACGATATATTTGCTGGGCCAGGTTTTAATAGGCAAATGACCATTGACTTGCAGCATGCTTCTGCATAATGCATTTAGAAAATTGCTTTGCGGTCGGTCCTGAAGCGAAAGAATTGTAGTCGAAAAAAGTTACGAATTCGATTGAAGAATGAGCACAATTAATCAGTTCTATGCAATTGGGTTCTTGTGCACTGCATACTTCACAATATTGTTTTACGAGATTGCAATTTACAAGTTGCTGATTTACAGCAACAATTTGAAACAAACTGCGTTGAAACTATTCAACTCAAATCCAGTGTTTGTAACGCTTCGACAATTGAAAGCAAGAGAGAATGTCTTTAAAACCTAATCCTACTTCCTACTAATATTATAAACGCGAAAGTTTGTATGAATGTATGGATGTTTGTTACTATTTCACGCAAAAACTACTCAATGGATTCTAATGAAACTTTACAATAATATAGCTGATATATCAGAACGACACATTGGCTATAATTTATGAAGATATTGTATAAATTGGCCAAAATACAACTATAAGTGTCACGTAAGTCGGAAAAAATTCTGCCACAAGAACTGCATTATACTAACCTGTCTTATCATAAGTAGCAATGCAGATAATATACAGTTAAAATACAGTAGCGCCATTCGCTTCGATAAATGGTACTGTACTATCATTGTGCACACTCTTACGTCAAAATTGTTGTAGCGGTTGGATCGGGTTGTTTTCGGAAACCAAAAATATTTATTTTCGAAAATGCAAACATATATAAACCGGCTGCACGAATGCATACAAATAAAAACGGAAGCAAATGACCAGCAGACGCGTGAGGGCAGATGGTTGACGTTGATGGTTGTGTTCATGTTGCGATTTTAATAGTTAGGTTGATTGGAAGTGTTTTTTTTTGTTGTGTTTTTTCAGCTCCAATTTAAGTTTTGCGTTCTTTAACTTCTTTTGCCACCCAAAAACTTCTTATTTACCAGCGATACTCACAATACTGATTTCTATTAGTTTCTGTTGACATCAGTTTTCGAACAGAAGTATTCTGTTACTTTCTTTTAGTTATTTCTACAAAAGATACGTCGAATGTAACCTCATTTTCGGATCTGAGCATATTTGCATATTTCATCTTCGCAATGCGATATTACTAAAGTGGACACGAGACTGTCATCTAAACATTGAGTCTCTCGCACAACCGTTTTCAATAATTTATCTGCAAATGGGAAATGCAAAAGTATTAAAAAAATAAAATAACAAACAAAACAAAAATTGATTTATTTTATTAAAAAAAAATGCAAAATGCAAAAATTGACACAAAAGACAAAGGTATTGAAACAAAAATCAGTTCTTTCATAAGGCGTATGGCAAATCGATGTATTAGTTTTTAGTTAAAGTGATGCATTTTCAGCGTTTATAACGGAAGTTTTATGAAATTCTTTGATTTTACAGTGTAGTCTGGTAAATCCAGTACTACGGAGCTGCCGTTCACTGAGTTTGATACATTTCTAAGGAGCACACTTATATTTTTAGGCGGTTCACGGTATTGTGTAACGGTACAGAAATGCAAACTTGCAAGGCATACTCTTTGAACGATCAGTTTTGCAAAAACAGCGGTGTTAACACTTTTGACATTTTTCTTATTTTCTGCTCTGTGTGAAAAAAATGCCATTTGTAAGATAAACTGATATTTACTATTTACTGCAAGTTTCAATTTTTTGCACCGATACACAATTACGTGAACAGCTTATTTGTATATAAACAGACAGACAGACAGACAGACAGACAGACGGACGGACGAAACTGCTTCAGAATTCGAAAAACTTGAGTGCGATTCACATACAGCTTGATTTCTAAAATAAAAATTGGTTTCGCTTGAAATCATCGGATTATTTTTCGCTTAAGATTTTCCACGAATTCTCAAAAATACTATTTTGCCGCCAACTGCCTTAAAACGTTGCAAATCCTTCAACAAACATTGAATACCCTTTTTTTTCCAAAATAAATGAAAAGTACAAAACAAAATAAAACAAAAACACAAAATGCGGCGAATTCAATGACGTCGTAGTTTTTTGCCATAGCTTGTCTCGCGCGCTGTCTCTTTCTCTCTCTCTCTCTAACACTTGCGCTCTGTGTGTGGATGTGTGTGTGTGTGTGTGTGTGTGTGTCTGTTTGCTTTATACTGTGCTCAAGCGTTGCGTGATTTTGTTTGCTGCCAGTTCTGCTTCTGCTTCTTCTACTTCAACATTGTGTTTGCAAACAGTTTCCAAAGTGGCGTCGTGCAACACAAATCGATTAAATATATAAAATATTAATAAAAAAAAGTATACGGAATACAATCAAAAGCAAATTCGCGCAGAACAATGTGATTTTATGCAATTTGTTTGCAATTTTAATACATAAAAAGAAATTCAATAATTTCATTTTTTTTTCCGACATTTTTTAAAGGTGAACAACAAAAAAAGAAGAAAAGAAAATTCAAAGTAAATAAAAAAAAAACGTGTGTGAAAGAGCAAGAAATACCAGCAAAGACACTCAAAATAAAGCAAAGTCAGTCAAGTGTTTTACAAAAATTAAACTATTAAAAAGCACAATTACTGCTTTTTGATTGTTTTTGGTGTTATCAGACGACGTCAAGTGGCAGCGAAAAAGCAAAAAAAAAAAAATTCTTTAATTAAAAATTCTGTGCGTTTTTTGCAAATACAAAAGTAAAAGCAATAACAACAACAACAACAACAAAACCAATACAAACACAAAAGAAAGCCGGCAAAGTCAAAGCACGCGAAGTGTAAAACTAAGAAAACGGTAAAAAAAAGAAAACAAACAAAAGCAAAAAAGTGTAATAGAAAGTTAGAAAAAGGAGTATTTAAAAAAAAAAAACAACAAAAAAAGTGAAAAAAATAATGCTAAAACAAAAACAAAAGTGCAGCAAAGCAAATTTTACAAAGTAAAAAATAAAAGCAATAAAGAGAACAATTAAATAAAGAAAAAATTTGCTTTTGCATATAAAGAAATGCTTAAAATTGTATTTGCAACAACAACCACTGCGTTTGAAAAGTGTTTGAAGCATTTTTGAAAAATAAAACAACTGCAAAACGAAAACAAAAGAAAAAAACACACAAATTAAATTAAATTAAAATAAAATAAATATTCAATTAAAAGCAGCAATTTATTTTGCAAAGCCGTCAAAATTTTCTTCACAACAAATAACAACATCATTAACCCACATCCGCCGTTACCACATCCAACGCATCCGCCGTACCATCTAAATCTACTACAACCAACAGCAGCAGCAGCAGCAGCAGCAGCAGCAGCAGCCACAACAACATCAACAGCAACGCTGTATCCCACATCTATACACGCACCCGCACCACGACTTCTATCATCCCTAACAACAACAACAACAACACCGACGCTAACCTTTAGCAGTCACAGTCACAGTTCCAGTACCGGCAATAAAATGCTCTTCGAGAATCCCGCTGTAGCGGCTAAATTGCCGTTTCCATATAATGTGCCACCACCATTGCAGGCAGCAGCCGCCGCTGCCGCAGCTGTCCCAAATCTAAGGTAAGTAGTACTAAAGCAACAACACCATCCATTCAGAATTTTTCATATCATTTAATTTTAAATTCTGTGGTTTTTAGCGAAGGAATTGCATACTATTAAACGCGTTAAGACGCTTTATGGCAAGCAAGAATTTTGAAGTCGTTGAAATTATTTATCTGCCTTTTTCTGAATTTTTAAAATTTTTTATGTGAAATTGTGTTGTCTGTCAATTTTTCATACACAGTTTTATTTACTTTTTTTGTGTATTCAAGTTTTGGTCATTATCTCGCCTTGGCTTTAATATAAAGGGTGATTTTTTATACTCTACACACGCAGTGTGAATACAGTACGAGGCACATCCAGAAAGTAAGTGTACTGAATTTTTGTAGGTTTTAAAATTTTTTATTTACTTTAGTATGTAGTGAAGCGGAGTATCAATTTGTTGATGCCTTCCTCGAAGTAGTTTCCCACCAACCCTTTGGGGACCACCTCGCGGACAGTTTCCGATATCCGAGGATTTTGATTGTGATTGTTTCGTGTAGTAGAGATCTGGAGATTTGCGGAAACATCGCAGAAAGTTCATGTACAGTCAATCTGCGATCTTCACGGAGCGCGTTTTCAATTTTTTCCACAATTTCGTCAGTCACAATCGAAGATCTTCCGCTCCTCTGATCATCATGCATAGACGTACGACCGTTTTTAAATCCGCGACACCACTTGTACACACTCGTACGATGCATAGCTTTATCACCATATGCAGTTTTCACCTCAATATAAATTTCAAACGGAGGTTGTCCCTTCCAAACGAGATAACGGATGACGCCGCGTATTTCGCACTTGGCGGGAGACTGGATTGACAGTACTCAACGACAGTTCTCAACGTACTCGAACCTCGTAGTCAACCTCGAACCGGTCTCGTTGCAAAGGGGAGAAATCAGGCTACACTGCTGAGTTGCCAACATGACGAAAATAAAATCCCTCCTGCCGTGACACTTACTTTCTGGATATGCCTCGTATTTTCATTTTATAACTCAGTTTTTTAGTGGAAGCATTGGAGACCTCAAAATTAGATACTTACAATCTTGAGAAGCTCAATTTAACTATGTTCATCTGTCTCCTGTCTGTCGATGCAAATTAGTTCTTCGATTTTTGACATATCCTATATCGAACGGTATAGTCCCATACAAAACAAATCGTTAATGATTTGGTTTTCGAAAAAAAAAAATATTTTTTTTTACTATCAATACGGTCAACTGAAATTCGATATACTAGTCCTGTTTAAAGGCCGAAAGCTTCACATACCTTCTGATAAAACATACGCGAAAATTCTCATTTAAAGACTGAAAGAAGCGTTGGAGATCGTTGTGTATTTCATCTAATATTTCTCTCGTCGGCCGAAGATTTTAACTGAGCTTCTTGCGGCTCATTCTAGAAACAGTTTGAAAAGATGGTGCATTTGTTTCATATGCAGTTTGGCATTAACTGCGCTTAACACATTATATGAACCAAGTATTTAAAGTGTTTTTTCTTCTTCTATTGTTCGCTATTTGGCGCGCATTTCATTACTTTGTGTATGCGTGTTGTACCGCGAATTGTGGGCTTATTTTTGGAAAAGTTAAGATCGATAATGCCATCAGCATGAAGACTATACCAAAAACGGCGCTTTATGTGGATGTAATTCAGTCTTATGAGTCTTATCTTGTTGATTTGCTTTATGCCAGAAACGGCAATTCGGTTCTGAGACACATTGGGGCAAAGCTGGACATGCATTGTCAGTAAACACGTTTTTTCAATAAATATATGAATTGATTTCAAGCTGCTCAAGTAAGCAATCCGCTTTCGACGAAAGTTATGGTCTCGCGGCTTTTCTTCCTGTACTAAGTAATTCTAATACGACATTATGAACAAACAGAATACAAACTATTGCAGTTCCGGAACTTCCATCACATTTTCACTAACTTTCATGAAGAGTCTTTGTAATACGAAAAAAGAAAAAACACCCTTTATAGTATATAAATTTGAATTTCTTATTACCTCATCTTATTATCTTGGCTGCCTCATTATAATGCAATATGTTTGGATTTTTGTTGTTGTTGTTGTTGTTGTTGTTGCTGCCATGTATTTTATTACTACCTTTAGGCCATTTCTCGCGTTGCACTTCGACTCCCGGCAAACGTTTTAGACGTGTCGCTTTAATTGCCCTCATTTGTTACACTTACATTTTGGATACGTTGATTAAGTAAGAATTTAATCATAAATTTTATTAGAATCATAAATTTTCTTCGTTTATCTAAATGAATTGATGCTTGGAATGCAGTTTCAACGTTTACATTTTTATCAACATGGTGAAGTTCACAAACGTTTGAGAACTGTTAAATAGTACTACCAAAATTCTTAGTCAGTGGTCGATACTTTAAGAGTACTTAGTCGAATTTAATGTCGTACTAATCGTTCCAGCAGACAGACTAAACTTCTCTAATTTTGTTGTTTTGCTGGCATAAGTAAACGACTTAACGTGACTCCATAAAAGAAATCGTACCGCGTTAAATCGCATTAGTAAGGTGGACCATTTCTCGAGATTACTAAACTTTTCCTATCAATAGATCAATTGTTTGAACAGCTGTATGACATGTGGCACCATCTTGTTGAAACCACATATCACAGATGATAGATACTGAACAAATTTTTAAGGGTGCATTAGTATTAAAATGCAAAATTGTTATGTTCCTCTATTGTACGTCCCTTTATATACTATGCCACGAGTACTATTATCGTATACACTTGTATACTTATTGACTCTGACACGGCTATATTTGCACCCATTTTTTGAATCCCTCCCAGCTGGTAACACTTTGTCAAAAACACGCGGCAATACAAACAGTTCGCTGAAACGCAACGATTGCTCAAATTGGGCCACAACGGCAAATAGTTTCAATTCAAATCGATCAATCTGTTCTATTATATGTGGTAAAACGTTTGTTTAACAATTGTAACTAAAAACAAGAGTGTTTTCTGTATCGGAGCTATAGTTGTATAGTTGTATACTCGTTAAAATCGAGCACAAATTTATTTTTAAAACATTTTTGCAACCAATTGTAAAATTTGTTTGTAAACAATTAATAATTATTGCTGCTTGAAAGCTTATAATGATTATTACGTTTTTACACTTCATAAACCAGGTGGGATGCTTGACAAACTCTGTGTATGCAATTGCTTTTCATTGAAACCACTTACTAGATTTACAATTGCAATAACAAATTGTTTTAATTAGTTGGAAATTGTTCTTGTGTGATTAAAAAAGCCATTTGTGGAAATAGTCTCGACAATTCAAAGCTGTTTTAAATTTCTTCTAGAATTACAATTAAAGATATTTGATATTTATTTGTATAATATCTTATATTTCCACAAAATTGTACAGCTTTTTTATTCATGTTCCGTTTAGATTTTCAATTTCTGTGAAGTATTATGCAATACAAACGAATTTTTTGCTTTTAGCTTAGTTCTACTCAAACAATGAGGGTATTCACGACGTTGTGTATAGCTGTGTATTTGTGCATATTGGCAAGTGCCTACTGTATATCTTGTGTTGAAGATACACTTAATAACTATTGAATTTTTTAATTGATTATTTATTTTTCGAACGATTCCGTCAGCCGCAAATGAATGTTAATTTGAACAGATACAAAGTCAGCTGGTTGGTCGTTTGGTCTTGCAATACCGTTTTGAAATAATGAAACCTATTATAAAATCGTTTATATCTAAAGTATGTGCATTTGGCAAAAGCGTATGTTTGCAACTAATTAAACGATGTATAGGTTACTATACATGCTTGTCGTCAATGAGTTTCGCATGGAGCGCCCAAGTCTAAAGTTTGGTGTATGCGAAATATTAACATTCTTTGATAATAAAAACTTGATGTGTAACGGAACACCTGAAAACTGCTTATTTACAAAATTGACCCGGACTGTTTAAAAAAAACAACATTATTTTTTGTTGCATTTTAATACAATTCTTTATTATTGCCTTCAAAATAGGCTCTTTTTGAGTCAATACAAGTCTGGTGGCGACGCGATTCATACACAAAACATCAACCAAAATGTGTGGAGTCGATACATAAGAGATGTCGAGTGTCTCTGCTATCTTTTTAATGCCAACACGACGATTTTCGAGCACTTTTCTACGATTTTACGATCCCCACTGAATGCTTTATGCCACTCAAATACTTGCGTTATCGACTCCTCCCAACACTTTTGTAACAGTTTGAATGATTCTGTTGCCGTTATTTCATTGGAAACACAAAATTACAAGCAAACTCGTTGTTCAGTTTTTGTTCCATGTTAAAAATCGCCGTATAAACTTTTCGCGTGGTAAACAAGCAGCTGTCAAACATAGACATGCATGTCAATGACGGTGACAGCCAATTTAAGAAGAAGAACCGAACCGATTCGATTTACCGGTTCGGTTTAAATCCACCAGTCCGGTCCAGAGGTATAACAAATCTTTTTACATAAATGGTCTTTCTCGCTCTCCCCAACATAGTTTTTTCAAGCTTTTATATGGTCTTACTTCGTGTGTTTGTTTGTACCAAATTATGCTATGAATTAAAAACTTTCACATAAAACTTAACATAGCAGTTATAATTTACACATAGTTTTTACATACGCTTTCATTAATTTCTTTCTGTGATGTGTCGTTTGTTAACGATTTTTTATGTTTACAGTTCAAAGCTCACATAAATAGCCACGCCAACATATAAAAAAAAATTTTGACAATAAATCTGAGAGTATTATGAATAAGCACATGCAATTTTCAATGTACTAGTATGTACTGCAAGTAGTTTACTTAGTATACATTTATGAGATTTAGTGAAACACGACACACACACACGACCATTTGGAATGGAGACTTCTAGCATGGCAAAAGTTTAGTTTTTGAGTCCACACACGTACAACTTATAAACTTAATTACTATAAGTTCTTGACTGCTACAGAGATTTCACAGAAAAAAAATTGAAGCAACTGTTGAGAAAAGATTTTGTAATATACAATATATACTATGTATATTTATGATTATTATTAGTATTTTGGTATCTTGTGTGTGTGTTTTGTTTGTTTTCTAGTACTACGTCAAATTAAGTAGATATACTATGAAATTAGTATTAGTGCGACGAATTTTGATGAAAATGTAGATGTTATTGCTTAGGTTTGTGCTTTGTCTTTAGACATTTTGTCATCCAAGTCATTAGCAGTTATATATCATGTAAGCCACCAACAGTATCATCATCATTATCATCATCATCATGTGAATGGATGACGACAAACAGAAGTCATCTAAAGAAGACACTTGCTAGAATTTGTATGCGTTCATTTTGCCTAGTCGCATGTTCAATAAATGTACGAGGGCTAGCTTAAAAGTAAACGGATTAGATAAAAAATGTTGAGGTGTCACCGGGTCACCCGAAAATAGTGTAGCTATTTACTCAATATGTGCTTTTTCAATTGAACGTTTTTATATTTTATAAGACCAATTTGCAAAAAGTACCAAAACACTTTATATAAATGGGCTGCAGTTAAGTACGTTGGAGCTTTACAATAGTTCTCTTACCAATACATATGTACATTCCCACTTTTTGTCAATAACACACAATAGCAACACAACACAATTGATATATTGTACTTACACACAACGATTTAATCGCACTAATCATGTACAATAGCAATGTGTGCTGCTGTGCTCACATTCCCTTTCACTCGTCACCATTGATCATGCAACGGTACATGCTGCTCCCTACGCGCCGTCTCGTCTAACCAACGAAATGGACAATGAGCATCATGTAAACGACACTCGCATATGTTTGCTGCATGTGCCTTCTCCTTTGCTTTCTCTCCTAAACATCGTTTTTGAAAGCTTTTATTTAGCTTGATGTCGCTGTGAACCATAAACTTTTACTTAAAGCCTAATAACGCTTATAATTCACAAATAGTTTTTACATATTCGTTCACTAATTTTGTACTGTGAGCTGTCATTTAATAACGATTTTCCACGTTTGCTGCTTAAAGCTCCCATGAATAGCTACGATATAAAAACCAAATCAATGCTCTTAAAAAAGGTCAGGTACCTTTTCCGCTAGAAAAGCACCGAACAATTGTTTTAATCATGAAATTAGAAACTAGTTATAGGTAGTGAAGTATAGTGAATATGTTACATGAGCAACTAATGAACTAATGCGTAGCGCAATTTATTAAATTGGTGATTGTTTTAGCTTCGAACTGTCGCATTTATTTTTCCAATTTTTAATCCAATCAATGTGAATGGTTCTAAGCATAATCCAATCTTGATTCCTTTGACTCCATAGATCATAACGGTGTGCCAGCCTCATTTTCGAAGAAAAGGTGTGCTTAACACGTCCTTATCGCACACAAAAATCCGCTAAATTCTACACAGTGGCTCAAGCAGGATGTCTAAGCTTCCCTACAGCGACATGTGGATTATCCATGCATCTCTGAGGTGAAAATGCGTCTCATTCGAAAAGATGATTTTTCGTCCCGGCAACCGCAGAATCGCATTCAACGTAAGTTTTGAGTATTTCAAAACGTTGATCCCAATTGAAGCGTTGCATATTTCCAAATCGAAAGGTTTAAACTTAACCAATGTAAACCTTTCATGGCTCTTAAGTCGACATTGTCATTAAAATTCAAAAAAAAAAAAAAAAAAAATATGCCCCACGCTTCACTTTGCACTGTGGTACTTCGCTTTATTCCAATAGATCATATCTCTCCCAGTTACCATGACATATGTGCGACATGTCATTCATCCGTGTCGAAAATATGCATTTTTTATAATGATATAGTTTTGCAACATGAACGAACATGCACGCGCCAATACAAATAGATGCTTTGAAAGGCTGAGCTATGTATGTATGTGCATATATATCTTGCGCTTCTCTGTCAACATTCGGTATGCATCGTCTTTCTTTTCTATGGTAAAATCAGTTGTAAACATAAAATACTTTACAAAAAACCACTTATATTAAAAATATATATTCATGACATTGGTGAAACTATCTCTTACCAATTCCGACTACTCATCAACACTAGCCTCGTAGCTATATATTATTTTAGTGCTAATACGCTTTTCTGGCTGTCATTCTCATCTCTTTCACAAATTAATCAAATAAAAGTGGAATTTTATATATTGTACAGATTTCGGTGCAGTCCTTCGACATTTCATTGTCACCACTATTCGACGACGCATTAAAATCTCTTATTGAAATTGCAATTGACAATTGGAATTTCCATATAGCAGATACATACATATACCGATTTACGTCGCCTTTCGTCGTCGTTGTTGTCATCATCATCATCATCATCATAGTCATCGTTGTCGTTATACCTTGGCAAATGTTGTGTCACAATTAATATGTAAATCGCATAAATGCGCAATTTAATTGAAAATTCAAAAGAAATGAAATGAAATCTACAAAATGTAATTTGAATAAATCACACAAATAGTAGAACGCACAGACCGACAAGACCGACCAGACCGACTGAGGAGCGATATTCGTTATGATGGTTTGCTGCTAGGGTCGTCGTTCATTCAGATAAACTCTCGTAGTCGTCTCGTTTTTGTTGTTCATTGAATATATTTGTCTCAGTTTTTATATAGCAGATACAAACGGGTTAAAAAGTATCTCTACAAATACGTATCTACATATGTATCTGCACGTGTGTCGAGAGAACGACTTGGTTGGTGACAACTCATGCCACATTTATACATCTGTGGCATGTAAATCAACTTGCCTTTATGATTAATATGCACAGTGGAGCAATTTGTGCGCGTTGTTGTTGTTGTTGTTATTGTTTTCTTCATCGTTGTTGAGAGTCTGTGTTTAATATGTTATTAGAGCAATATGTAATATAGTATGTACATAAATGTATAAATTTTTAAGCTACGTTATATAGTATATATCTATGTACATATACGGAAATGATTTGACTTGGCTGAAATTTTATGCATTTTTCGATGCATTGCATCAAGTGCTGCAAATGTTGTGTACAAAAATGTGGCAAGTGCGGCAAGATGTGGCATGGCGTGGCGTGGCGTGGCTTGGTATGGCATGGTGCTGTGCGTTGTGAAGTCATTTTGCTATATATATATAATTTACAAAATGATTCCATATCGACACTAAATGAATTAATGGCATAATTGTTATGAGAGTAAGTTTTGCGATTGCGTAATGTTTTAATGAAATACTGCACATTTGTTTGTGCTACTTATTCAATTAGAGCTGACATTGAATTCAAGTATGATTCAAGTGTCGATTAATGACATAAAGAGAAAGAATTCTGATGGAATTTTTCTTAGAAATATAATATTTTTATGCGCTTTAAATCTTTTTTGTAGCAACTGCAAGAATTATTTATACAGCTCTCTACAAAACTGAAACAAGTTTCTGTTCTTCTCCTGAAAAATCCAGATGGATTACGGATCACAAGATATGAGGAGTAGAAAGCACGCTACTTACTCGAAACTCACTTTCCAACAACGAAAAGAGACTCGTCGAACTACTTTCAATAATGTAATACCAAGAGATTCAACTTGAAATTAGCTTCCGACATTTGCTTAGAGAAAAGTTTAAGATGGAGTGTTAGTACATTACTTACTTACTTAGGTGGCTCTACAACCGTCTATCGGTCAAGGCCGCACGTAGGAAAGCGCACCATTCGGTGTAGTTTAGTGCGCGCCGGCGCCAGTCGCTGGCAATCCGGAGCTTCTTCAGGTCATCATAGACCTGATCTTGCCATCTTAAGCTCGGACGTACATTACAATCATTTAAATGACCTGCTGTGCATGAAATTTTCACAGAAAGGACCTTACTTCAGTAGAAACTACACAAAGAACAAATTTCCACAAAATCAATCAGCAAAAATTTTTTTTTTTTTTTATCAAAAAGGAGTTAATCCTACATACATATATTTCATCAAAATTTTCATTTCATTTAAATATTTTCGAACAATTGAAAATGAACTTTGATTGTTTACGTAGCAGGTTCACCACACGCCCGCCATAAAATCTTATTTGTATTTAATGTTGTTGAATTTTTGGCGATTTAGAAAAATGTTCTCTGTTGGCGGAGCTGGCATTCGAACCACGACAAGACAAATGGTCTCTGGCTTGCAAAGTTGTATCGTCTTAACAACCCCTCGGCTAACAGATAACCAATAAGTCGAATTGCCGAATCACAAACAATTGCTTTTCTCGACTGCGACGCATACAGAATGAAATTATATGAAAATTGATGATATTCACCGTTATTTTTTCTCCGTGTATGACAAAAAATCTTTCGAAGTAGCCCAACACTCGGTTTAACATCAATGTCGATAATGGCAAAGGTAATTTGCATTTCGAAGGTGCGCAAGAAATATTCTTGCCACTATAAGTCCTTCAGAACAATAAGGAAAACCCTAGATAAAACGGAGGACAGCCATATCAATATTAAATACTTGTTGAACAAAGGTTTTAAGTTATACGAATTAAGCTTAATAAGTTACATATATGCTTATCTCTGTCAGAAATTTAATAGTTACGTCTCCGATTTCATTTCGAATTTGAAGCATATGTCTAAGTAGTTATAAAAACATAAATTCCAAATTACAAGTAAAAGGCGAAAGGACGACACAGGCATATATGTTCGAAAATGTACTCGTTTGAAAGATTTGAACCGTCAGATAACTTTGATGAGCGGCATAAAATTATCGACAATGAGCCAAAGAAAAATGCAGAAATTTCTGCAAATTTCAAAAGATCTTTTGCCTATGTAACCTTTCGTCGACGTATGCCACAAATTATAAATAACATTATTGCAGATTTGGAAAAAAATCGTGACGAGTTGATCTGCTGCTATGGAGCGGATGCCAAATGTGATGCAAAACGTGTAGCAGGAGCACTGGGACGTCTGCGTGACGCCATACTAAGCAATAAGGAACTGGAAATATTCTATGGCAGTTCAATGCCAGATACTCTGGAGTGGAATGAATTTATTCAGAAAATGGACGAGGAGAAACGCACCTGGTTCTCTGCATGTTGGCTGCATGCCGAGAACTATCTCTTTCGACGCATTGCATCCTTTTTCAAACGTACAGTCTCGCTGCATAGCTACGATTACTTTGGCAGGGAGAAACGCAATGTACTCTTTAAACTCGCAAGCACAATGTGCGCAGTCATTCAAGCTACACGGAATCTAACGTGCGATGAGCCAACATTTGTCAGTTTACTCAAACTGCAAACCTGGTCTAATCGCTGTGATTTGTCTATGACAAAGAACCAACCGTCAGAACATTTCTTTACGCTAATTGATGATTTGGATATTAAATTGCTTGCCAATCAGGCTACTGAAGTTTGGCATTGTCTAAAGAATGCACCAAATCGTTATCCGCGTATCTATGTTGATATTATTTGTGACAATTGTGGCTTTGAGCTATTTGCCGATTTAATAATGGCCGATTATATAATTCAACAGAAACTTGCGCTGAGCGTACGCTTTCATGTCAAAGCGATGCCCTGGTATGTATCAGATGTCACAGAAGAGGACTTTCACTATACGCTGCGCTTTTTACGCCAGGAGAAATCGGTGACGCTACGTCGTTTTGGCAAGAAACTGACCAATTACTTGAAGCACGGTGTTTTTGTACTCGAGCCAATGCAATATTACTGGACTATGCCATATGAAATCTATGTTATGCGCGATATTAAGCCGTGTCTGTATGTTAGGCTTGCCGAAGCGGCACTCTTGATATTCAAGGGCGATTTGAACTATCGCAAACTGGTGGGTGATACTGCTTGGGATTTAACGGAGCCATTTGAAAATTGTGTACGCTCATTTCATCCCTCGAATTTGTGCGCGTTGCGCACTATCAAATCGGATGTCTGTTGTGGTTTATCCGAGCGTGTGGCCGAACGAATGACGTCGAGTTATGATGGACCAGGTTGGAAGTACACAGGCGAATATGCTGTTATACATTTTTCGGCAAAACAATATTAGTAAATACATGTGCATAGGCTAAATCAAATCAAATCAATATATTATACTATTTAATTGGGTTAAAAGTTTTGTGTCAACTATTCCGTCGGAAAAAAAATCGATTAATCGATTAACTTGCGAGTTTTTCATCATCAATTGGCTTGAGTGTTGAACATAAGAAAGAAAACTAAAAGCAAAATACTTTCTTTTTTTAAGTCGTTTGAAAACAACGAGTGAAAAGCGATTTGAAAATGTTACACTAACACAATGATAAACAAGAGAAAACTTCGGTAGAACAGAATAGTCTCTTCCCAAGCAACTATCAAAATACTCTCTTTTAATGCAATATTGTGATTAGCTAAAAAAATATGAAAATTTTTTAATACAAATATCACAAAATGAGCGATTGGCCTTTGAGGGGACTACCTCTAAAAGTGGACGGGACACGCCCATATATGTATGTATATGTGAAGCTTCTTTCGAATACAGGCCAACATATCGAATTTTAAGTTTACATTAACTGTAATAAACTAGTTTTTTATGCAAAATCCAAAAAAGTGAGGTATTGGTTTTTTGTGGGGGCTATCCCAAGAAGTGAGCGGGATACGCCCATTGGTATCTAACTGAAGTTTTCGTTCATAAGAAGCCATCATAACGAATTTCAAGTTGATATTAACTATAATAAAAAGTTTTTCATACAAAAACCAAAAAGTGTGCTGACCAGCTGAGTTTGTATGGGGGCTACACATAGAAGTAGGCGTGGCATACGCATTGTGACTTATGTACAGCGTAGGAACATAAGATGTCTCCATACTTGATTTCAGATCGATATCGTACAAACTGAGAGAGACTAGTTTTGATGCAGCAAACAGGAGACTGACAGACGGACGGACAGACAGACAGTTGGACAGAAGTACTTCATGACTAGTTCGATTCGTCTGAAGAGTATAAAAATCACATGAACATGCTCTGTGTTTGTCAAATTCCATGCAAAATGCCACACTTCCCTGTAATTCGGTCGCACTAGTGCGCGACTAGTGAATTTTCTGACCACCGGAGGCGGGTACCAACCAGTCCCATGCCTATACACCGGTAATGCATTTGACTGGTGAATTTAAAATGGCGATGTCATTGGAAAAGCCCAAGCGGTGCGACATTGTAGCACCTTTTTCTAGCCACGCACTAGAGTTTTGATTGGCCGGCCAATTTGCATAAGACTGGCAGTAGAGAAATATTGGCTTAATCTTGACTAAAGTAATTTTTTCTTAACTCTAGAAAAATATACTCAACCGTTACAGTTACTAGAATTATTAATACTAGTGTTCTTCCTATGGTTGAAATTCAACCATTATAGCGACAATACAAAACAGTTCGGTACCATTTGATTATGCTGAGAGCGTTAAGTACGACCAACATGTTGGGCTCAACATATAGTTGGCCCGTATAAGTGTATTCGCGCTCTTCTCTGTTTCTTTAATATGCCGAGTGCGTTAAGTATGTCTAACATACTGGGCTCAATATGTTGCGGTTGATAACAGTCTCGAAGCAATATTGATTCCTCTTTTTTTCAACAATATGAAGCTACGCTCTCAACTGATGCTCGCCAACATGTTGGCAAGTCTGTCTGTTGCTTATTTAAATGGCGTCACACACTTTGAACTTTTTTGTTGTAATTTTTTAACAAATTGAGAGAAATGAGAGAGCGTGGTGCTCTACCGACACTGTGGTGGGCTTTCGTCAAATTGATGCTTAATCGACTCGAATTGCGGTGTGAACACACCAAACAATTTCAGTTCTAACAAACAGTATTGTAATTTGTTAAAAATTCAATTTAAAATTAATTCTTATTCTTAACACTTAAAATGCCGCAGAATATTTTTGTATTTATTCAAGTTTCAATTGACACAAACATTTTTTTGAATTTCCAAAAAATTTTCTTTTACACATACAAAGATTTCCTTCAACACAAATATTGTATACTATAATGCTCAGTGGGTGATAATCTCACTAAACAGTCTGATGGTGCAAACGTTAGATAAACATTATTTTCAATACAATTCTATGGCGTCAGTTTGTTTTATTTTGCTCAACTCACACTACTATTCGAACATAGACAGAGCGTTGATTGGATTTAAAGTGACAGTAATAAATGACAACAAATGTGCGTTTCGTTTATTTCGTTGTCTTTACTACATTTAAAAATATAAATATAATAATATTAAAATAGAAATAAAGAAAAGAAATCGCCCCTTAAAACGAAAATTCAATGTTGTCGAAATACAGATTTTGTAGCTAGCAGATACACTAGCTAAGTATAAGTATAATGATAAGTTAGAAAGACAGACAGACAGACAGACAGACAGACAAGTTTTAGTAGAAAACAATTACAATTGGAAGTAGAAAAAAGATACTTTTTGCAAACAGATACTTTATGGTAAGATATTTTATGGTAAAATATGAGTAATATGTAAATTATATGTGCAAACTATTATGATCAATGCTATACGCTTATTACGACTGCAATTTATGTAAATTTCTTTGGCGCAGCTACAAGATACTTGCTGCTAATTGTGTGAATCATTACAAGTACGATAGATATTCTGCTAATAGTAGCAAAAACTGTTGTACCGACGACGTCGCACAGCATAAAATGCAAGCATAATTAGCTTAATTGTTGACTTAATTATTTGCCAGTTGGATGTCTGCTTTTTGCTGCTAGCCAACGACGAAGCAACCAACGAACCAACAGAAGATTCAGTCAATGTGCGCTTGAGTTCTTGAAATTTTCCTGAAAAAAAAAACCTAACAAAAAAAAAAGCATTAAAGAAAATTGTTTTTAAAGTCGCAGCAGAACAAATTTGTTACGCCATTTTTCTGCTGTTCACTCAGCTGCTCAGCGAAGAAAACAGATGTAGCATCTCTATCTATATGCATACAGCAAGTGATGTCTCACTTGAAACCTCACCGCCTGGCCCTTGTCAACGTAGTAGACCGCTTCTTTCATTGCTGCCACACAGTGTATCTATAAGTTAATTTTTTTCTTTTTTGCTTCTTCTAAAAAGTGTTTGTCATGAGTTTGTTGCGTTAATTATTTGAAAAATTGTTGAAATATCATTTTTATTTTGTACATGAATGAAGTGGTGAAGGCACAAGGGTTGTACTACAATATATTACGTATAGCGTGAAACATTCATGTGTATTTCATACAAAAAAAAAAAGTAAAAACAAAAAAAAAAACAAAAAATAATTGCAGATATAAATACAATACTTATATTTATCGTATATTTCGGCTGTCAACTCGTTGACAGTCTCATGCCTTGACACTACCCGATTTCACTTTTAAGATAGTTTTCAGTTTTTCATTTGATATATTTCTCAATATAGTACATTTCTATGAATAACACCGGAAAACGACGTTATTCCGTCAAAACAAAAAACGTAAAATTTTTGAATAATAGATTAATTATTTATATGAAATGCTAATTAGTAAGTTTGGCGCAACACAATTTGTAAACTTCATTAATTGCATGGCGCCACCGATAGCGTGATATTGAATTTAGCTTACAGAGTAGTTGCGCGTGTTGATAAAAACAAAACAAAAATACGCAATGCCCGATGACGAATTATTTCTCTTCAAGTTTGATTAGTTTTGATTTAATTTCAAGTTCAAAAACTAATATAAAAGTTAATTGTTATTATTCAATTGGCTCAAGTATAAACTGACATAACAAGTTGCGTTGCAATTTATTATTAGTTTTGAAGATGATTATGAAAATGAAAATTGCTATGAAATTCCATAAAATGAATTTGTTAAATATATTAGCAAGTATTACCAATGCATTGACTGCTTCTAGTTAAAATACTTTTCTATTCAATTGGAACAATGTGCTTTTGACACATTAGATCCGTTTTATAATACCACAACTATCACTCACACTACTACAATCGAAGCTTCATTCCTATGTAGTTCTTAGCCATGTGCACTTCTTTCATATATACAACGATTTCTCTAAGACGGTTTCCGGTTCCGCTTTGCGACCAGAATCTACAATTTGACCATCTAATCTTTATTTTTGCCGACATTCGCCATTTCGCTTCAGTCACTGGCAGGGAAACCAGGGCGTTTTGTGTCACTGCATAAGTGGGCCGTATCTATCGAATACAACACTCGTTATAGTCGCCTGCGTCGCCCAGAACTACATTTGTAGCTGTAATAATCTCATCTTTGGTGGTAATGTCGTCCAAGTCACATATTTCAATCAAAGAGAATTGCATAACAGTTCTAGCTTCAGCTCTAGCTCCTAGTACACTGGTAATAGCAGTTCGTACCTCAGCTGTTTTGTCCTTATTTGTGCTGTTCATTTGCAAAAGTATCTCGTCATTCTGTGCTGAGTTTGCCGTTATTGTGAAAGCTGTTCGCTTTTTACTAGCCAGCAACAGCAGCAACCAATTTTCTCAGACAGGTTGTCAGCTACTTTAAAGTAGTAAGCCAAAGAATGCATGGAATTACCCATGGAAGTATTCACAATTGCACTCAACTGGCTGACTGCTAAAGATAAAGCAGTCCGGCAATCTTGTTAATAGATATATAATAATATATTTTTAATAATATATTTTGAAAGCCGAATTTTACATATTCGCAAAGATCTTAAAGCTTTTGACGGGGTTTTATTTTTTAAATTTCACTGTAAATTCTTTTTAATCGTGTGCGCAAAGTAAGCTATATATATTTAAATAGATGAAAGTAATCGTGGGTGTTATAGAAAACCCTTTTATTTTGATTGGTTTTAGTTCAAGGCGTTGTTGAGAAATTGGCGTTGATTTGCTCGGAATCCAACTTTTCTATATAATTTTATGATGTTGTATAGTATAGCCTAAGAAGTAAAAAGTCGATTAATTATATAGAAAAGTTGAATTCTGTTCAGATTTTATAACAAAGCAGAATACGACACAACGAAGAGAGCATACTTACAGAACACTGCATATATTTGTTGTTTCCTTCTTTGTCTTGTTCCTCTTGGGCGCACTTGCTTCTCTTTCTATCTTATGCGTTCGTATGAATAATCTTGTTTCCCTTTCTATCTTACGCGTTTACATAGATTGGCCTGAGTCAGCGCTCAATACACTACCTTATTATTGTACCATGATACCTATATGGTTGGCCTTTGCTGTCTTTCAGTGCATCGTTGGTTTTTTAGATCGCTAGTATTCTAAGTGTAAAAGGACGTATGTATTAAAGTTGTGAAAATGTATGTAACAGACGGAAGAAAAATAGTTCCGCCGCATATTTATTTAATTAGTTTTACACGCCTTCTTTTGTCTGTTATATACAGGGTAAAGACAGGCAGAAGGAGGCGTGGTACCACCACCATGTGTATATTCTTGATAAGCATCGAAAATTGAGTCGATTTAGTTATATCCAGCCGTCCGTCTGTCTGTATGAGACTACAAATCGCCGCAACAATAAAAGCTAGAGACTTTAAACCTAGACATTTAGATTATGCTTGACTATACCAAATCCATTCTCCTTGATTTAACGCTGACATGAAAAGCTGGCGACTTCAATTTCGATTTTCCGAAATGTTGTGGTATAAGTTGTAAAAAAATTCTTCATACTGTCGGTAACTGATGATGAACTTGTTGAGAAAGACGTGTCTTACTTACAAATAATTTATGAATAAAATATTAATATTGTTTCTTTTCACCGTGAGAAAAACTTTAATGTGTTAACCTCGACCCAGCCCAGCCAAGAAATACTCAGATGTTACATACATTGTGACAGTTCAACAAACTCAATATACATATTTTTTGTGCCGAGTACTATAATAAGACGAGCAACTCTATCATCTGATATTAAGTACAATTACTTATGTAGAGTATTTCCATATGTAATGCATAAAAATGCAATTTAATATAACTTTCTATAAGATTGTTACATTTTGCACAACAATGGCAATAGTCTGTAGTTAAAGAGGTTTACTACAATTTGTGCTGATTTCGATGAGCATTTGTCTTATTTTATGTTTAATGCAGCATAAAGGCGACGTTTTACAGCGTTGCACAAACATCAAGGTAACCGCCGCCGGCATTGCCATCGTCATCGCCATCGTCATCGCCATCGCCATCGCCACCGACGACGATGACGGCAATGCTATCAACGGCGTCGCTAAAGCGTAAATTTTGCAAGCTAGTAAATTTTATGAGTACTAAAACTACTTCAAACTTGGACTTGCCCAAGCGACTGACCAACAACAACAGCAACAGCTAGCTAGCTAACTAGCTATAGGTAACCTTTCCAGGCCTGTGTATCCAACGTTGTTGCAGTCGTGGTCGGTCATCATCATCATCATCATCATCATTATTATCATTATTCTCATTATCATCATTGTCGTTGTTGCCAACAAAATATTATGTCCTGTTTTGGTGTCTTTGAAAGTTTTTACTCTTGGCTCTTGCCACTAGCCTTGTCTAATATTACGCTACGCTGCTGTGACTGTAGATGTGTGCTTAACCTCATTTCATTTTTATGCGCAGCATTTTCTCTATTTGGTCTTTTATATGCCCTACAGCTTTGAGTGTTTAATGCATTTTTAGTGTGCTTGCTTTTGTTTTTGGTTTTGTTTTACATTTTGCGGTGAGAATTCTTTTTCACATTTTATGCTGTTGAAGTTGATAATGTTGCTGATAAAATGTTGCAGCTGCCAACAAGGCGTTTTGCGGTTATGCTGAAAATACATAAGATTTCTTTGGATTTTTCTTAAAATGTTTTGTTTTGAAGAGACTTAGCAAAGGTTGTATTAAGAGGGTGTTTTTTTTTTGTGTCCATTTTCCGACAGTGATTATTGTGAAATTTATTTCGAAATTCGTGATTCAGTTCGGGAATGTTACCGTTCATTTTATGCTCGACATTATTGTCCATCCACATATACTTGAAATGACTAGAGTTCTTCGCAGTTGGTAGAAACTCGATCTTTTGTCTTTAAAGTACCCAATAATAAAAATATTCATAATACAGGATTGTCCAGAAAATGCTTTCGCCTCTATATCAACGCTATCCAGCCATAGCCCCATGGGTCCGAGCAGTTTCCTTCTTTCACACACAGACGAAGTAATATACTATCAAAAAACACACAAAACTGATGCTCGCCAACATGTTGGCCAGTGCTCCCACAACATTGACATGCTCGGCAATGTGAATCGCCATTTACAGCTCGACAGAGATAGAGAATATTTTTTCTCTATTCTTCCAACTGAAACCAAAGGAACCGAAAGAAACAGAAAATGTAGCAGCTATAGCAATATGAGAGAGCTGAGGGAGAGTTTTGTGAAAGTGAGCCTTGGGGATTGGCCAAGGGCGGTACCTGCTTTTTAACTATCTTAGACGCAATACTTTAGAAAAAAAAAAAACATTCGCAGACGGTTAATCTTTTTTATCTTAGAATATCTAAAGTAACTGTAAAGTAAAAGTAAGTTAAGGCTCTTTTTTTCAGCATTTGGAGTGAAGAAAATCCGGTAGAGGTTCTTGATGCAAAAAATCAGCTGGCATCACTTCTTTAAACATGAGGTGGGCGGAAACATTTCCGGTAATGGCGAGTGCTATAAAGCCAGGATTAGGCATTAATTCGTGTCCCAAATGCTTGGCATATTTATTAAAGACGACTTGCTGATATAAACATTTGGCCAACGTTTTATTTCTCGAAATTTAACAGACAATTGGCCACCGAGATCATGGAAATTAATACCTTTGGATTATATTCTCTGTGTTTATGTGTTGTTATTGGTTTATGCAAACAAAACAGTAACTTTGGACCACTTAGAAGACAACATTGTGCGTACTATTGCCGAGATACGCGCCGTATCATTGCTTGAAAAGTTTACAAAAATTGTGCCGAAAACTTATATATTGGACTAAAATTATCTCTTTAATAAAGCCAATGAACAGTTTTGAAATTATGCAATCTCAGTATTTAAATTTAATTCAAAGTTAACAAAAAAGAAACACCCCTTACTTTAATTTCAGTCTCTGCGCGTAGGTCTTTGAATTGCTATTCCGAAGTACAATTTCAGTTGTTAATATAAAGTTTTGCAGTACAAATATCAACTACACCCACACTATGATTACATACGCATTGCATTAAAGTTATACAATGTTCTGTAAAAGTATACTATTCAAGAGTGCACATATCATGCAACCTGCGCACAACTGAGTTGATGTAAAAGATTTTTGCAAAAGTATCATGTCGACAGCATGCCAAAATTATGTGGAAATACACACTTTAATTTTGCTGTTAGTATTGATTCTTGGGAAAATTTTTTCAATTTCAAATTTCACTGTAAAAGTTATTTTCGAATTTTCAACTATAAAGTCTCTCAAATGTTTTCTGCTATAAAGTTCTTTGAAAATATTCTCAAAGGTTAGTTTACATATAATTAGTAGTCTAATGCTATTAGACTGCATTGAAATTGTATATTAATACATAACCAGTTCATACTGGTTTTAAAACCGATTCTTAAATTTGAACTGGTTTTGCCTACAAGATCAAACTTTATTCTGCAATTCTGCAGATATCGATACTTCACTTGTATATAGCGGTTAACTTGTATATAAGAATAAACGCCTGCATTGAGTGCGAATAACGGTAGCAAAAGATAAGCGAAATTGCGTAATTAAATAACTTAAATTAACTGTGCTGCTATAGTTACGATACTTTAGGGCGTTAAATGATAAAAAAAATACTTATTGGCCGTCTGATGCAGTTTAGTTTTGAAAAAATTTTATAGAATATCATGCACCAGAAGTGTTAAATTGAAAATAATTCAAGCATACTGAATCCATTATTAATCAAAATTTATATTAAATTACACAGGTCAATATGGTTTAGTTGGCCCATCACGTCAGGATTTTGAGATATTTGAGGTTATGTACCCAAAAAACGGCGTTTTTCCTTTCCTTTTGATGATATGTACAGGGTGCAAAAAATGTTTGTGATCTGTCGCTCCAGTTACATCATTTAGTATCACTCTTATCGTTTAATTTAAGAGTTCAAGAGATCAATTACGATTTCTTTTTCGCAAAAATTTTGGCTATTCGAAAGTGGAGTGTGTGATTCAGTTTGTTATATCACATTTCTGAAGAAAGTTTAGAGCCAATTCAAATCCCAAAAGAACTCACATAACAGAGGAAAGTATCGATACGTAACGAGTACATACATATGTACATATATCGGTGCAACACTACGCACACATACACTTACACTTTGGTTGCACTCTTTGTGCCCATCTCTGCTTTAAGCAGACACAACTTCAAACTTTCAACAAACAAGTGTCTGCTCGGTTTCATTTAATATTACAAAAAAAAAAAAAAAACTATGTTTTACTCTGTTTTAATATGCAATGTTGTGAATCTTCACCGCAAACGCTACATTTACAAGTTTTTTCATTGCAGACTACATTTTAAATGAATTTTTTCGCACAATTTCACGCTGTCAACGCTGCTTTGAAAAATAATATATGAATGAAACATGCAGCGAAAACTTTTACAGACAGAATGTATTTTTTTTTTTTTTTTTGGCTACCAAATTTGTGTTTTGCTTACTCTAACTACAGTTTCATATAGATACATATGTATCTTATGTAAATAATTAAATAAAATACTTTGTATATGCAGACACAGAGCGTACACATAGTACAGGATATTTCTAAACATGCTACTGTACAAATGTATAAGTTTGTGGGATCAAAAATAAATACTTCACTTTAAACGAGACACAAAAAAAAAAAAAAAGAAAAAGAAAAAGTAATTAAAGCTACAAAGTAAACATTTCATTGGTGTCAAAGAACTTTAAAGCTATTTTCGAAAGCAATTTTTGCTTGTCATTCAAACTTGAACCAGAGTCTGAGTCGAATATAGCAAAAATAAATGTACAAAGCAGTACTTTTTATTTGCCTTTTACGCTTGTCAATTATTTGACTACCTTTTGCTGTACTTTTTACTCTACAAGTAAAATGAAAAAATAAAAAAAATAAACTTTAATTGTAGCGTATCTAACAAGCATTAAGAACGCGCTTGGCCATGGAGAACAATCACGCTGCAGCAAATTTTAATAAAATCATGCACAGTCTGAGAAAGTAGTTGACTGACTGACTGTCTGTCTGTCTGTCTGTCCGTCTGTCCAATTAAAAATAGAGTCTGAATTTTTAAATGAATTGAGTTAGTTTTGAAAATGAAACCATATGCTCGTCGTACGCTCTACTATGATTTTAGAATGTTGGAAATGCCAAATAATTGTTGCCTGCGGCTTCTTTATTAATATTGTTGTATACACGACATGGATTGATTGGCTGTCTATTTGTTTCTATTTTTAAGATTCATTGCTGCTTTTGTACGGAAGATGTAGCTTTCGAGATCTTGTCGTTTTTACTGACTTTTTAAACTTTTTAAACTTGTTGTAATTGCTTTAATTGACAATTTAAGGGAATGAAAAACAACAACACTGTATTTTGTAAAACTAAAGCATTTATACACTTCTCACACGTTCGCCATATGCTTGTTATTTATACTCATATCATACAAAGAGTTGCGTTGGAGAAGTAATTAGCGAAAAGAAAGAAACCACTTCTCATACAATTTATATTTTTTTATTTAGAGTAACTGCGCCGCTCTGAATACGAGAAAAACATATACACATTTTTATTTCATTTGTGCCATTCACCTAGATAAAGATGAGTCTATCTAGCCATATTCGTATTTCTGTTCGTCAGCCCATCTGTATGTTGTTGCGCATTTTTTTGGATACCAATTTTCATGCTCTCCAGTTGAAAATTGGCAAATATATTTATTTTTATTGCAGTTTAATAGAGTATCAAGATAGACCCGCCACGCCCACTTTTTGACATTTTGTATAAAAACGTTTTTATTGTAGTCAATATCAACTTAATAATTGATAATATGATCATTTTTATGCTTCACATAAACATTAAAGAATGCGACCCGCCCACTTTTTGGTTTAGTTCCTATACAAATCTACTGCCCACTTTTGTGTTTTTATGAAAAAATTCTTTATTTATATCAATTTTAGCTTGAAATTCGATTTGGTGGATTTTAGTAGACATATACATGTACAAATGGGGTGGTGTCCCGTCCACATTTTGAGGTAGCCCAATACAAACCCACAGCTCACTTTTATGCATTTGTATGAAAACGTCAATATCAACTTGAAGTTCTTTAAATGGTAGTTCTGGCAAATGGTCGCTTAATACACATCTACTACTGGTCGTGTAGCACTCACTCTTTGTGGTAGTCCCTATTTAAAAGCACCCTCTCCTACCTGTACATGGTATGAGAGCTTCGGTTCAACTGAAGTTAACGTTTTTTCTTGCTACTTTTCGATTTATTAGTTTACTTAAATCAGCGTCCAGATATATATAATATATATAATATAGCTGCCATAGGAAAAATCGGAAGCCGAATCTGAAACTTCGTTAGTTCGACAATTACAAAATATTTATCACTTCTGCTAGAAGTGGCTTTTTTCTGTGCTGAACAGAGACTTAATAATAAAAAGGAGCGGATCCAGAACGCTCTCTTGAAGTGGGAGAGGAACTCTACTAATCTTGGGAGGGAACTCTACTAAAAAAACCTATTATTTCATGAAAATGAAATGTTTTGGTACTGAACAACGATGGTGGTGGGGGGGGGGGGTAGAGGTACATTCCCCAGCAACCCCCTTGGGTCCGCCAATGTAATATTTGAAGAATCTATGGTTCATTTTTATAAACAGAGGCTCTATTATTATTTCTTCATTATCATTCTGAATCATTCACCTAGACATCCTACCGGAACTAAGAACAAATTTATAATTCGCGATTCATAGACTAATATTTTGTGCATTGTTGTATACCAGGGATATGTGTTCATATATATATACATAATCGGGATTACATTACACCAAAATGCTATTAAAATAATATAAAATTTGGCAAAAATAAGACGCAGATCTAATCATGAAGCGGAGGGTAATCGTTTTTAGCGGGTCTTTAACTTCAACTGACTCTTCTCTTAAGGGTTCTCCAAATAAGCACACCATTTCACGGTATTTCGATTTCTTTGCAGAAACAATAACTGTTTGTAATAAACAAGAAATCGAGTAATCGTTCTCTAAGGCAAGTTCACAAGCTATTTTGCTCTTCAATTCCGTTCCTACAATCATATAGCTTAGTTTTGGTGGACCGACCTACTTTCGAAAGTGATGTGCTCACATCGCTGTCTTCAATTAATATGGTGAACTTCCTTGAAAGCTGCTCAGATTGCATTATTTTAAATCCTTATCAACAATCGCTGGCATTTTGGTACATATCTCTTTATAAGTCCATAATTTTTACCTTTTCTTTTATATAATCACAATGTGCAAATCAAATCTAATATTAATAAAAAATTCTTTCTTATATAATTTGTTAATGCACTTATATCACGGCTATTGATGTTCCAAATCACAAGCACTGTTGCATGGTAAAACTGAAATTTTACTATTGAATTTCTCAAAAAAATGGGCAAAAAGTGGTAAAAAGGGGCAAAAAGTGGCAAGCAAAATATATAACACCATAATCTATGCACTTTTACAAATAACTTGCCGTTTTTAGTTGCTTGCGCTAGTATGCGCCATTTAAGTAATATACCGTGAAACACAAATGTTTTTCTTTGTGCTTTATAACAAAGTTTATTAGTTTAATGCAATCATTTTTGACCTCTTATCTACAAATTTGTATTTTGAGTTGGAGTATCCTTTTTTACAGCATGTAGCCAATTTTCAAATGCTTTATAATACACTTTTAGAATGTTTTAAAAAAGAAAATCGACTTTTTGACCATAATGCAATATAGTAAAACGAGGGATGAAGAAATTAAGCAATAAGATAGTAGCTAGCATGAGTTTTTTTTGCACAGTCTTTTAAGTTTTTATGAATTTGTTAGGTCGTTTAACCACAACACAATATACCTATTCACTCGTCTGGCTATGTATGCAGGGTACAAAAAGATACAAAACTCATAAAAAAAAAAAACTACACACAATTTTACGACTACTACGCTACTTTACCATATCCAATTCAACAATGAGATAATAATACCGAAAAAGTAATAGTAGCACTAACAACAACAACAACAACAAACATGAAAAGTTGAGAGGTTAATGAACCAAATGCGCAATGGGCCAAGTTTTCTCTGCTCAGCTACCGGCGTCCACGACTTCGTTGCTGGTCTGGCTGGATGGCTAGCTGGCTGGCTAGAAGAGAGTTGTAATTAGATGTTGCCGACGATTACTTCGTCTTGGAAGTCATCAGTTGGTAGTAGTTCATTACAGACTTGATTCTTTCTTTCTTTCTTTCTTCATTTTTTGGAGGTAGTTTATATGTTTTTGTGTGTATGTGTGTGTGTGTGTGTGTGTGTGGGTTGTGTCACAATTATTTTGTTCTAGGTATCTCACTTACATACTTACCCACTCAATGTATCTATCGGTTTTTGTGTGTTCAATTCTTTGAAGTTAGTAAATAGCAAAGAACTGCAGCTGCTTGGTATGCTTCTAAGTACTATATCTCTAAATAGCTGCCTTTTTGTAGTTGTAGATACATTTTTGCTTTAAACGCATTCGACATACTTTTTCTTTATAAGTTAATTGCTTTTCAATTAGCGCGGGGACTGGTTTTAATTTGTTGTATGCTTTCGTTACTAACGAGTCGAATGAAATAACCTATTAATAAGCTGCTATAACTTTTGTTTGTGCCATTTTGAAATAAAGTATCTTTTCGGCTGTTGGCACACTTTTATCAGTTTTAATTACTCAACTCTTGTGTACCACTAATTCAAGCATGCTATTCATGTGTAGTACTCTTTTAGTGTGTGTTCACATTTGCTCTGATTCATTCAAAAATTTTGTCTGCAATAATTTTTATTTTGCCCTTTTACAAATGTTTTCATGTTTTTCGAATTTTTACGCTTTTTTTTTAAGTTTTTTTTTTAAGTTTTTTTTTTTTTTTTTTTTTGGTACTCGTTGTTGCACCCCCAATATTTATGTTGAACCGCAAATTTTGGCGCTTACATTGCAAAATGATTTTGATTAATTAACATGTGTTTTGAATTTGTACAACGCGATTTTTTCTCTTTTTTTTTTTTCAAAGTCGTTTTTGTCGGTTGTAATGAATTAGTGTTGCGTTTGATGCTGCATAAAATTTAAATTGGATTTTGCTTTAGATTAATTAGTTTAAACTTAAATGAAAGCTGTTTCAAAGTATTAAAAGTGTTTTAAAAAATACATGATACTTTCATTTTTGCACCTATATATAAATTTGCCATTCACAGTTGTGCTACAAAATGTTTCACTTTTTAAACATGTTATCCATTCCAGTTAAAATAAGTAATTTAAGGCATTTAAGAAATGCATGTAGTAGTTTGTGAAATTGTGACTGCATGTGTATATCGCAGCTTGTTTTGTAAACACATGTGAATGAAAACCATTTCAACGTTGCGGAATATGCGATAGAAAAGGACTTTTTTAATTTATTCATGTGCACACAGCTGCACTCAAAATTGTAGGGTGAAAAAACAGGGCAGAAAATGGTTAGTCTAAATGGAGCTTTCAAATAACCATATTTAATAAACAAATACTTCTAAGAAAACAGAGTAGTAACTTTACCACATGTCACTGAGTTCTTGTCAAAAGCTTGAAGCGCAAGAAGATACAAATTTCTAGTTACACAGCGCACTGAAATTAGAACAGAATTTGGTAACAAGATATAAAATGATTGTCTTAATTTGGACAAATAGACTTTTTGTTGTCCAAGCTAATTGAAATGCGAATAAAGTGGTAAACGGTGAATCGGTTTCTCAATTCATCTCTACATAGCCAGTCATAGCATTTAACACTGCAACGTAAGTGTGTTGGTTAGTCAAGTATGTGTATAACATTTGCAAATAGAATTCGAATGCAACGAAGTCAGCATTTTTTTTAACTAAAAAGAAAAGACCTTTCTCCTGAGTGCCAGCGTGGTGAACTCTATATTCCTTTTATACAGCTATCTATAACTACATGATGTCTCCATAGCTTAATTTTAAATTCATAATGGTCATCTACAGCAAAAACCGTTTGGTAACATTCTCAGTATAGAAAAGATCTTCAGTGATTTTTGAGCAGCAGCGATAATCGTGACTTTTACTTTGAAATCACTGTGATTTTAAACTGCTACTTTGAAATCACTCCGATTTTTAGCTGCTACTTTGAAATCACAGCTATTTTTAACTGCGACTCTGCGATCGCAGACTAAAAAACAACAACAAACAAACGCATCAAGCTTTTCATCTATTAATTATTTAAAATAATTGAAGCAACCCTTATCTTCTTAGTTTTCTTAAATATAAATATTAAAAATAACTTGTTTTTCACTTGAAGATTTTACCTATTCAGTTGTTACTTTTACTAGTGCCTTTCTCTCTCTCTCTCTCTCTCTCTCTCTCTCTCTCTCTCTCTCTCTCTCTCTGTACTGATAAAACTAAATTACTTTTGATATATCACATATACTTGATTTACAACTTCTAACTGCGACTTTCTGTGTTGCTAACTGTAAGTTCATTTTGATATGTCATTAATACTCTTACGAATAACTTGCTAATTTCTGTGCCTTGAACACTAAATGCATTGTGATATCACTGATACTTGTTGCTACTATTGTTATTGCTACTTTTCGCAGTGAATGATAGTTGTTGTAATACGAAGCAACACAATCACTGATATTTACAATAACGAGCAGCACAAGTATTTAGTAAATTATCATTCAACAAAAGATCTCACTCGAATTTTTGACATGGTGTCATTATAGCGTAATTTATAATTAATATTCATTGGTGAGGCCAATAGAAATCAGCTTTAAACCAAATAATTTGTGTTCTTGAACTTTTAAAGTAGTTTTCTTGCGCTATATAGTATGTAGGTCTTTTAAATATTTCTGCTACTGTCGCAAAGCAGCGCTAAAACCTTACCTATTTGATGGTGCGCAGAGTAGAATTCCTGTCTAAACATAAATGTGCTGCATCGGCTTAGTTTACTACGTTTAAAAATCTGCTTGTTTTGCTTAAGTGGCTCTATAAACGTTTAACGGTTATGACTGCACGTAGGAAGGTGCACCAGACGCTGTAGCGGTGGTTTGCTGATGGTGGTTCGCGCTAGACTTGTTATAACCAAAGCATGCTTGCACGTTATGCCGGTGGTTGTCATCAAAGGGTATCGTTTCCGAGGCTTTCTCTGTGTCTTCACTGGCTACCCAGATTACGCTTGTGAGTTGCGTGGGCCGTTTGCAAAAGTATCGTTTTTTGCGCATTCCCAAGTGAATGGCAAGCCTAATACTATTTCTCCACTAATGTGTAACAAACAAACTTATTATTCTACAAAATCTGCATTAAAATTTGATGCAATTTTAACTATTTGTGGTACGACTCTAATTGATCAATGTACATTTAATTTCCATATATATAGCGTATAGCTTTGCACGCCTAAGCCGCGCAAACTCTATACCAAATATTTTGAAAATTTTGTTGTTTGATGTTTTTAGTTTTCTTAATTTATTTTTTCGGTTTTTAAGGCAAACAAAATTGACAACAGCAAAAGTTTTGCTTGGGTTTTTCTTTTTTTGCTTTTTGCTTTTTGCTTTTTGTACGCCTCTGCAGCAATGCGTAAACAACATTTGGGCCAACTCATTGCGGGTGCAAATTTGAATCGAACTTATTAAAATAAATATTAAAGAAAATTGCATTTATATGCTGTACGTAGAGATACTTTTTAGTTTTTGTTTTTTTCTTCTTCTGCTTTTATCAAATTGCAATGCAACATTGTAAAAATTTTATGCAGTTTCTCTTTGCTTTTGTATGAATTTTACGTTGTATAATTTTGTTTTTTTTTTTTTTATTTCTACAACAACATGGCAAGTGACTATGACAGTCACGAATTTTTACTCGACTTTATTTTTATGCTTTTCTTGTTTTTGCTGTACATGAATACCAACATATCCGGTGTGAATGTATTCATCTGTAGTATCTATTCATACGTTTTGTGCATGAATTTTTAGTTGAATATGAATATTTTTGCTCGCATTAAAAGTCGCATTATAAATCAAGCGTGAAAATATGATATACTTTTTTTTTTAGTTTGCAATTTAGTTCGCTTGTTGTATCTATCTACTATCTAACTGCTGCACACTTCTACTCGTACTGCATATGGGAATAGTTTTTGCATATTTGCACTTTACTAAGCGAAAGTTTTCATGGCTGAAAAATTTGAATGCATACATTTGAGATACAGAAGCAGAGTTTGTGGTGAGCTATGTAGGCAAATTGTATCTGACAGTTATTTTTATTGTTATTTTGGACAATAGTTTTGCATAAATTTTGTGGGCTTGATTGCAAAATAGACAATTATAAAATATAAATTAAAAATAAAAGATCGTTTAAATAATTGAATTTTAGCGTATTGAGCGTATATTTTTAGCATTAAACCTTATGTGTAGCGAAAACAATTGGAGAGAATGTTTCATTAATTATTTCAAAGCACATCAAAATTGGAGCAAACCAAACATTATATATACAATTTATATAGAGTGCTGACATATAAAAGTCCATACTGACGACTGACTGACTGACCGAGAGAACTACTGAAAAAAAAAACCTTTCAAGAAATTGAAATGTATACACTGCGCTAAATAAAACTCACAGATACATATACAGAGCCAATAGTAAATTCAATTCAGATACATATAGCAGCAAAGCAAGAAACGAAAATGTATCTACTACTACTATGTGCAATGCGCGCTGAAATAAAACGCTTCTGACAAACAATTTCATTTAATTAATGTCAAGTCCAAAGCTAAATTATTATATTGCGCGCACTAGATATTTTTTTGACGACGTTGTATGGCACCACACACAGATACAGATACAGATACAGATACAAGCAGTTACAAATATATCAGTATTTCAATATTTATGCGTATATCTATTAGATATATTATGCGATGTCGTTGTCAATTGCTGGCATTTGTTGTCATTGTATGCGGGTTGTTTAATAAGTCTGTGATAATTGCATGAGCTTTAGAATTTTTAAGTATATAAGTATCTGCTTATCAATATTCAATTATACATTATAAATATGCATTACACAAGTATTTATTAGGGTATATTAGTTTTGTTGAACTTATATGGCTTATGTAATATGTTATAGTATGCATTTGAGATACATACTAGTATGACACATTAGTCGAAATTTGAACATTTGTGCCAACCTACATTTTTATTTCACTACCAATCATTCCATGCGTGCACACAGCCATGAAATGCGCGCCAAATAACATTCAATAGAAAAAGAACACTTTGCACACGTGATCGAAGTATGAGGCGTACACAATATAATATACACGCATCGCAATGAATCCGAACGCACACAGTTCGGTATCGCTGTTTATGTTTCTTCTGCTTTAATTCGTTTGAACGTTTTATAAACAGAGGTATTTCGCTTCTGTGATTTTACCAGGTATAAAGTGCACAAAACTTGTGTGAACTTTGTGCACCTTTCCAGTGATGTATCTGTTCTTTACTTAGTATATACTTGTATAGGCGACGACTTTGGTACGACAATATATGTATGGATTCTTGGACAGCTCGATTAATCGATGCATCTATGTATCCTTAACGCTTGTATTTCGAAGACAATTAAAGCTTTAAAATTATTTTTGTATAAACACCGAATTTTTAAGCTTGAACTAATTTTTCGTCTGTTTTACATCGGTTCAGATAAATGTATATTTTGGAGAAGCTTTTATAACTCATAAACGTTAAAAGATGCCGATATTGTGTTGAATATAGATTGAAATAAGGCATCGTAGACCCCATAAAGTATATGTATTCTTGATCAGCTCGACGAGACGAATGGATCTAGCCATGTCCGTCTGTATGTCTGTCCGTATGTCTGTCCGTCTTCATGTTGTTGCGCATTTTTTGTGGACCAATTTTTATGCTATCCAGTTGAAATTTTACACGCACTCTTCTTTTTTTGCAGTTTAATAGAGTGTCAAGATTGTCCCGCCTCGCCCACTTTTTGGGGTAGCCCCCATACAAATCCACCGCCCACTTTTGATTTTTTGTATGAAAAACTGTTTTATTGTAGTCAATATCAACTTAATAATTGATATGGTAACTTCTAGTGGTCGGATGCTTAACATATACATTAATAGGTGGGACCCGCCGATTGTTTGGGGTGGCCCCCGTACAAACCTACTATCCACTTTTGACTTTTTGTATGAAAACTTCTATATTGAAATCAATATTAGTTTGAAATGCGACATGGTGCCTTTTTATACACAGTCACTCAACAAATATAGATTAATGGGCGTGGCCCACCGATTATTTGGGGTAGCCTCCATATAAACTCACCGTGCAATTTTTTTGTTTTCTATGAAAAAATTCTTCATTTAAATCAAAATTAGCTTCAAATTTATTGTATCTACATAAACTAAAATAGCTGCTTAAAACAGAATACTTAATCACTAAATATTTATCACTAACATTGGAAAGTTACGACCACTCAGACCCGTTGAAGGATTGTGTCTCGTCTCACAGAAGTGGTCCACGCAGTCGTAATTACAAGTCAAAAGATAAAAGAAAATGAAATTATTATTTATTGTAAGGATAACTTTTTTTATATAGTTTGAAGAAGTATCAAGAAAGAAAAAATATGAGAATATATTATAAATATAGCCAAGAGACAACCTCAAAAGCACATATTTACGAGTAAAGCGAGATGAAGTGTTTAGAAATAAAGATTAAAGCAAATATGGAGAATCAACTTCACCATTTAGAATCTTATGAAGGAAAACTAAAGAAAGCATCGATAGTCGTGCGGAAATTCATTTAGTTTTAGTCGACACACATATGACTTGAGCTGTATATCAGAAGCACAGTTAAGATTTCTGCGAGCAAACAGCAGCAATACGGTCTTAAGGAATTATATAATGTGTGTTCCAAACACAAGATGCAAATTCTAAGATCAAACGAACTAATGAAGTATACAGAAGTTTAGTATAAAGGTGAACAAATTCTTTATAAAGCCAAGAACAACTTTAGCTTTATTTACCATAGAAACAATGTGTTTGTTGTGGCTCAATTTGGGATCGATAAGAAGGCCTAAATCATTCATGCAAGTTTTCCTACTAAGACATATAATGTATCGTTTGATTCGTCTTGATTGAGGGAATTAATTTTCACTCTACTTCATTATTTGCAGATGATATATAATAATATTATAAGTCGAATTCCATTCAGCCGTTTGAGTTAGAGAGCATGCCAAAGTATATACAGGCTCACATTTTTCTATTTGCTTGCGTAGAACCTTCGCTTCTGTTGGACGTTGCCCGACACCTTCATTTTATATTGTGGCAGTGGGGTTTTTTGTTGCTTTAATACTATCTGGTTGACATTAAGCCTATTCAAAATGTTGTTTTAACGTTTGAAATTATGTAAATTTCAAAAGAAGCAACAACACGATGCATTGTCATAAGTTAAGGAGTTTTGAGAGCCTTCTAGCCGACTCAACTTTTTTCGTCTTAAAGTATGTAAATTTTAACTTTGATAGTATTTAGAAAATACGTTAAAAAGTGTTGTCAGAATTGAAAAGTTTTCCTCAGCCATGGTAGAAAGTTTGGTATTTTTGTGGTTGAGTTCGGTTACACAGATTTCACAAATACCAAACAATTTTAGAACTCTTTGCGAATTATAGGGATTTGAAAAATTTTCGAACTTTCGTTTCTGTATTGAGTTACGCAGTATTTATCTGTTATTAGCAACTGTTTTTCAAAAGTTAAGCAGAACCAATGTGAAAATGTTTATTCAACATTGTGATTAGGCTTAGTTAGTATAAAAAAATCTTTTAATAGTTAAATTTGAAACAATTTTCATAAACTTCTCATACAGCCCGTTTCTTATTATCTTAAGTATCTATAAAAATGTGCGGCTTTGGTTGTTGCTACCGTTTTATAAGAAGGCGTACTGCCAACACTTGGCAATCTTTTCGCTTTCTATTATTTATCATATATGGTGATATTGAGAATATATTTTATAAATGATAATTCGTAACACATTCAATTGAATTTTTTGTTGTATTTGTGTATAGTAGAAATCTAATATCGTTATAAAAATAGTTTGTAAATTGAAGACAATCAAATCAATTGATTGGTATGGTAGAATTTCAATAAAGATATTTTGTGTTATGTAAGAAATTAAGCGCTTTATTTGAGCTACTTGGCTTTCAAATCAAAATTTCTAACTATTAAGCTTTAGGCTTGAGTTTTGTTTTTTTTTTTTGATGCATTAAAAATTTTCCCATAAAAAACCACCGAATGATTTATAAAACTTTGACCCCAATATCAAGCAACAAGCGACAATTGCTTTTAAATATAAATACTCACTCGCATGTACATGTACATATAAAATTTTGCTGGATGTATTGTATTTATTAATTAAGAAACCAAGCAACTACTGAAAACTATAATTACGCGTTAAATATTTCAGTTTTTTTAGACCGGTTTCTTTAACGTCATATATAAAGAAACTATAAGTTGGATATAAAAGTATCTTTGGGTGTTACTGTTGTCAACGATATCCGTCGTTGTAAATACATGTGAGTGGTTAGTTTTCGTTGTTGTTGTATTTATTGTCGTTATGACAGTGACAAGTTGTTGTTCATATAGATACATGTACACATATATATCATACTATCCAATGTAATTGCAGTTGTAGTTGTTGTTGTTGTCGCTATTACTATTTCTGTGGTCGGAATTTAATCAATTGTTAATTATTAATACAGCTTGTGGAGCAAACCGTGCACACATGTTTTCAAAAGAAATTTATGGTGTTGAAAGTATTTCAATGTATTTATCTAGTACATTTTATAATAAAATCGATAAACTAGTCAAAGTATTGCAAGCTATTGTTTCTAGACTTCATACAAAAAAACTTCAAGTTTTATCGAACATTTTTCGTAATATCCGGCTTTGTACGGACACTAATTGTATTTAGTCATTACAAAGCATAAAATATACTGAATGTTCGATTCAAATTGGCTACAAAAATTTAAGTTTTCTATGTGTTATAACCAAATTCATAAAAACTGCATTAAATTGTTATGCAATAGAAGCTTCACACAGAAAATAAAACGTACGTAGTCCAATGTACTATGTTTCTTTCTTTAAGAACCAGTTTGCTCTTTAGCACTAAGCTACATACTTACTTATATATTCCATTAGTTATATTTAATTTTTATTTATATCAGCTATTTTATCTAAGGAAATTGTATTTTTTCGTATCTTTACATCATTGCGGCCATCTTTTTCGTGTTGTTTAACACTTTATATTTTAGCGTTTTGTGTGATTGACATTTTTGATTAATATTTTAAGAGTGTCAAACAACTTAAAAGTTCAAGTTTTGAAACATTGCTTCTTAATGTTGTGCATTGAATTGAAGTTTTTTACATAGTTATACCCTTTACTCAAAAGAAGAAAGGTATAATACGTTTGTGTGAAAATGTATGTAAAGAAAGGCAGAAAGAAACATATCGTAGTCCAAAAGATATATATCGTATATTGAACAACTGTCAATCGGACTTAAAGTTGCGATTTGTTGGCTACCTGACCATAAGGGTATAGCGGGCAATGAAAGTGCTGATGAACTAGCCAGGACTGGTTCGGCAATTTCTTTCATAGGTCCGAGGTCTTTTTGCGGACTTAGCTGGGCTAAGTCAGAATCTTTCATAGCTTGAAAAGCATTGCCTCCCGGTACTGGGTACAATATCCTGGTCTACGGCAGGCCAAGCTACTAACCCGTCCAATATACCCAAAAATCAATGCACATCTTAATAGATCTGACCTGAGGTTGCTTTTGAGCTACCTCACCGGCCATCATTCACTGAGATCTCACTTAAATAATCTCTCCTCAAGTCTCTCCTCAGAAATATAGTGCAGACTCTGTCTAGAGGATGACGAAACTAGTTTACATCAGCTTTGCGATTGTCCGGCCTTAGCCAGGCTCAGAATTGAGCATATGAATAGACTTCTTCTAAGGATATTCTCCATTTCATCCTAGATAAATTAACTTAACCATATCCGGGCAAGGGTACAAAAGACATCATTTTCTGTCGCAGTGCCTGTTTCCTTTAGGATGGCCCTCAGACGTTCTAGCTTTGACAACGAGTCTTAGTTAGCGTTAGAGGCTAATCGAGCCTGATTCACAGTGACCACTTGCCAGATACTACGTCACGCACTGATTATGGTTATGGTTATCGTATATTCAGGATCAGCATTGGAATCTGAGTCGATAAAGCCATGTCCGACTGTACGTCTGTCTGGTTGTACGATATGACAGATCTCAAAGATCTAGCATATCAGCATGACAAGACTAGTCGATTTTTTTTTAATTTAAAAGTTGTCATGAGCAAGGATATTAGAGCAAGGGTATTGGAAAGGCGTGAACACAAGACTGCTGTATTTTTACTTGTTTCAATACGAAACTTCTTCAAATTATATATACGATTATTTCGTATTTTTCAACACTTTTATGTTATACGATTTTGTGTGAATTAGACTTTTAGTTTAGAATCAGGGCGTAAGAGTTAGATAAAGCATTGCTTAATTTAGACAAAAAGAGTAAAACAAATATTTTAACTATTTTTCTTCTTCTTTATTTTCAGGTAATAACCAATGTTCTTTCAGTTGTATGGCTAATTTTCGCCAATCTAAGAGGTACTTTACTATGTACAGCGGTCGGATTTCAGCATTCCAGCATATATTCAATACATTGTTTTTGTGGTTATATTTTGTGGATTATTCTTTGACATATATTTTGTTCAGATCGTTTACAATTGATGCCCAAACACATTGGGACATGTTGTATACCTATGCTATATCAAAACTGATGTGTGCTGCTGAAGGCACGTAGTTTTTTATCAATCTAAGAAAGATTTTGACACTGATCGAACTGACAGTCTGATAGGTAGACATGCAGTCAGACACGGCGTTATTCTGAACGACAGATGTAGAAGTTATCGTAACAAATAGGAAGCGGAATCCGTTCCGTGCTTCTTATGTGCTGGTGCCCGGTCTAAGTAGAAGAAGATCTTGCTGTCTTTGAAAATTCTTATATATTCTCATATAACTTATGATCACCTGCACATTGCTAATATTCGTTGTGAATGATAAATGCAATTAAAATGCATGTGATTGTTAAAATTAAGTATGTAGCGCAAATTAAGAATTTAATAAACAGCATTGAAGCTCTACTAAAACAGCACACATACTCGTACAACTTACACAACACAAAGTTTGAAACTATAACTAGCAATTTCTGTGTTATTTTTGCATTGACAACTATGCCAAGTGAATGTCAATTTTATTCTTTTAATGAAAAAAATTGCTTAAACATCATGCAACATAAAAAATATATAGTTCTTCTTTGTTCAATAACTTAATTTAGTATATAAATCAAATATTTGTTTTAACCAAAACTGAAAAACCTATTAAACTTACCAAAAAGCCTATAAAACTTCATGATACATATGCAATTTTACAACAAATACTTCTAAGAAGAAACTTCTCGTCGTAAGATAACACTCTGAAAATCGACTTATGACAATGTAAATCGAACTAAAACAAAATAAATTGCTACAAATAAAACTTTCAAGTATCATTTTGCATACTTTGTAAAAGGGAAGCACTCGAACGACGACATAAAAATATGCCAAGGCCACTTTACATATGCGTCACAATAAACACTCTGACAAGGCAGAATTTCCTGAAAAATGTTAGGTTTTTGTTGTTGTTGTTGTTGTGTATTTTTGTTAAATTTACATAAAACCTAAAATGCCATTAAAACGAAATATGTATATACAAACAGTAGGTACCACAAATGAAAATAAGAGGGCGAAACAAAAAAAAAATGGAACAAAAATTGCCAAAATTTGTGTTAAATGGAAAATGTCAATGGAGCGCCGGAAATACGCAAAACAATAAAGTCTACAAAATTCAGACCAACTAGCCAACACAACCACCAAACAAACTGTGAATTACAATAATACAGAATGCTAGACTGATACAACCAAGCGACAAGCTGCGTCCGAGCGTTACTTATTTATGCATCCGGCCTGACAGGCGGGTGAGTGAATAAATATATAGTATACTCGTACGAATATTGAAGGCGGCACAGAAAAAAAAAAAACGGAAAAAAATAAAGATGAAACCAAAAGTTCCCTAGCAAATAAATACAGATAATACTGACTGACATTGACAGTAAAACGAATTGAAAACCTAAAAAGCCAGTACAAATAAATTTTACATATATGGCATATGAGGCACTCTCACACTCACAAAATAGATTGAAAAGCAAGTTAACTTCGGTGGTACCGAAGCCTTAATACCATTCACACGTAGTTTCAAATGCTGTACTTAAAAGCTATGAAGTAAAACAATTTTATTTTATTCTAATGTTAGCTACACCTAAAACAAGGACACGCCCATTAATATATAGCTGTGAAGCTACTCTCCATGAGAAACCACCATAAACAATTTCAAGTTGATATTTCTTTTAGTTTTCATACAAAAAACCCAAAGTCTATTGGGTGTTGGGTTTGTTTGGGAGGTATTCGTTGAAGTGAGTGGGACACACCTACTGATATACGCATATATGACCTGCATGCGTTGCTAAAAATACAACATATCAAAGTTTAAGTTTATAATCACTGTAATAAATAAGTTTTTCATACAAAAATCCGGAAGTGGGCGGTGGACTTGTATGAGTTCTATTTTTCAAAGTTGGCGGGACGTGTCTATGTGATATATATACATATATATATATATATATATATATATATATATATACATATGCATATGTATAGCATCTACTCTTAAAAAGCCACCACATCAAATTTCAAGTAAATCTCCACTGTAATAAACAAGTTTTTCAAACAAAAATACAGAAATGGGCGATGGTATTGTATGAGGGCTATGGTTTAAAGTGTGCGGAATGTGTCTATTGGTATATATGTATATGTGAAGCACCCGTTCTTAAAAAGCCACCACATCAAAATTTCAAGTTGATATAAATAAGTTTTTCATACAAAAACACAAAAGTGAGCAGTGACCTTATATGTAGGCTACGCCAAAAAGTAGGCGGGATATGCCCGCTTGTATATATGTATGTACGTGAAGCGGTCGTACATAAAAAGCTTTCATGCTGATATACACTTAAAGAAGTTTTTCATACAAAAACACAAAAGTGTGCGGAGAGTTTGTATGGGAGCTACTTCGCATATACTATCATCCATATGCTTAGGCTCAAAATAAGTCTATATATATATCTGAATTCAGCCAAATATAATAAAAATTGGGCAGATAGATGGACTTAATTGGATCAACTAGTCTCGATGAGCTGATCAAAAATATATATACTTTATACGGTATAAGATGTCTCCTTTATTACGTTACAAACTGACTGTCAAACTGATAATACCATTTCATACTATGTGTGTATGGTATAAACAAAACTTAAAATCTTATCGACACAAGTTTAAGTTTAGGCTTAAGTATATCAATTGGTTGAATTTATGCAAACAACTATAAAGATACATATTTGCATGAAAATATATCATACAATTTTCGAAAATAAATAAACATATTTGCGCATAATTGACTCAATGACTGAGCTTCAACGATTGACTGGCTGATTGACTGACTGACTGAAATCGTTTGCTATTGATATGCAGCTGGTAAGAAAGTGCTGTGATTATACTACTGAGTTGATTGTGTATGAAAAAATTCCATTAAATAAGTACATATAGACGTATATATAAATAAATAACTATACTATTTGTATTTGTATATCTTTCGTTATTGAATTGCATGCCATGCACGATTCGGTTTACTTGAACGCCCACAAAAGCTGCATTTCTCCTCACTGCCTGCCTGCCTGCCTGCCTACCGGTCTGCCGATCTGGCTTCCAATACTCAGTTTACAAGGTAAAACTTTGCCGCCGGCTTAGCAAAATTGCGGTTGCATTTTCTCGTTATGAAAATATTCTACTGACATGCAAAAACAGACTCAAAATTTATTTATCTGTTAGATGTATACTATATTATAATACATGTACAACTAGTAATAATATTTATTTATATAGAAATGCAATTTTTTTCTTATACAAACCGTCGCGATATGTCTCTTTCCATTGCTTTCTTAGCTATTTTTCTGAAATGCACATTGAAATTGTGTTGCGCATCGATGAAATTAGATAAAGTATCTGAAACCAACCAATGTCGTTATATAAATACATTTTTTGAGTTCTTTTAATGTGCTTCCAATTAAAATTAATGATTTAAAGCTCCAAATCTAAGCACTATAAGTATGTTGAATCTTGCATCTATAAAACCTTTTCGATATTTTAAATAAGCATTTTTTTTTTAACACCTTTTTAAAGACATATTGTTCCCATGTACAATTTTTGGTCTGGCATACTTAACAAATGAAAACAGTGATTGGCTAAATAAGAACTAGTTTGTAACGGTTAAATGTGCTTTCTCGATCACTTTCGATAGTAGACTGACGAGTCAGTGTCTCTTTTCAGTAAACAGCAGTAATGAGTCTAACTTATGCTTATTGCAATTTTCTTTGGAAACAACTTTGAATCATCGACAATTCTTGTTGAACTTCTTTAACCCTGTTCTTTACTGAAACGATCAAGACATACTGCATTCCATTTTCTCATAGACTTTTAGGAATTCATACAAAACTTTTATGTAATCGCAACTTCTTTAGTTTCTCAAAATGTTGTCACAGAACTTCGGTTGAAAATTTACCTACCGAGCTAAACGATTCTAATTGAGTGCAGTGTAGAAATTTAACAATAGAATTTTAACAATATCTCTAAAATTTGCAATTTCTTCGGTGCTTCATTGCCGACTTCGATTTATTGCTTCAAATCCGAAAGGGTTTCCGGCGAAGTTTTAATTGGCTTTCTTTCACGTTGCGATTTTTTGGACAGTGTACTTACTTGCCCGAACTGAATTGATTTCGTTCAAAATGGTAGAGAATTAATGCACCGGACATAGAGGATGGATAGTAATAACGTCAGATAGGTTACCAAATAATCATCATCATCATAATCATAATAATAATCATAATCATACGCTATTGCTCATCACCATCGGTTTCATTTGCTGCTGAATTGTCTCCATTGACTACGTAGTTATCGTTGACGAAAAAAACAGAATAGTAAGCATTGAAGCCGATTTGAACAAGCCCGGAATGTGATGAATTTCAAGCATTGAAGTGCTTCCTCCACGTTAATATTGCCTCCAACTGCACTGATATGCCATGTCTATGGATCAAGGATAGCCATTCTCTGTAGGAATGTTCTTTGCATATTCTTGCAAGGGCACCATAACATGGGTGGGATCGAAATACCATCGCAATAGCATTAACTTCAAGAGTCATGGTCATCAACGTTCCTCTTTGCTGCGATTTAATTTGACTAAAACGACGTAACTACTTCAAGTCGAATACCTTCTTTTTGATGGAACATGTTTCAAATGGTATATGGTAATTGGTGGATAGGCATGGTGCTTCACGTTGTTACGACAAAAAGCCTTACTTAAGTTCACGAAGGATTCACGAGGTTCACGAGGATAACGTCGAATCTTACTTTAAAACTTAAAATTAATATAATGAAAGTGGCTCGAATCACCCGACTTTGCTGGCACAAATCAACCGAATAAAACTGGGCACAAAATTTTTGAAGTGGACCACCTAAAAATGAGACTTCGAATTTTGTAGAATGTTGTTGGTAAGTTCACGCGACACTAGCTTACATCGATCAGCATCGAAAGCTGATTCTACATAGCCATGTTCGTATGTCTGTAAGCATAAGTCTATATTTTTGTCTTCCTAAGATTACTTAAGTAATGGTGAAGTGTATTTCGAAAGTTTTCAGAATACAACTTCTGACTTAAACAATCAGCAGTACATATCAAAGTAATTTTAGGATTTTTATTTATAACTTTTTACTATATTGAGTGTACCTAGCTGCATTTTTAAAATATCTGTCGATGCACATCTCTAAAAAGTGTTCCATGGTTTTGGCATTGCATGTTTCATATAGACGACTTTATAGTTATTTAGATACACAATTTGTGGAAAAGTTGTTGCTTGAAACTCGAAACCTAGATATAACAACAGCAACACGAACTCGAATGCCAACAACAAGAACAATAACAACAACAAGCCAGCACAATTGGCACTCTAACAATGTTATTGGAAGTTAGTTTATTAGTTCTGTAAAATGTCTGGCATGACAGTCAGAATCAATCTATATATTGCTGTCTACCTATATCTTTCTTCTTTTTTTTTTTCGTTATCGGTAAATTGGAATGAAAATGTTGCGTTGTTTGTCTGAGGTTTCGTGCAGCTGATGGTGGTCGTTAATAGACAAAAAATAAAAAATAAAAAATAAAAAACTTCTAACAAGCAAAGTCAATTTCTTGATAAATTTGTTATCTAGGCACAAACAAATTTTACATGCGGCATCGTTGACATTTATTTATAGTTTACATTAAGATATAATTCAAGAAAACAGTGTATTGAACTCATTTATTGTACAATATTTTAGTATCTACAGTTTAACATTTGACTTATACATACTACTCGTAGATACAAAATACAAACGCTCATTAATATGCTTTCAAAACTATGCAAAATAGAAAATAAATCATTTACAAAATGCGTTTTTAGTAGAACAAAAATTAATTTGCACAATTTATTGCATTTTTATTTGGCCAACGGAGCGTAGAAAAGGAACAAACCGCAACACCCATCCACCCATCCACCCATTCACCCATCCATAGGCGTAGGTGCTAATTTTGTATTGCAGTGAAAATAGATTAAAAAGGAAAAAAAAAGAAAACCGAAAATAAATTCTCAAAAGCAGATAAACTATTGCAAAATGAAATAGTTTTTTGTTGTTGTTGTTGTTCGCTGTTTTCACAGATACTAGCAAAAATGTAGTATGACATTTATGAGCTTGAAAAATGTTTGCAAAATATTAAAAGCAAAATATTAATGGTATTTTTATTACCATGTGAATGTGTAAGATACAATTTCGCAAAAATATTAAAAAGACTTGAAATTTTAAATGCATTTCGAAAATTTTGTTTTAAAGTAATTTTTACTTAGGTTTGTAACTATGGAAAATGATGCAATTAGTTGTTAACTAATATAATTTTTTAGTTAGCTGACTTGTGTTTCATGCAACTGTCAAAATATCTAATAAGAATGTTCCTATGTGTTCAAACGAGACGCATGAAATTTGGCAACTACATTTTCAGTGTTAACAAGTGGCTGCAGAATCGCATTTATAACACTAGTACACAAGCATTTATAATGGATAAAACCGCGAAAATTTGTGCTAAATTAGCAATTTATGCAGTTAATAAAAAAAAAAAATTCAAATAAAAAAGCAAAAAGCCGAAGAGAAATTCCGAAATAGTCGTGCACGTAGCATTTTGTGTCGGAAGTGGTTGCTGCGACCAACAAGTGCAGATAAAGATGTTAAACAGCTGATGCGTGTTTAAAAACACTGTTTACTAATTTTTGCAAACACTGTTAACATAATGACAAAAAAAAAAAAATGAAAAATGACATGGAACAAATGACACGAAATGGAAACGGAACTATTTCCAAATATGACGCGCGACATTATTGACGAGATATATTTTACCATGGTAACACGAGGTGGCGCGACTATCATAGCAATCTGACATGTAAATATAAGACCATGTGACCAGGCCATAATAGCGATAAAGATAAGCTGAGTAAATAGAGAAGATAAATTAGTGTTGCAAAATTCAAAATAGTTACAAAACATTTGGAACTACTTACAAAGTATTGAAAAGTAAACTAAAAGTTTATTCAGCTGATAGTTTAGTTTAAAATGCTAGCCTAGATCTGAACAAAATGAAAGCATACTAACAGTTAACAGTTTCCAGCTGAAATGGGACGTAGGATTGATGTTCTTAGGAAATGCCGTGGTTAGGAAATCGTCAGATGTATATATCCTAACAACAAGAATCTGCATTACTATGCGCTCGGTTCTGATTTATGGCCGCATTTGAGAAATCATTTAGCAACCAAGTTGATTATTAAAGCTTTCTCAATGAAGTTAAAAATCTCTATGTGCCTTAAAAATATTCGGAAATATATTTAACGATGTTGTCGAAACTTTGCACACTAATAAAATTCTGTACAGAGTTTTAGCTGGTCTTTTGACTTCCACTCTGCAGAATGTTGCTTAGTTTCAGGATCATATTTAAAACACCATGTTTCATCACCATTTAACAGAAGTGCAACATAACGTGCACAAACCTTTCTTTAACTCAAATCTTCAGTTTATATCCTGTCAAACGATTAGCATGAACTAAGCTGCTTTCGAAAAAAGAAAAATGTACCTTTCTAACTCTGCCAAGATTTAATAGATGGCTCTACGTGTTCTATGATTTAAATTGAAAGTTCGATTATTTTCGCCGCTGAATTCAACAGATATTACTTCTTTCGATTACTACTTGTTCTGATTTAGACTGGTTGAGCAGCGCTCCCGTATTACGGAGAAACCAAAAGTTGGCTTGATTCGTGGATGGTCCTAAAAGACGATTTAAACTGAGTTTAAAGTAGTGCCAAAACAAAGTGTAAACCGGTTATTAAACTGTGTTGCAGAAGTAACGCTTAATGTTTTAATTTATTAAAACAGTGCAACAAAAAAAATATGTTTACATCGTGAACTGGTTATTAAACGGTTATAACCATGCTGAGAATGCTAAAGAATTCAGAAACTCTTTATACAAGAAATAGATCATACAAGAAAAAGAAAGAAATATTTATTGTACTCGATTATAAAGAAAACAAATCGTAGCGAGTGCAACAACCGAATATCGTTCTGCCAACTTTTATATATATATATATATTATGTAAAGTACTGTTGCGACCATGGTATTTTTTAGTACTTTGCCTAGTGGCAGGCCAGGTCCCAATTAAGCATTCGCAAATGAAAGAAGTAATTGTGAAATAGGCAAGAAATTTTTCTTTCAAAGTGAGTACCAGGCTTTATGCCGGAATTGAAATGAAAGCGTTGAAAGTTATTTTGAATTGTAACTCTTTTCAAAACGGTTATAAAACGGTTTTAATTTAAATAGCATATTTAGCACTCATTTTTGTTTTTTCATTAGAGACACATCAATAAAATCTGTAATTCGAATTGTTTAAATTTGTGTAGAATTCAGTTGCATTGTCTTAAGCCGCTTGCATAATAGATACTTACACACACCCAACTAATCTCAGCGCTACATCTTAAGCCTTTTTTGTTTTTGCTTTTGTTTTTTCCTAAGTTGCATGTTTTGCCACGCAAATAAGTCAAGGTCTACGAACATTTCTCAAACGCAGTTTTTGATCAATTAAGATTAGCTGAAAGAATACTTAAATATTACTCAATTTAAATGCTATTTTTAAAGCGCTTAAAGCTAAACTGCTACAATAAACTTCACCAATGGTGAAGAGAGATAGTCATCGCCATAGTGTAGTGAAACAAAAAAATAAAGAAAAATAATGGAAGTATAAAAAGAATTATAAAGCATATCGACTTCTTTGGTCGAAGCACGCTTAAGTACGGGTACTTAGCTGTCGCTATAAACTACTTGAGCAACATGAAGCCAGCCAAAGTGAAACCAGTTTAGATTTTTATTTTTATTTTTATGTTTTAAGTGTATTCGAGATTTTTTTCTTTTCTATTTGACGTACTTCTTTTGAGCACTGAAACAATAGAACTTTGTGTACTGAGTTGAGTTGAGGCTTTTGGTTTGATATAGCACACAGATACTGCGTATATGTAAAGGGTATTCCATTCAGCGAATAGTCTAAGCTTTAAAATTGAATAAAACGAGTTTTTTGTGAGAAGTGATGGTAAGTTTTATTACGAATTAAAGTGCATTTCGTTTTTGAATCATTTAAATGGCTTTCGCGACTTTGGCGTGCATAAGTCCGGTTTCAATGTTTTGAATGCTGTTGTTCTTCAGCTCGTCAATTCTTGTTGGTTTTTTGGCATAAAACACCGACAGAAAATAGTCTAAGGTCGTTAAATCGCACTATCTTGCCAACCATTGCACATCGCCTCTTCTGAAAACAAATCGTGCTGGGAAGTTTTCTTGTAACGCTCGATGTGTGTACCGTTGCGAAAATTTTATACGTGATCAATTTTTTCAACTTCAATACTTTTTTTCAAACTTAACGTAAACGGTAAGGCCCATCAGCTCAGGATTTTGAGATATTTGAGGTTATGTACCCGAAAAACGGCGTTTTTTCATACTTTTGAGGTTTCTTCAATTACATCATTTAGTACCACTCTTATCCTTTATTTGAAGAGTTCAAGAGATCAAATACGACCTCGGTGTTTGTAGGCTTGTGTTATACGTTACTTTCGCATCGGCATTTATTTTACTGTTACTTGCTATCGTCATCTTGCCATTATCTTCATGTAATTTTCTGGAAAGCTGGGGGTCATTTCCGAAGTAATCCGAATGTGTGCTCAGAATTAACCCATCAACTCAGGATTTTGAGGTTATGTACACGGGTACATAACCTCAAATATCTCAAAATCGTTTTTTGCACCCGGTACATAACCTCAAAAGTAGGAAAAACGCCGTTTTTCGGGTACATAACCTCAAATATCTCAAAGTCCTGAGCTGATGGGCCAATTCTGAGCACGGATTCGGATTCTACGCACCAAATTACTTCGGAAATGACCCTCAGCTTTCCAGAAAATTACATGATCCCGAATTTTGTTGGCCTGTGTTATCAGTGATTTGCCCAATCTGACAACTCTTGGTTTGTCGACTTATGTTTTCACATAATTTAGTGTTTCTAAAAATAGGTGAAGTGAATGATGACTTAGCTAAATGCTAAAACCTACTCAAGACGGAGACGTGGATCAACTATATTACGAAATTTTTTTAAAAAGCCTCCCTCTGCTTGAATTTGAAACATGCAACCGGCAGACACACAAAATGGTAATGTAAAAAGGCATCTATGGCGTCTTCTTTTGGGTGTTACAAATTTCGTAGCAAAAGTAATATACTATTCACACTTGCTGTAATAAGTAAAAAAAAATATTAAACCTCTAAACATGATATCATTTCTTCTTAGTAAATGTAATAATATATCCGCATTCGACACCACCTTCGCAGATCGTAAAATGAAATCCGCATTTTGACATCCGTCCCAACCCTACTCTAGAGCATACCGAGGTTGGTGGTCTTGGGTCTTTGATTACTGTGTCAATTGAATCTTATACGAAAGCATGTTCAAGTCTATTCCCAAAATTCGAGAAGTTGAGTTCGCAGAAAGACGAACTTCTTGTGCATGACGAGGAATCGAGAGGTTTGAGTCTTCAACCACAGTCTTCTCGCTTAACCGCACAATTAAGCGTCGTACAGGGACTGCTCGATCAGCAGCCGTACGGCTTTCCTCGAATTTAGCAATAATTCGAACAGAATACGCATTTAATATAATGAATGATAACATTCTATGCTAAAATGGATTACTTTGCCAAAGCTCAAACGTCGAAGAATGACAGCGTTGCCAGCTGATACGACAGTGCAATAATCAATAGCAAAATTCAAATATAACTATTGATAAACCCTTTATTTAGTTATTACAAGTCTTATGGCTTTATTACGACTGTAGCGTTTGTCCGCTGGCTTTCTTGTGGTTTTTTTTTTTTTTTTTGTTTCTTTCGAAGTCGTATAAATTTGAAGCGGATTTGCGGTTCAAGACATTTTGCCATTTAAATATAGTAGTTTTGAAAGGAAATAAATTATTTTTAAATGCATTTACATTCTATTATTTTGTCACACATGCGTTACGAAACCACACTGTTGATGATAAACCATTTAATATTTGCTAAACATTCAATTTGCTTTGAAATATGCTAGATTGGAAATTCATAAATCAAAAATATTTTATGCGCCAAATGGAAATGATTTGTATCGATTTTTATTTTATGCAAGAATTTATTTTAATGGCCAACAAATGTTTTAAATAGGCTGTAAAAATAAATAAAAAATTAAACACCGAAACTATGTCATAGTTCGCAATCAGTTTATTTAATAATGCAATAGTTTAAATCTTTAATGCTAAACCATTTTCAATTAGTTCAGCTCCAATTCAGAATTCAATCAATTTGATTGCACATTTCAATTTTTTATATGCAAAGGAATTTTTCGATAAAAGTATCTACAACTAGTTCTCACTATTTCATTATGACGGAAGTTATAAATTATTATAAACAGTTGCCAATTGCAAGCAAAGGGTGTTTTTGTTTAGAGGTTACACTTGCCGACTTACCGACAGCGTTTAAACTGTCATAAATTTGTCATAAATTGGTATTTTTCCAAATGGAACAGTCCAAGAATGTGCGATTTAACACCTTTAAACTTATTTTCTCTAGGCTTACATGAAGTTATTGGTTTATGCGCACAAAACAACTACTTTGAACGACTTAGTAGACAACATTGTTCGTACCAATACCGTGATACAGTCTACATTGCTCGAAAAAGTGTAGGAAAATTGCACTTTCAGTATGCGCCACGTCCAAGCCAGCACACATGCACGCAGTCATTTTTGAACACTAATGACATAAAATTATCTTTCTTTAAAGCTCATTTTCAGTTTAAAATTATGTAATCTCAGTATTTTACTTATATTCAAAGAAGTTGTAGTTTTCACATCCCACAAAAAAAAAAACCACCCTATACGTTTGTGCCTATGAATAGCAGCTGAAGGAAACTGCTGCATGCATATTTGAAAAGTTTGCTGTACAAATTTATCATCTTGATTTTGAGGGACATTTCTTTTGCATTTGTGTATTGGTCATTATAAAATTGAATTTCTTAAATTTGATTATTGCATATCGATGTTGTGGTACATGCTGTGGTGTGGTGTGGTGTGGTGTGGTGTATGATATGCTTGAATGCATTCAGGCAGAACACATGCGTCAATAAATCAATATGCTATATGCTTTTGATGATTTAGCACAAAGATACTCGCAGCTAAAGATTGATTGACAGCGGCTGCTGCTGTTAATATGCTAAAGTTGTGAGTCATTTTTGTTCATATTTATATTATTTTCTATTTGCCAATTAAATTTTGTTGCATTCGAAATGAAAATTCAAACTACATTCTTTAAATGCAACATTTGCGCTTATCCAGGTTGCTTCTGCTGCATGCTGCATGCTGCATGCTGCTGCTGCATGCCAAAAATGCTGCATAGCAAATTTGTATTTGCCAATTAGGCACGTAAAAGTAAAAGAAGTTGTAGTTAGTTTGGAGCGCGCCAAAAAGCACGTTGTACACAACTTCTACACAGCAAAAACTGCAATTCACTTTCACATAATTGCAAATTAATTGGCAAGATGCGCTCTAAAACAAATAATGCGTGGGTAGATTGAAAAGTTTTAGTGCTCAGCTCTCTTGCTCTTAACGTAGTGGAGCCTAGCTAGTTGATTCGGGTGCTGTTCAAATCGCTCTGGGAAACATTTAAATCACTTTCTATGTTCGTCGTTCGCATATACCATGGGACGTCAGCGAGATTGTGGATGACCTTTTGGAGCATGCTGATCTTTGTAAGGAGTGACAGATCAGCAAGGCCATAAACCTGCATCCCGGCAACCCTGCAACCAGGCAGGTGCAATTATGGCCTTGTAAATGTTTAGCTTGCTTATCAGCGACAGCTTCTTTTTGCCGTTGAGCCCAATTTACGGCAAGGGATTTCACGATTCTACTGACCCCCACAGATAAAAGTGCCTAGGCTGGTGATCCAGATGCTGATCAGGGAGGTAGACTCCCGTTAAGAAACTATTTAGCGAATTTATTATGAACTGTGTATGAATTTTAGTTTGATCAAGCTCATTTTTACATGGATAAATATTTGTCATGTGAATTCGCTATGTGAAGCTAGAATAATAACAATAATTGTTGTCTCAGCCACGAAGATATGTGTTTCGAACTTAGCTACGAGTTCTCATCGTTCCATGATTTATATCATGCTTACCAGGAAATTTAACTAACTATGTACATTGATAGATGCCAAATATACGATATATTAATAATATACAAACCAACCTCGTTCATGCAACTAAGAGTAAGCTTAGCCCGATTTAGTTTCTTAACTGTATTTGGCTAAGATTTATAAACTTGATTCACACCTCGACAAATGCGAATATGGTTTAAAAAATGCAGCTGCAACACAGTAAAATAGAAAACCCACTCAACGCCATAATAATAACATTAAAAAAAAAAAATTTGCTCAAGTGGCAAAGGAAACAAGAAAAATGCTTTATAAGTTAAAATGCAAACAATAAACAGCGCCAAGAGTTTGAGGAAACCGGCTTCCGATGCTACCCACAGTATGCGACGAGGTTTTTTTTTACTTGTGGTGGCGTTGGCGACGTTGCAAGCAGATACAGATACTTTTGTTGCATGAAATCGTGGCACATTATTACGGCAACAGGCTGCTCTGCTGTGCGATTCTGTGCTGCAATTGGCAAATATAAACAGTGGAACGTACAACACACTAAACCAAAACAGGATTTTTGTGTTTGTTGTCACTTTGGCTGGCTTCTTATGCAGACAAACTCAAGACTAGGTTTTTTTTTTCATTTTTTTTTTTGTACAAGTAGAGTAAAAAGAAAAAAAAAAAAATACGAGTTTGAGCTTGAATTTTCATTTGGTTTTCCTTTCGCGTAAACTTGTCTCGTTTCGTCTTCTTGTCTTGACTTGACTTGGCTTGCTGTGAAAGTGAAAAATGTGCTAAATAAAAGTATCTACTATGAGAAATTTGCGCAGTGGGTCGTCGCCAACGTTGCGCAGCTTCAAGTTTAACTAGTTTTTTTTTTTTTTTTGTAAAGCAAAAGATACTTATATGTGTGCGTACGTATGGAGTTATTGTCTGCTCAGATTCGCACAGAAGTCAAGTACGAAACTAGCGCGACTTGTCTATATTTTTGGCGCACATTTCAGCAAATTCAAACTAGTGAGATTTCTTTTGTTGTGTTTTGTTTTTTTTTAATTATGAGTATCTTATCGTGGTGGCATCGTACGCTATTACCATTTTATTAACATAAGCATAAAACCAAACACTCTCAGATACAAAACAAAAACAAAGAAAAAAAAGCAAAAGTTTCGCACATTCAGCTCAGAACACGTGTTTCAGCTATAAACAAGAAATTTGCTGTTCACTTGGAATCATTGAGTGAGAGTATAAATATTCAAAGTAGAAAAACTTTGTGGTTGTGTGGTAGCCTTGAGGAGCTATAAAATTGGTCGCCATCAAACAACCAAACAGAGATGTAAAATTTATAGCTCTTACAGAGTTTTTTGTTACTTTTAATTTGTTGTAGTAAAGTTTCGAAACAATTTCGTGCGGTTGAAAGTGAAGTTCATGTAAGATTTTTAAAGGTTTTTGTTAAATAGAAGAAATTTGTAGCTAAAAATTTTATCTATGGCAAATAGTATAACGTCAAGAATTTTTTACTGCAACAACAAAATGTATAGTAATTATGAACTCTGCATAAACTCTCTGCATACTCAGCATTCTGTAGTGAAATAAAGTTATGCAGTTTAATGATGGCAACGGTCTGGCGTCAATCTGTTAAATTTTTGAACTACGAGTATTTTTGCCAAATTTTACCAAAAGTTATGTAGAAATAGTCGTAGGTTAAGTTATGCCAGCGGATCCCTTGATTGAGATCACACATGCATGCTTTAATCTAAAAATAACCGAACTTAAAAGCTATAACATAAAACAAGCATGGTATTATGCTTCAAAGCTAATATTTATACAAATAATGATCCATTTAACTCAATACAACGTTTGGAACGCTCAAACAGTTTATCCATAGACTTCTTAAACTCGTTTTTTGGGATGTTCTTTAGCACCTGTGTCACGACTGCTTGTACGGCTGGAATGTCAACGTAAAAAACTCCTTTCATTGCAGTTTTCATTTTTGGAAGGATAAAATAATCGCCCGGTGAGAGATCAGGAAAATACGGAGTGTGGTCGATGAGCCAAATCTATTTTTTCATTAAAAATTCATTGACTTGATTTTAGACTATTCGAGGTAATAAAAATTTGAAGTAAACAACCTCTCTTAATTAACGCATCTCTTAATCTCTTAATTGACGCATTCACCCCATTATGCTACCAATAATTTCCATTATAATGCAATTTATTACATAAAAAAAATTAATATTAAACATGCATCTCTGCATGCTAGCTAGCAAAGTTTATAGGTTGATATGTATCTGACTTTGTTTTATTTTCTTTCTACATTGCAAAGTTGACGCTATAAACAGCAATAAAATGCAAAATTACATTAAGTCGATTATTCAATATTGACTCATGCAGACAGAAACATATAGATACAAATTCAAACCTAAACTTGACAGTTTCCGACAAGGCGTTAACGCTTGACGCGCTTGCAGCAGCTATACATGTTGCATACGTATCTTTCAATAAAAAAAAAAAAAATAGAATTGCGAAATCTTTGCATGTGTAAGAAACCGCAAGTCTATGCTAAACGCATGCTACAGCTACAAATATGTTGCTACAGCTATATGTATGTACATAGTATAAGAAGTATCTGCAACTTTGGTTTTGCTTTACTTGAGATTTATCTACTTTTTTTTTTGTTTTTTTTTTCTGTGCAAATTCTGTTCAAATGCGATTCAATGTTGCTGTTTGCTTGATATTATTGTGTATGTATAAATTTGTATCTGTGCGCTGCTAGGGCGTACACAGCTGCAGATACACACACATACAGAAAAACACCCACAGCAAACGTTCATTGTATCTGTTGTCTGTCTGCCGCTTGGTTTGCTTTTGCATTGATTGCGTTACAATTTCAGGTTTTCTTTACTACTATTTCACTCGTTTATATGCGTCTACTGCTATATTAAATTTTTTTCTTTATTTTTTTTTTTTTTTTGTTCACAACAACTGTTTCATTCTGTGTGTCTCTCTTTCTTGCTCTGTGTATCTGAAGTTGATTTTTATCTCAGCTCAACATTTGACTTGGCTTTGGTTACGGCTTACTTCAGTTTCGATTCTGTTGCTGCAACTTTGCTTTGATTTTTGGACCGGTTTGCGGCTACTGGTGCTGGTGCTGCTGCTGTTGCTGCCTGCTACAGCTCCGGAATGCTCTGCTTTGCTTGAACGACTGCTCATTTCGTTTCGTTTTCATTTCGATTTACGATCGCAAAAATTAAAACTGAATTGAAGCGAGAACAAAAAGTGACTATGGAACAAGAAAAAATAAAAGTATCTGAATCCAGTATTAAAGCAGCGCAGCAGTTCAATCTTGCTAGACAGTCGTCCAGTCGTCCAGTCGTCCAGTTGTCCAATCGTCCAGTCAACTATAAGTTTTTATAGAACTGTTTAGCTGCTCATGTTCGTGTTAGTTATGTATAAACTCTGTCGATATACTAGTTATTATGATTTTTTTTTTTCATTTTTCTTTATGCTTTTTCATCTTTCATGCCTGTTAGACTCGTACATTTCTTTATGATTGTATCTATGACTGTTCTAGTTTTTGTTTTCGATTTCGTTCTGCGTGTCATTAATTTCGATTTTAGTTTGCGTACTGCTGCGGATGTTGGCCTTTGTTAGTATGTTGTTTATCTGTCTATCTATAACTCATCACTGAACTACTTTTATTTTTATTTTTTTTTAAAGATGAGTCCAGAATTTGGATTTTGCTTTCATAGGCTTTCTGAATCGAATGAAATTGACTTTTATGGCACAAGCTTGAAATGAAACAAAGTTAGTTTTTTTAGTAGTAGTTTTTATGCAAGAGTAAATTATGCTCAGCAGTTTTGTTAAGATTTGACATTTACTTATATAGTAGGTTTCTAGCGTACATAACGGTACTAATTTTCTTCCAACGAAATTAATTCAAAGGCATAAAGACTACTGAAAAAGTATAGCTGACAGTCCAACTTCATTCATTGAGCTAGTACGCAGTTTTTTATGTTATAAAAAGATCATTAATCCCGTTATTTATTGGCTAGATACTATATAGATAGTATATCGATCTTTCTATTCGAATTTGTATCTTTTGTTATTGAGGTGTTGGAATTAATTTTAAAGGATTTTTTTTTTCGATTTTTTAGCGTTTATTTAAAAAAAATGATACAATCTATATTCTTCAAAGTATTGGCCATCGTTAGCTACAACATTTTCCCATCTTTTTGGCAGCATATGGTTTCCCCGTCGGAAGAACGGCTCGTCTTTAAAGGCAATCCACGAATCAACACATTTGTTTGTATCCTCGTAAGAAGTAAAGCGCTGCTCAGCCAGAGCGTGGGTCATCTATCTTAACAAGTGGTAGTCAGAAGTGGCTATGTCTGGGCTATAAAGCGGGTGGGGTAGCACATCCAAATTCAACGCCTCCAACGTTTCCTTGACGGATCTTGCTACATGTGGCCGAGCGTTGCCACCTTGTCGTGTCTTTTGGCATATTCCGGCCGTTTTTGCTTCAATGCTCGGCTCAATTGCATCAATTGTGGTTGGTAACGTTCACCAGTGATGGTTTGGTTAGGTTGCAGCAGCTCATAGTACACAACACCCTTCTGAACCCACCAAATGCAGAGCATGAGCTTGGCACCATGAATATTCGGTTTGGCCGTCGATGTTGATGCATGGCCAGGTGGTCCCCATGATTTTTTTCGTTTTGGGTTTTCGTAATGTATCCACTTTTCATCGCCAGTAACAATACGATGCAAAAAACTCTTCCGATTATGGCGTTGAAGCAGCTGTTCGCAAACTTCAATTTGTACGTCACCCAATTTCCTTGCTTTTGAATCATTCCCATGGCTTTGTGACGTTTGCCAACTGTTAACTAGTCAACTCCCAATGATTCTGACAATTTTTGAAGGGTATGACACGGATCTTCGTGGAGTAATGCTTCCAATTCTTCATCTTCAAACTTTTTGGGCTGGCCCGGACGTTCTTTGTCCTCCGTATCAAAATCTACTTTTTGAAACAAAACAGTTGTTGCTATTATGTAAAATAGTTGTCAAAATTACTAATAGGACAAAAATCTTTTATTGAGCTATATATTTTATATACAACTATACAACTATCTATACGGTAAATCGATTCAGTAAATTCGTTGAAACGTGCAGACTTTTTTCGTTTGGTATTACTTTACTTTGCTATATTGCGAATCATTTACGCTTTGTGTTTTCGTTTCCTGAGCTATTACAATATAATTATTGTAACTCAATTTAACTTTTATTACAACTCTTTTTGCTGCATGTTTTGTTGTTGGTTTTGTTTTCCTGTGTATCTCACTGCCATAATTATGCATACAATTACATATTGTAATACATATTTTTTTGTGCCAGTAAAGGTAAGGCCGAGTTGATTTACATATACATATATATTTTAAAATGTTAGATATGTGTTGATTTGACTATATTTGTCTTTGTTTGGTTTTTGCTAACTTTTTTCATAACCATTTTAGCATGAAACAGAAATTGTACAATTAAATTTTATGGTTGTAATTTTCTTATTTAAGAAACATTTTCACTTCCTATCGGATGCTTTTCTTTTACGCGTGTATCTGTATCATTTACTCTCAATTTCAGCAATCTAATTAAACACGCAGCGTGAAATCCAACTCAATTCCGCGACTTAATCATTTGACGCAATTTAGTCAATTGGATATCTTTCTCTTGTTTTTTTTTTGTGCTTTACTTTGCGAGTTACGAGTTTTGTTTTTATTTTTATTACGCTTCACATGTAGTATATTAGTTTAGTTAGCGAAATTGTAACATCTAGAAGGTGCTGTCGGAGACTTCATTAAGTTTATTTATATATACGCTAGGAACCTCACGGTTCATTAAAATTGCAGAAAATATAAGTGTTAAAGGTTTCTTTGTTTTCTTTATAAAACTATTCGCACGCGCCAATACTAACAGATCTCTTGAATACTCAAACTCATAAATTGAACGTACAATGCTTTACACAGCAGAAATGCTAAACTACAGTATTGGCCCAAACTTTAGTACACGTCTAGGTAATTTTTTAAGGAACTTAACTTAAGGAATTCAGAAATTTATAAAGAAAAAAGAAAAAAGATTAATATTTCGTTGCGAGTCCTTTATTCTGGCTGACACATGCACATTGTGTAGGCAAAGAGGATATTAAATTATTAATTATATCCGGTGATACTGCTTCGCAGGCTATTTTTACGGCTTCGAATAGATCTTCCTTTGCTTTGCAATTTTCTCGGTTGAATTTCGTTTTAACGATCTCCCACAAGTTCTCAATTGGGTTAAGATCGGGCGATTGGGAAGGTCAACGAAGAGCTTCTATCCCATACTGTATGCTTCGGATCGTTATCTTGTTGGAAGCTCAATTGGAATGGCATCTGTTCATCAGCATATGGCAACATCATCAGATACTTGAAACAATCCATAATTCAATCGATCTTATGAATTGGCCTAATTCCTTGTCCTCTGTGCTTTACAGTGCCTTTAGGATTCAATCTTTCTGCTTTTGGTCTGCGCACACGTCTTATGCCATCTGAATCTTTTAAATTATATTTGGATTCGCCAGAAAGCAGCACAGTCTTCTATTTTTAGAAACTCCAGTTGAGATGGGTCTTGGCGAATTCAATTCTGGCTTTACTGCTTTTTGACAATATGAAAGGTTTCGTTCACTGGTCGACTGAATAAACCGGCCTCTACCACCCTTCTTCGGATCGTTCTTTTGTTAACTTGCAAATCCAAGCAGTATTTGATTAGAAGATGCTGTAGCATCATTTTGGATAATCCTTTTATAATTAAGGTATCGTCATGCCGCGTAGTTTGCCGTGGCCTTCTTCCAGAATGAGTAGGAGATGCGCGAGCAGTCTGCAAAAATTTTGCAATCAGCCTAGAAATAACTGATCTGTTGAACGAATAGTTTTTACTCAGTTGATGTCTTGATCAGTCGCCTCTTCAATCATTGATAATTCTAATTTTAAATTCACATGGGAATTTATTTCGTGCCATTACTCTTATCTCAACGTTAACTTTAAATTTTAAACTCTTTTATGACGGTCCGCGTCGCAACGAAAATCGTGTGTGGTTGCTGTTTCGTTTTCGGCTGTGCCGAAAGTTTTTGTTGTTGTTATTGTCTCGTCGAAAATCGCAAGCATGCAAAAGTAACGGTCAGTGCACTCCGAGCAACGAAAGCAAGGGCTTGCCCACCGCTGCTTTAAAACAATGAGAATTTTTGCATAAAATCGAACTACTCAGCTTCAGCTTCAGCTGCAGCTGCTTTCAATACGAATTTTTGGAGGGTACCGTTAACTAGTACCGTAATAGCTCAGTAGCGCGTAGTGAAATTTTCAAACAATATTTTAAGCGGTACTTTAGTTTTCACTTAGATTTACCACTTCTCTATTTGCTGCATGCCACGAACAATATACTATGTAGCTACATTCCATCAGTTACTCTTATATTGCATGCAGCGTATCTCGCAGTCGAGCACACTCAAATGCAGCATTCTTGCTTGTTTTTTTATTTGAAATATTTAAAGCTTATTTTGGAGCGTTGATTTGCTGTCTCAAACAACGTCGTTCGTCGCAGAAATATATTAGCATTAAAATAAATTAAAGTCAGCAGCTTTCTCATTTCCTGCACACTTTTACTGCATTGAAGTTAACGACGCCAAGTGTAGGCGTCATCTGCAAATATACAAACCGGAAATTGTACACCGAATTTTGTACAAAATTTTATTGTAATTTGTTGAAAATTTCGTTAAATTTCTACTCGATACAAAATAGTAAGTATCTGTTGATGAATTTCAAGAGATACATATATGTAGTATGAAACCTGCAACTATTGCAAATCTACATGCATAAATTTCAACACAAATTGTACAAATATTTAATCATACATTTTATCTACAATACAAAAAAATAACAATTCGTTGCATTTGTCCTTTAGTGCTGTGTCGACGCCCACACTTTTTATATTGCCAGAGACTTAAAATGTAGCTAAATTATAACCTTCAGCTTAGCAAAAATTTCAATTTCAACATATAAAAGCAACTAATCTGATGTTAATACGCATGTTGTGCATTGTTTTTGACATTTTGTGTGTGTGCGTGTGTTTTGTTTGTTGATGAAATTTGTTATTAGTTGTTTGTATATTTTTTATTTGATTTTTGAATAATTAAATTTTTGATGCATCATTGCGCTTTGCATAAGTTTTGAAGTCTAGCGCTAAAGGTCGCAGTGGTGTTTTTAGTCAAACTATTACTGTACTCTTTTTGATATTTATAGTATGGTATATGTTAGCTCTTTTTTTTATTATTATCAAAATAAACGAACAGAGAACGAGTTATAGAAACAATAAAATCTAACCAAAAAGCTATATAAACAATTTGTTTAATTATTTAATTAGTTTTGACGACAATTTTATGAGCGCAAAAACATTTTTTTTTTTTGAGTATGCTCATAAATTGAAATTAAATGTTAGCTCTTTAAAAATAACAAAAAATTTTTATCTAACAAATAAATCTCATCTTAGATCAAAAGAAGTTTTTGTAGTTTCGGAAACTGTGATTTTAGATATTGATAGTCGTAAAAGTATATTTTAACTGCAGCAGAATTGTTTTATTTTTTTATGAATATCCGCAATGACCGCAGTAAATGAATGTAGTCTTAGTAAAACTCAAATAAAATATATAAATAATAAAATTATAGCTTAAAAAAACACGCTTTAATAGTAATGTGAACTAAAAAGTAAAAAATAATTTTGAATAAGTTTAAAATGAGAATAAAATGATTGTCAGAAAATTAACTTTAACATAAAATTTTATTTTATACTTTTTAGTTCACATTACTATTAAAGCGTGTTTTTTTAGTTTTTTTGAACTATGATTTTTTTAAAAATAACATACGCCGTTCTCATCAACATATGTTTTAAGTTTTTTAGTCGTTTTGTGGGTAGCACAATGAAACAACACAAACAAATCAAATATCCTGATGATCCTGGTCAGGATATTAGGTCAAAATTGGGAAATTATAGTATTGTCATCGGTGCTTAATACACGTGCAAAATTCGACGTTAGGAAGTTGATGAAAATTAAGTCGAAAGATTACGTTACACATAGATAGTACAGGCCAAGCTAATAACAGCGTGTTAAAAACAAATTAAATTTCAATTAAATTTATTTTTTATGAATCTATTTAGTCCTGAATTTGATGGTATTTCAATCTCGGCTAAGTCTTTAGTATTTTGAAGACCTATAGTCGAAAATAGTCTTTAATCTATACTTCCTGATGTTTTGTGTTGGATTAAACTAAAATTTAGCTCCAGAAATGTCCAACATAATGAAGTAATCGCACACAAAATTTAGGAAAATAATGAATTTCTCTGGATAGACGCCTTTTACAGCGATATACTTTTCCCAGCGACATACAATAGCCTCGCTACTCTGTTTATACAAAGTGAGACTCGTCTAGCTCTTCAAAATAGTTATTAACCGCAGACTTCAAACTTAAAATTTGGATATTTAGACTCACCTTTTCGCTTTTCAGATAACTAGAATTGGACCCCATTTTCAAGCTTTTGTAGGACAATTTTTTTGTTCTAAAATACGCTAGAAATTTGGAGTATCTTACGTAAATACTAATAAATATACCGCATGGGTCCAGAAGGTCCTTATATAATTAAGGGGTGGCTCCCTTCATTTTTAAGTTTTTGTATGAAAATTTCATTGTTTGTTTATTTTTAATTAGTTCTATTATTTTTTAAATTAATTCTAATGGAATATTCCTCATATGTTCAGATCGGACCACTAAAGAATGTAATATATGGCATTTTATGGAGAGTATTCTGATGAGCCTTAAACAAGGTACAGTGTATTTCGAAGTCGGGCACACTTTACTGTAGCGTTTTTTCTTGTTTTTTCCTAAAGATGGTCAATAAAAATTATACAACGCGCTTACAAAAAACTGACTCCATAGCATTGACTGTAGAACTGTCTTCACCTACTTTGGAGCCCATTCTCTGATTTCAGTGTTTCAGTTCAAAAGATTTGGACCTATGTTTCCTTCATGGTTATGCATTGACGCTAAAACTCGGCTTTATTGTTGTGATATTTAGAAAAACACTCGATTCAAACATCCATACGACGCTGTTTTTGTTCCATTGTGACTAATAGTGAAACTTCTAAAACATGGTCATCCAATAGCATTTTGTGAAGTTTCTTCACTAATTTTGGTGTGATAACCTCAACATTTGAACGACCTCTGCGACGTTTTCGCAGATCATACAGCCTCGCTTAAACTCTGCCATCCGATATTTAAATGTTGTAACTGTTGATGCAATAGACTTCGGCAATGGTGAATCTAGCTCGGCTTTGAAATTGGTTGAACTCAGGCGTTTCAAATGAATTATTGTAATACACAATGATGTTGAATCTTCATTTGGTCAAATTCATTTAGTCAAATGTTTTGAAGAAAAGTTATTCTGAAATATATCTGAAGCTAATTCATGTCTAATTTAAGACTCTCAAAATGCATAAAACAATTAATTCTGCTACAAAAATTTGCTAAATTTCGAACTCTGCTTAAAAGTTCTGCAATTTTAGAGTTGTATAATGAAATAAAGTTATAGTACTTAATCAGGTGCCAACTGGCAATATCATTCCGCTCATGCGGCGTTGCCATTCATTATGCATGTCTGAAATTGAGAGAGCTATACATAATTGTATTTATAATGTGTGGTATATGTGAGTCTAGGAAAACGAATAGTTGACGGTTGTTTTCTTTCTAATATATATTTTTAAATTAGTTTAATTTAAATTTGGTCCAAGTTTCACGGGAATTGTTTGAAAATGGAGAAACAAATTATACATTTAACCTTAGGTTCCACAGAAATAGTCGTCCATATCGAATTAGATTAACTGTATAAACTGTATCTATAACAAATTGTATCCATAAATATTTGACACGTGAATTTACTCCTATTTTCACCTTTCTATTAAACAAAAAATACATTACAAAACGGAATATTTATAGTTCTTCTTTAAAATACAAAATATTTTAAAATCTAGCACAATATCTTTAATTTTCTCTTTTGCAGTCGTTTGTAGTATATCTCAAGAGTCTTTGAACAAAAATTGACCTTAATTTTTTTTGTTGTTCTTGCGTCTAATACATTAAAAGCAGCTAAAATTAGAAACACTCAAAATCATTCGTCCTTCAACCGCTCACCGCACTCTTTAGCTGTTCACTACTCGCATAGTATGAAAAGGGTTTGCTGTGGCGTCAGTTTGGTTGGACGACGACCTACGTTTTGACTGTCTTCAGCCTGCTTTTAGATCTATCTACAGTTAGCTGGCGGCCATTTTGTATAATTATATGCAGGCTTAATGCCTTTATGGTCTCTCTTTTCCACGCACGTTCTCAAGGGAGCATAGTCGTTGATTAAGTAGAATTTGCATTGTTGTAATTGTTCGTGCTCTGGTTTTAGGTTGCTACTTCGTCGAGTCAGTCTTACATTTTAAATATTTAATTAAACTGTAATTGATTTTGTTCTACAAGCCAGAACAAATACAACAAAAACTACAGCATATTTTTGGCCCATTGGTGCTTAACATTTTTATCTTAATTTCATGCTGACTTGATTATTCAATGTGCTGCAACGTTAAATATAATTTTTCTTCTCTGTTTTTTTTGTTTTTTTTTTGTTTTTTTTTGGCAACCGTGCAAATAACATTCATTGTGGGCGGTGCTCAGGTGTCTTGTGTGAATGGCTTTTCTGTGAATTGGCTTGGTTCGCGAACATGCGCCTTTTGTAGCGTTTCTATATAGAATAATACTAATAAAAGTTCATATGGTCCGTATAAAAAAATATATGTAATAAATATCTATGCGTCTAATATAAATTACAATACATTAATTTGCCCTGTTTCAACTAGTCTTCATTGCAAGGATTTTGCATATTTAAACAGCTTATTGGGTACTGTTTCGCGTATTCCTGTGCCGTAACATTTTTGAAATATTTAGGCCCAAAATCTCTAAAAAAAAATGAATTCCAGATAAAGAAATGTATCTACTTTAAAAATAAGTTCCGCACATAACTTCCACGAAACTTTCTGATATGTATTTAGCTACTTTCACCCACTCAGTGACTGCCTTTAAGCCATTTTAAGCCAGACGCGAAAAATGTTTATTCATTGAATTCTGTAGCCCACACATACAAGTACATTACGACGTAGATGCAAGGTTTGCTTAAAGAATATTCAAGCTATTTTTTATGTCGGAAGCAGTGCTGAATAGTGTCCTTTGGGATTATTGAACGAAATATGTTCTTTTCAGCAGCTCTTTATCAGCTTGAGGAAAAGTCAAAAGTAGCACGCAAGCATGGCGATAGAGTACGGAGCAGGTCAGAGTATATATCACATTTTTAGCACAGACAGAAATGGTTTAAATCAATTCGAATAGAAGCAGCATCAACGTTTGTTACTGAAAACTGATGACTGATGGATAATTTTCTTTTTGGAATATCTCGGATATCTGGCAGTAGCTAGTCTTCTTCTATGAGATTCTGAGAGATGCGAATTGGTTTGTTTCTCTATTATTAATTCTATTATCGTGTCAGGTCAATCTATTCTAGAAAACTGTTTTCTGTTATATTGGCTTACTTCTTAGAAACGACAGTAGGAAATCTCTATAAGGAATTTGCCACTTGTTCTGTTTTATAAATAACAAATCCGCAAAATCAAATTCTCTGCTATGCATATAGTTAGAAAAAAAAATTTTTTTTGTACTTTTCATACATAAGGGGAATATTTAATTAGTTTTGCACCCAGAAATCCAACATATTATACACATCTCGCGTGTTCTGGTTTTCATATCCGAATAAATTGTGTGGAAGTGATTATCTTTTCATTCTCAGAATTTAAATTAACTCAATTTAAATTAACTTGGAATTAGCGCTTAGATGTGCATATTCTCAATTCTAATTTCAAGAAAAAACAAACCGCAGAATTAGTAAAAAAAATAACCATTTTACTGAATTGGAAAACCGGAGCACGAGAGTATATTCTTGATTAGGTCGAAAAGACAAGTTGTGTGTAAATACGGAAACTAGCTTCTCAGTTTTTAACGATTCTTTCTGAAACCTTGTATGGAGACTCTCTTAAAATCAGCAAATCAATATGCCACGTTATCGTTTAGGAGTGGCCTTAAACAAACCGGCATCTAAGTTTTGGATTCTTACAGTAAAAACTCTTTTATTGTAGTCGTATAGTTCGGACCTATATACGTAAGATTTGGATAAATAAGCGTATTACGCGTCCATTATACTATGTTTACTATTTTAGCGGTTTTATATGGCAAACATTTCTATTACAACCAATATCAACTTGAAATTTTTTATTGTGGCTTTCTATTCTATTCTATATATCTATTCTATATACATTAATAGTCAAACGCTTTTAATTATCGCCATTTTAAGAATAATCTATTAGACTAATTTTGATAAATGATGGTATTTTGCTAAGTAACAAGCAAAGTAATAAAGAACAAGAAAGATTTATAGTCGAGTACACTGTATATTTTTTTATCCACTGCGTTAAAATGGTTACTTACTTATTTAGGTGGCTCTGCAACCGTCTATAGGTCAAGGCCGCTCGTAGGAATGTGCACCATATCTTCTTCAGGTGCGTTAAAATGGTTGCGAATTATGAAATTTCAAGTTGCTCATAAAGCAGTGCGGCACCTAGAGAGTCTACACCGTGATTATAGTTTCTCTAAGTCTTCTCTAGGCGGAGAACTTTTCTTTTAGACAGACGCGCTGAATAAAATTTTTGATTGAAACAACTTTCTTTTATATCTAGAAACCGGTCGATTATAATGACCGTAGGAGTTACTGGTACATATTAAAGGCTATTTTTTTCTGAAAAATTTTAAGTTTTTACATACAAAACTACCAGCCACTTTGTGGATTTCTTTCTTTCTGACTACTTAAAATACTGATTGAAATATTTAGAAGTGTGGAAAAACTTTTTGGTTATATCAAAGTAAACGCATTCTTTTGTTAAATCTAGTTAAAGGAAGTTGAATTCAATAATGTCCATCGTTTCTTGAGTCGGATTTTTTGTGTAAAATTTTCGCGTTTTTGTACTATTTTGAAATTAATTTGAAATTTTCGAACGAAATCTCTCAGTTTTGATAGATTAGAGTTATGCGTTAAGGGATTAATTAGCTTTTATTTCAAACAATGTCAAGATCTTTGCAATCACTTTACTTGTTCCAAAATTATTTAAAGCTAAAAATTGCATAATTTTTTACATTTCTTTTAAGTTTTAGTCTAAACCATTGTACAAAGATTCCATGAGTACGCTTTGTCACTAAGTCTGTGGCATCAAATCGTTCGCTTGCGATATTACGGAAACCTTCACTTTCGGATCGCGTGCGGAAGTTTTGCGCGAAGAATATTAGGGTTTGTTTTGCAATATTTTGTGCTATGATTTAATACGTGTAGGTATGAACAACTGAAAATACAAATACAAAGGAAAAAAAGAAAAAGGAGATACGACCAATGCCATGGAACTTCTAGGTAGTAAAGCCATAGATTTTATTATGTTTGCTGCGTTTTTCTATAATTCCAATAATACTTATAGTTGCTCATATACTCGTAGAACTCAAACTTAAAAATAAAAGTAACGACAAAACGTGCACATATTTTGCCTAAGTTGGGCCAACTGAAAAGTATCTCTGTTTTTTTTTTCTTCAAGCAAACCTCGTATATGTAACACACTCTTAGGCTTTTTTGTCAGCTGCCTGCTGAAAATGAGTAAGCGCATTTTCGACGAAAAATCAAAAAAAAAAAAACAGTCAAATCCATCCACTTTTACTCTGAAACCTAAAAAAAAAAAATAATCAAAAAAGAAAAACAAAAAAAAAATCAATGAATCTGAGTAAAAACAACTGCTGCTACATTTTGTTTGCCCTTTTGTTATACGATGTATCTGAAATCAATTTTATGTGTCACTGGCAGGCAAAAGCAAACAGCTGCGTATACCTTTAAGTGAAAAAAGGGATAAAAAAATGGCTCTTAGAGAGATTTCACAGCATAATTTTTACCTTTTCGACAAGTCACGATTTGCAACTTTTCCACACGACGCGCTTTTGCTTGCTGCTTATTAATTTATTAATGCTCGGATAATTTAATGCGATTGAGTAAATTCTGGCAACAATACAAATGATTCGTATGACGCAAGTAGGAATGGCGCACTATGGTAATTAATGTAAATTTCTTTCTTTCTTGCAATTGCAGCAAAATCTGCTATTAAACTTCTCTTGTACATGTTACAAATCAATTACCGGTTTCTTGGGTATACAATTTTAGGTCATTGTGGTTAGTGTGATGTTGGCTATGGTCAGTATTTTGCTATTTGGTAGATCTTTGCTACCACAAACACCACAACGTCTGATGCTGCTGCTGCTATTGCTGCTACTACTGCTAAGTGCAATCCTATATTTTATTTACGTATAAGCTATTTCCATTGAGCCAACTCATTGCTTAGTAGCTACTTACTTGCTAATGAAAATGAGACCCTCTGGTCTGCTTAGTTTGACACTCTATACCAAAATGTATTCAACGTCAGTTGGTACTCGCTTCGTTTGCCGTTTAATTCATTTTGAGCTGCTGCATATATGAGTATCTCTTCGATACATTGCAGCAGCAGTATGTCTGTCTGTCCGTCTGTCTGTCTGTCTGTCTGTCTGTCTGTCTGTCCATCCATTCATTCATTCATCTATTTATTGGTCAATTTTCATTTGCATATTTTCACATTTCATTTGCGTTTGCGATTTTTGAGGTTTACGATGCATACCATACAACACAGTCGGCCATGCACTTAAGTATTTTGGTTTAGTTTGTCGTTTGGTTGCTTGGTTTGTTGCTTCGTTGGTTGGCTGGGTAGTAGCCAGCAGATTATATCTTATGTTTTGTATGTGATTGGCAGAATTAGCACAGCCATTGGTAAATTTATGTTTGCAGCAACTGAGTTCCTAAGTAATTTTGGTTAGTGTATTGCATATTGCGTGTAATATTAAATGGGAATTATTATTGAAGTAAATGTAGTAGTGTTAAGTCCAATGTGCAATTATTTAATTGCATGGAAATGTTTTGATAAACCCTAGGGCTTCGATAGAATTGTACAATTGTAGCTGTAGCATACTTAAATAACTGATATTCTTACGTATGGCAATTTGTAGAAAATTAAAGTTATCATAGACACTTCTTTCTGACTTTTCGAATTACAGATTCGATACTTGATTTGACGACTTTAACAAAACTAAGCAAATCACACACTACAAGATATGACCGTCTTTTTCCACTTTTTTTTTTATGTAAGCAAGCCTTAAATCAGATGTCAGATGCTGGATTACACTCTCTCATATATCCCTCTTTTAATATTGGGAGTCAATGAGAAAACACACCAGTAACTTCCAAGCAGAAATGTGTGGACAACTGTGATATTGCAATTTTCTATCAGACAGGCTACGTAGAAGGCACTTAACTCCAACATAGTTGAGACAAAGCTAGTGCTTGAAGCAAATGGTCTATTTGAATAACTCGGTGAATACAACAGAGGCTCTCTGCTGTGGGTACCGGGCCACAACAATATTCCAGAAAATGAGCAGGCGGGGACAAGCTTGCCAATCAAGGAGCGGCAACGTTATTTATAGAATCTAAGCCTTATTGTGGCATCGGGAGACATACTATAGCAGAAGTAATCCGAAAGAAGACGAATATAGGAAAAGAACAACACTGGGTTATGACAAGCAAAGTTTTTTCTAGGGGGTTACAACCCGAGCAGATTGAAATTCATGCTTCAATTAGGTAGGGACCAGCTAAGAACACTAACGGGACTGTTAACAGGCCACTGCAGACTAAAGAAACAATTGTATTATTTGAGTATACAAAACTCACCCGAATGCAGATTCTGTGACTACGAAGTGTAGACCCCTCTACACATTCACGCTTAATGTGAAGCTTTAGCTAGAAACAGTCTGAATATGCTACGTAATCACTTTTTTAGAAAGGAGCAACTGAAAAGTTTGGATCCTAGGAAAGTACTAAGATTCATTTAGTATATAGGCTTGGGGCAGGTCATCTAACTTAGTAGGACAAATAGATCTTTTAGGTTTAAATGTTTAAATGTTCTCATCCGCAATAATAATAATAATAATAATAATAATAATAATAATAATAAGAATGTCTCTATTTTTGCTTGTTCTCTATTCTAATTAGTGCATTATTTTTTCAGTAGGTTGTAAGATAAAATACCATTATGCCTTGAAATCGTGCCTTCTCTCATCCGTGCTTCTAGCGTGCTTCTTTCATATAGTAAATATGTATGTGAAACTAGAAAGAAACAATTAACGTCACCATGACACAAAAATAATGAAGTATCACAGAAAGAGGTGTACAATTTTTTACTCTCTTTCTCAACGCATATACGAAACGAATATACTTTATTGCGCAAACTGTGACTGGCAAATTTAATGCTTGAATTAAAAGTGCATTGAACTTAAGAACAAAAAAAAAAAAAAAAAATTACTTTTAATTGTTTATTTTTCATTTCGTAAATAGAGAAGTAACAACTCCCGTTCTGAAAAGCACAGACCAAGCCTGTGTAAAAGTGTTTAGAAAACATCAGGTTTTCCACTACTTTTTCACGTAGTAAGAACGCTGCGAGAGGTACATTTTTCATGTAGGCTATTCCGACTTGGTCTCTTTGCGACTGCTTTTATTGTATTTAAGGTTTAGCACTCCTACTAGTTTGATTTGTGTATGTGTGAGCATTCGGTTTGTCATGATAGGTATTTGGCTGCGGGTATTTTTAGCGGGTGTACTGCAGATTGAGCTCAGTTGCCTCTCTCAGCTAGTTCTGGTCTCCATCACACTACTAACTTAGTTTGACACTTAGGTGCAAGTGAAAAAAATCATAATAAAACGTTTGAAGTATACCTCAAACTACGCACCGTCTTTAGCTCCTCATTTAAAATTAATCTTTGCTCACTACTGACCTACATAGACACTAGATCGATAGTTTATATAGGTCAGTAAGCAAAAAATTATTTATTCTTGCATAACCACACACAAAATATTTCTTTACTTCTGAAATTAAACATTTTATTCATAAACCATTTTGTTTTTCGTTTCTGTCTCTTTTCAGGTATGTAAACAACTTTTACTTTCAACAGAAAACAACGCTACTACAAAACCGCATTTCGTTTAAGGTCTCAACGAACTTCAATTCAATTCAATCCAATTCCATTTTAGTTTTAGTATATTTGCCTGGCATTAAGTCAGCTGTAAATATGAATTACTAACGCCTTAATAGACATTTGACTTTGACAAATAATAATATTGAATATTATTTACGCATGCGCCACTGCAGCAGGTTTTCATTTTATGGTCGTAAAAAAAAAAAAAAAAAAAATTTAAACAAAAAGCTTAAAACAAAACGTCAGCGAGTACTCAACGCCAAACGGTTGGCTGGCGGCTTATCGTAGTAGAAATCTATCTCTGAAATTTTTATGTCTGAGTCGGTATTATAACTGATTACTGCAAGTATGAGATGTGCTGAAGATTCAATGTGATTGGCAATGCGTAATTTTCAGCTCAGCTGGCAGCTCAAGTTTACACCTCAAAAATGTTTGCCGATGCCGTCGGTACTTGAAGTTTTTGTGTTGTTGTTGTTGTTGTTGTTGTTGTTTTCCATGGACTGTCAACGTCTGTGCAAATATTTACTCAATATTTTTTTACTTTGGCACAATGTCGTCGGCATCGTCGTCGTCATCTCGTCATCTGTGTCGTGCGTGGTAATTGCAACTTTACTCGAAAATTTACCTTAATGAGTTTTTGCAGTGTTGTTGATTTTGGGGGCGAGTGAGGTGTCCAGCTGAAACAGTAGAGCATGATGATGAAGTATAGGCTGACGAATGCTGCCTAAATGAGCTTTAATTGGTTAAATTGTTTGGGTACGCATCTACTGCTGTCATTTTGTTTACATAGATCATTTGTGTATTGGAGAATACATTAATCATTTATCGGATGGGAGTTCTACTAGATTCGTTACAGTGCTTAGTTAATGCTAGTAATGATGTTGATAAAGCATGTTTTTGGTGACTAAAGTAAAGTATGTTTGAAGTTTTACTCTTTAAAGAAATAATCAGATAGTTTTTATAACAAGTAGCGCACAATAACTCTAACAGAGAGTGTATATGCCTTGGAGTTTGCTTACTAGTGTTGGAACACTAAGCTCGAACTTGCTAATAGAGCTGTTAAAGTTTTATATATTTTATTTTGTGGTCAGAAAAAGTTGGTTAACGCTTCAGTCAAGTCGATTAACAGCTTATGTGATGAGAAAATGAAAAAAGTGAGTAAAACTCATTTATCTCTAACATTGCTTACACATTTTCTCTGAAAAAATACTTTGAAGTGTTTTGAAAAACTTACAATTTGAATCGATAATCGGCTTAGTATTTTAGAACAATGGAGTCGGAACTTAAGCCAAGGTCAGAAGGACAAAATGTATCAAGTTAACTTCAAAACTTACTTCAAAACTGTACAAATTTCTACTGACTAACTATTGCCATTCAAACTATTGACATAAAGTATTTTTGTGAAGCACTTTTCTGTATTGAAAATGCGTTCACAATGCTCTGTGATTTCTTTTAATTTTTAGTCTCTTGTCGGCACTAGAAGTGAATACCCTAATTATCAAACAATTTTCCAGGTCTTCGTGTACTTTCAATACAAGATATACAATAGAGTCAGAGATTGTGACGTCTCTCAATACTCACTCATTCGTGATTCTAGAATCATCTCCATTCTACAATACACTGAATCATATGAATCGACAATCAAATTTTCGTTTGTGTTCTGGCCGAAGCCGAAGTTCAAAACGATCATTGAACAGAATAAAATGTGTGAGGAGTTTTCTGTTGATATTGGAAAAGCCAAATAGCTCGTTACAGACTGCTTATTAATGTCGAAGGCCCAGAGCGCCTCTACTTCTCAATTTATTGTCGCGAATGCAAGCTTGTAAAAGCTTCTAAAGCTTGATAATGAGTCTTCTTTTAGACCCATATCAATTCGTTCACACATTACGAAAGTTCTGGAATCATTGAAACATTGCCTACTACGAGTTCATCAATAGACCGCAGCACGGATTCAGCATTGAACGAAATCACCACGTTTATCGCTGAAGAACTCAACAACTCAAAGCTATGTAAACTTACTACTGGGATGGTTTTTTCAAAACCTGGGTTCCACCTTACTACGTGACAAAACAAAGCGCTGGGTATTAAACTAATCTAATGGTATTATGATGTCATAAGTTGAGTTCAGCGGTACGAGTTCGGGTATCTAAAATGGGTATACCGCAGGGCAGAGTTCTCTTCGTCTTCTTGTTCACTATAAAATTGGTGACATATGCGGATGATTGCGCCATTTTAATCTCAGGCGTAGACGTCGCTGTATTTTGTGAGAAAAATAATATCTATTTGGAAAACTTGTTAAATTTTTTCGCAATCTTAAACTCTCGGTCCACAAGTAGTTGATATCACCTTTATTACTTATTAAATTACTTCTTAAATTAGCATATTAAGATTCAAATTGAGCAACATGCTTGGAGGTATAGGCTCCAAACTGGGATCAGCACCAATCATCAACTCTTCAATGGTTCCTTCCGTCCTTTGGTACGAGGCTACCTCCACTCGCATCCAATCGACATTGTCTCTTTCCTGTGAGTTGAACCTAGAGCCTAGAGTTACTTTTTCAGTTTATGTTTCTCTTGCATGGCTTGTTACCATATACTATCTTTAAGTTTTGTTTAGGCTGCATAAATTGTATATTAATTAATTAAATTGAATTTCTACCTTTAGCTCTACAAAAAATAAACTATGAAGATAGCAAAACAATTCAAGCCGAAATTTACTTAAACCACATAAAATCCATAAATATGTGAAAAAGTCTTTGCACTCTTGACTCGAAGAGCTTTCATCCTACACACCAGTGCACAGCCTACAATTTATGCAATAGTATTACAAGTATTATCTAAGACAGCACAAATGCAACTTTGCTTTTTCAGAACTCCTACAGATTTTGTTTTTCATTTTAGTTGTTTCACATTGCTTGAAAAACACTTAAAATGAAGTCTTTCGCGTGCCAGGCTTGCTGGCCGCCTACTCTGGCCTACTCTAGGTGCTACAATTTTTACTACCTCCACGCAAAATGTGCATTGAAATCAAAAGTAAAAGTTTTTTTTTTGTTTTTTTTTTTTGTATTTAGACGCGCCTGCCCTACAGGCAGACAAACACGTTGCATGATGCAGTGCGTGGCATGAAGTATATCTTAGAGTATGTGCACTAGATTTTTCTATTATTTCTTTTACCATCTTCAGCTTCTTTCTAAGCACTTTTTAATGAGTTTTTATCTTTGTGCAATGCTCGTACTTTTGGATACGTTGCGCTGGTTGATGTAACGTTGATGGCGTTGAAAACGATGAATATGCTTCGCAGTTTAAACGTTTTGTATGAAGAAAGTTTGCATCAAGGTCGACATCAAATCAACCAATATTATAAAGGGGGTTTCAATAAGAATGTAACAATTTTGTATTTATGTAAAACAAAGAATAATTGAGATATTGTGCTGAAATTTATTCCAGGTACAGTATACATGTTACATTTTTAGTATGGAAATCGTTATCCGTTCGTATGATCAACGCGTGCATGTTTGCAACGACTGTTTCTTTGGAGTCAATTTCCACCACACTTCCACGACAGTTCCACCATACTTCCGCCATACTTCCACCATACTTCCACCATACTTCCACATATATCGGTCGGAACATTTACAATTTCGAGTTCGACATTGTTTGTGTGCTCCTCTAGTCTTGTTTGCTTGTTGGCACGAACGATGTATCGTAACTATGTAAAAAGAAATGCAATGGCGTTTAATCGAACGAGCGAGCTGCCCATTCGACCTACCATTTCTCAGGATTACACAGTTATTGAACTTCACCGTCATTAGACTTGTTGTTTGACCAGCTGTATGGCATGCGACACCATCTTGTTGGAACCACATATCATTGATGTGACGTCTATTCAACTCTGCCCAATAAATAGTCTTTCAACATGACACAATAACGAAGAGATTAACTGCAGCATGGAGATCATCTCGTCTACAAAACAAACAAAAAACAAAATTATCCAATCACACTTCCGGCATGAAATCCACATAACACGGTGACTTTTTGTGCATGCAATGCAGTCTCTTGCAGCACATGTGTTTTATTGACAGAATTATTAAGCGAGAAATGAGCCGCATCGCTGAAGAAGTTTTTTCGATGAAATTTAGTATTTTATTCAAACTTTTGCAGAGCCCAATCGGAGAAGTTTTGGCGCTTTAAATGTTCTTCAGTTCTTCAGTTAGTTTGAGCTTGTAAGGTTGTTGGCGAAAATCTTTATGTAAAATTCATGTAGCTTTAGAGATTTCCAATTTCTATGTACGGCGTGAAATCGATAGATTTGGCTCACTTTGAACAGAAGCCCTTACGGATGCGATATTTTCTGTACTTCGACCGGTGGGTTGTGTCAATGGCACAGGAACATCTAATAGTGAATATTGACTCGAACGATTATTACAACCGAAAATTGGAGTCAGCGCTGTTAAAGTTTTGACCACCAACTCAAAATTTCGGTAGTAATTTTGTATAATTTGCAAAAGTTTTACGTTCCTGAACTTCAGCATGATAAAAGAGTAAAATTCCGCGTTAGTATTTAATTACAAAATTGTTATGTTCCTATTGAAAAACCCTTTACAACTAGAATGCATAAAAGGATGAAAGAAAAAGGACTTCCTATACTCAATAATACAATGAGACAGAACGTGTATGTGTCATAGTGGAAGTAAAGTATTTAATCGATGTAATCACATGGCATAAAAATGTTTACTCTTTTGCTTTTGTATAAATATTAATAAACAATTTAACCACAAGTAAAATCCATAAAAAAAGAATTATGTACATAGTACATGAATGCATATAAAAACACATAAAAAACTGAAATGTAGAACTAAACAATAAACAAATAGTCATAAAATGTAGCTACTTCATGGAGACGTTCTTCCGTTGGTGGATATATATATATATATATATATATATATATATATATATATATATATATATATATATATATATATATATATATATATATATATATATATATATATATATATATATATATATATATATATATATATATATATATATATATATATATATATATATATATATATATATATATATATATATATATATATATATATATATATATATATATATATATATATATATATATATATATATATATATATATATATATATATATATATATATATATATATATATATATATATATATATATATATATATATATATATATATATATATATATATATATATATATATATATATATATATATATATATATATATATATATATATATATATATATATATATATATATATATATATATATATATATATATATATATATATATATATATATATATATATATATATATATATATATATATATAGTTTAAAGTTTTCCTTGAATCCTTATTTAAGTTGGACTTTGCTTTTGTTTTATTTTTCTGACAGTTACACCTTCTTAAATTTTTCGTTTGTTTTTCTTTGTATTTTCTTAACCTTTTGGTATATTTGTGACAATTTGTTGTACAGTGGAACCTTTCAATTTGAACGAAATGATCAATGAAACTTCATTTAGTTACTAATCATAAATTATACTTTATTTTTGGCAATTGAAAAGTACTAATATAACTAAAATATTTGCAGTTGGTGACATATAGCTGTTCTCGTCTTTAAGACATTGTGTAATATAATGAAACAAGTCGATTGTTTAACGATTAACTATAGACAACGTTTCCATGCGTTGCGAATGGTGTAAAAAGTCTGTAATCGTGTGTCAAATCAATTGAGCTACATAATGAAACATCATGCAAATGAGCTATACTATAATGAAACAAAAAGTTATCTACATCGAATTCTCATCAGTTTGAAAATAATTGGATCTACTACGCCAAAGTTAACTGACCAAGATCATAAAAGTTACAAAATGTAGCAAATTCAGCGGTGCCGAACGAAATTTGTATCAATAAATCGAAGAATCTGTTGAGGATTTGGTTAAGGTCAGTGGAAAAATAAATAAAACGGCGGAAAATATGCTCGTATTTATTCGGAAGTGTTGTTCCCTTTTAACCCACCTTGCAACCAGTACAAATGTGAAGCCTTTCACGTTTCGCTCTTTATAAGTTTAGAACACGTAAAATATTTAATAATAACACGTTATGCGACGTTTTGCTTGCCTAAAAATCGTCCTTTTTCTATCAAACTTTTTTTTTTCTTTTTGCTTTTTAAACAATTTACCATTTGTTACCATTTTTTGAGGTTCTTTTCTAGTTAGTTTGCCCTTTGGCGCAAATACCTTGTGTGTTTGACTTTTATTTGAATTGGATTTTTTTTTCTTTCGTGATTTTTTTTTCTTCTTTTAACCATTTTGTTGACCCTTTAATACTGCCTGTGCCTAGTTTACAACAATGCCATTGTATATTTACATTCAAATATGTAAACTGGGTTCGTTAAAGAAGTTTTGCATAATTATATTATGCACAATCATCGATACGACGTGACACTAAGAAATATTTTTTACAGTAGCATTTTTCTATTACACTAGTTTAAAAATGAGGGTCTCATCTCGAGAGCTGGTTTCGCATAAACGTTTTTCTATGTATTTTGGGACGTAAATTCCAAGAATTCTACATAATTTTACTCTTTTTTCGCCACATTTTCTATAATAAGTTGCTAAAACTTAGGTTAACTGCAAAAAAAATTTCTCAAAAAGTGTAAAAAAACTGCTTTGAAATCGAAATTATTGACTGTACAAAAAACTTGTTTTTGAGGATATCTCGAAAATGCATAGAAAGTAGTTTATGAAAAACCTACTGTTTTTTCTGTAAACTAGTTGTTCAATCTTAATAGACTTTCTTATTATCTGACTGGACGGATGGTGAAGTTATCACTTCATATTTCGTGCAGTATTCGACGAAATGATTTACTAAAACGAAGTCTTCGAGTTCGGTTCTTTCTCGCCTTCGATCTTTCTCTTTCAGCATATTAACGTTATTAATTACTAGTGTTCTTGAGAACTAAACTTTATTCATAATCGAAAGAAATAATCGATTATTTGCAATTAATTGTAACAAATATAAATTACTAAACGAAAAAATCGATAAAAACAAAATACTTCTGATAATTACAAACAATATGGTGCAATCCAACAATCGATTATGCAATTATTAAAAATAATATAAATCGATTTAAATCGTACATGCTTATGGCTTAGACAGTTAAGCCACCCTAAGTCTGCCAATTACACTGTTTATATTGATTTTATGTACGAACAGTTCACAGTTTGTAGACATCATTTGTTCTTTACAAACCTCGCATATGTTACACAAGTTTCTGAAAGTGTTAAACAAGATTCATACTTTTTTTATATTAGTGTGCGCGCGCGTGTCTGTGTGTGTGTGTGTCTGTGTGTGTGTGTGTGAGTTGTCCTTTAGTGCATTGATTGATTTTGTTCACAGCGCATGGCACGCCTTGAAGTATGCAAAGCTTTTTTTTTTTGTTTTATTTCACATGTGTATATTCTCTTAGGGCGCGAAGCAACTTGATTTGAAAAGTTTTTTTTTTTTTTTTTCTTTTTTGTATTTGTTTGCTTGTTTGTTTAGTGTCATTTGACAATTTATAGCAGAGTTTGTCGTAGTTCGAAGGTGATTAAGTGAGGTGAGAGTAGCCGTTGCTAACATGAAAGCTGGGTCAGTACAAAATTTAATTTAAGTTAAATAAAAATTTGATGTTCTAACAAAATTTTTGCTACATTTAAAATGTTTACAGATTAAATAGAATTTTTCTAGGAAAAACAATCATTTTGTCACTCACTTTAACAAGAATTAGTTGTGAATGTATATTTTGTGATAGGCAATCAGCGTAAAACTTAAAGCGCTTGATTGTTGCAGCAGCAATATAAGAAAAGCAAAAGCTACTCTTGAATGTCACAGATCATCTAACTAGATGGCAGAATACAGTACAGAATACAGATACATACTAATAAATTAACAGTAATTGTAAACTAACTCATCTGGGCACCTGTAGATCAGGTTAACTAAAACACATAAAGCTAGTCAGACATCGTACCTGCACCAACTTTCTTACAGAGAAGTAACACTTTCGTACGCCCTGTGGATCAGCTTAAAAATGTACCAACAAGCTCAATACAGTTGAAGTACTCGTAACACAACCTTTAGCAAAACTGGAAATCTTCATTCTGTTGAAGTTTCTTACTGAAGAATATAAAAAAACTCACAACTCGGCTGTTTAGCCCTCAACACTACTGTGGCAGCTATACGAATGGTTTCTGTTTCTTCATAGTTTCTGTTATTTCGTATGAAGCATTCACCCTCAACAATGGAGGATAATTCCGTTTCGAATGCGGTGCTGCAATATAATTTAAAGGAATGTTCTTATCGTCTTAGCGTCGTTCGTCGTAAACTTTCCTATGGTACCATGTACCAGGTATCACTCTAGTTGAATTCATTCACTTTTATAGCTTTTACCGAAGAAATAAATGGTTACCTCATACCGAATTGCCCAATGCGAACCACATAAAGTACATAGATTCTTCAGCAGCATCACTACTTGAGTCAATATAGACATGTCCGTCTGTCTGTCCCTCTGACAGTCCTCACTAACTCCGAGATCTCGGAGACTATAAGAGATAGAGCCTTCAAATTTATATATTTAGACTCTTTTTATCTATAAACAAATAAAATGTACAAAGTGAACGTGCCAACCCAACTATAAGTGGTAGCCCTCATACAAATCTGCCCCTAATTTTGTAGCTTTTGTGTAATAATTTTTTGTTCTTGTTATTTAAGCTATAAGCACCAAGTTTTGTGTATCTTACGTCAATAGTAATAATAAAATATACCACATAGCTCTGCATCAGGCCATAGGAATATAGCTTCATATACATTTTTGGTTCGAATAAAGTTGTTTAGACGAGGTACAGTACACTGTACTCGAAGTTGGGCACACTTGGCGGCTTTCTTTCTTGTTCTATTGTACACTAACATCACAACATATTAATGCTATTTTATTTCAATAAGCTCTTTTGAAAGTCACTTTTCATGAAATTTTTGTTTAATACACAAAATTCCTGCGAAAGTAACAGCTTCTTTAGAGTTCTACCAATTACACTTATTCTTCGTAGAAGTATAGAGATTCAAGATTTTTTAGCACTATTTATTTTAGGTTCTAATACTTTTCTAGCAAATCATATGACAAAATTTAAGCTAGTAATATAAACTGAAACCAGCATAAACGTTTGTTATTTTATTAATAAAACACTGATCGAAAGTGGGTCAGTGTATATAATTCTATTCGTAATCTACAAATATTTCAAGCCAGATTTTCACTATTAAAAATACAAGAAATTTATCAACACAAATTAGAGAACTCAACACTCAACGAGTTGTTCTCAAATAATGCTTAATACATCTTAAATGCAGTAACTAAATATTTGTTTAAGAACTCAGCAAGAATCCGAACAGCTTGAAGTAGCATATCCCAAACACCTGCGAGCGTTAAACGGCTTAAGACGCCAAGCAACAACTCAGCTGGGAGTATTATAAAGAAATGCCAAAAATGCCGCAAAAGCTTAAGCTGCACAGCGGTAGCTCTCGAGAGAAAATGCCACATAACTTTTAATTACACAAATATATATTGTACGAGTAGCTGAGGAAGTAGAAGAAGATTGTTGTACGCAGAGATACAAACATACAACGGAAGCGCTACGCCTCTAAGCAGGCCGCAAAAAATTGTTTGTACCTTGTAATACAAGTAACTCCTACATACGAGCACTTACGAGCGAGATGCTGAAGTTGCTGAAGCTGCTGAAGATATGCTATCAAAAGTAAAACAACATACAGCATGTATAAAATTGACACCAATAAGTACAGGGTGTTTTTTTTTTCTAGAGGTTTCATTTCATTCCGACATTGATTAAACTGTCATAAATTGTTTAGATCTGACAACGTAATTGTCAGTTGTGCTTAGTGTGGTTTGCCATTTATCATAAATAGGCTAATGCTTGCAGAAAACGCTTGCAAATTGTGAAAATTTTTTTCGAAAATCGTTGTTAAGCTCGTTAATGTTGGTCAGCTCAAGGTTTGGGCTGAGAATCAACTGTAAGTCAAAGCACTGTTTTATTGTAACATACTCTTTAGTGATGAGGCTCATTCAACTGACATGTCCTTAAGCAAAATTGACGCATTTAAAATGACGAAAATCGCCGGAAGATACTAGAGGCACCGTTACAGCAATAAAAAATCAGTGGAATCATTGCACCTTCTTTAAGATGAGGCCGGCGGGTACATTACCGTCAACGGTGAGCACTTTAGAGCCATGATAAGCGATTATTTCGCGCCACAATTAGATGCGAAGTTTATTAAAGACAATTGACCTAGTAAAGGAAGTATTTGGCGAATGCGTAGTTATTCGAATTGCACCAGTCAATTGCTCACCGAGATGGTGCCTTTGAAACGGCACAAATGGCATAAAACTATCTTTCTAATAAGGCTAATTTTCAGTTTGAAATTATCGAATCTCAGTATTTTAAAACAATTCAAAGTTCTACACCTCTAAAAATACAGCCTATGGTACATTATATGCTGTATAGGTTAGAAAATCTCAAGACATTCGTGGTAACTGAAAGAAAATGTTACTTTTTCGTCAGCTGCTTAGGTATTTTGTATTTTTTTTTTCATGAGCTTTACAAGGAAATCTGATGTTTTTCAAGCTAAGCACCTTAAATACTACATAATACCCGACATATACGCTATAAAATACGCACTGCCATGCACAATAATACATACATATACAGATACAAACACAAAGAGCGTAAGCTATATTCGCTTAAAACATATAAAAAAAAAGAAGAGAAAAAAACAGAATTGAAAAAAAAAATAGTAAATACTCGAAAAACGTCTTAAGGCATTACGTCATCAACAGCACGGAATGCGCACTGTCAACAACCCCCCAAAAGTATCTGTGCAGAGATTCTAAGAAAATAAGATACACAACGCGTCAGAGGGTAGACAAAGTGGCAAAAATACAGATTGTTTTTCTAACACACTCTGTCATACTCTGAAAATGTTACGGAAACAACTTAAATAAGTTTGAACAACAACAACAACAACAACAACAACAACAATAATAAACTCAAACTCGAAACTAAAAATCAAAGTCCAAACCAAAAAATGAAAATACAACAAGCAAAATCAGATGTACATATTTACTACAACTATTGCTAAGAGCCAGCCAGCAGCCTGTCTATTTAATGTTTATCGCAATGATGATGGCTGCACTAACAATAAAATATAGATACTAATAGCTTGAATAGCAATGGCGGCAAAGATGGCAAAAAGCGTTGCAAAATAATGAAATGTTACGACTTGATGTCGCCAAAAAGTCTGCACGGTGTCATCGAAGTAGTCGCACAGAACAAACAAATCCCAAAGAAAACTGATATACAAATGCGCAAAAAAAAAAAACAAAAAAAAAAAAGAAAAGAAAAGGAAAGCCAAAACCAAAAACCAATAACATTTGAGAGCGCCTTGAAGTAGTCAACGACAAAGTAGAGTAAAACCAACATCATCCCCTCAGAACGTTCTGTTTTGGTTTTGTAGTATACTAACAAGAGCACAGCGGTAACCACCCACAAATGACATAAACTAGAAATATGCACACTGAGATACTAGGCGTTACTTGGAAGGGGTGTGTGAGCATAAGTGATCCCATAAGCTTTGTTTTGTTTACTGTTTACTGGTAGGTAAATTTGCCGAATTATTGCGGTTTCGTGTTGAATTTGATCGAAGAAGTATATTTTTCCAGGAATGATTTTGCCGACGAATTTCCAGCATGAAGTAGTGTTAGTCGGCAAATTTTGATAATGTTAATGTTGTAATGTTTTCAGTTTCCAAGTTTGTCAAATAAGTGGTTTAAGCCGGCAATTGCCTTTAGTTATGTTAAAGTCTGTCGGTCAATACTATGAATAATTATGCGAAGTGTGCCTCCATATGAAGCTGCTATATCAAATGTCAAGTTGATTTTAACTGAAATGATAAAGTTTTTCATAAAAAATCCCGAAAGTGAGTGGTGAGTTTGTTTGGGAGCTGCTGTTAAAATGGAGAAATCACATATATTTCTCTATATGTGAGGCGTTCGTCCATAAGAAGCCGTTATATTAAATTTTACATTGATATTTACCGTAATAAGAAAGTTTACATACAAAATTCCAAAATTAGGCGGTAAGTTTCTTTGGGCGCTAACCTTAAAAGTGGGCGTGATGCGTTATGTCAAATTTGAAGTCCATATTGACTACAATAAAATTATTTTCCATACAAAAAGGTAACTGGGAGATCTCACCCATTGATATATATGTATGCGAAGAGTCTCTTCATAAGAAGCCATCATGCCTATTTTTAAGATGACAGCAATTAACAAAATTTTCTTATAAAAAGTCGAAAGTGGTGGCTGGTTTGTATAGGGGCTACTCTAAAAAGTAGGTGTGGCATGTCAATTTTGATACTCTATTCTCTATGTGCCGACTTACAACAGGATATCTTCATAAATGATGCCTCATGGGATTTCAAATATTTGTTTATTTTTATATTGATCACAAATAAAATAACTTGAGATATGTTACATAACAAACGGAATCACTCCCTTCTCCATCATTGTAACACATTGTGACAGATGTGAAATCCACAAAAGATCAAAATAAAATTGGTATTGTCTCGTCAATGTTCAAATATCAATTTTTGTATGGTATTCGGACATTGAAATAGATCAATATGATATTTTTTTTTACATCAATATTATAAAATTATATGAAAAAAATATAATATTGATCTGAATTCATATCATCCGTCACTTCAAAAATAGGCAAAGAAAAATAGATGCAGAGAAATGGAAAAACTTTTTTTTTCTTTGCGACAACAGTCAAGGAAAAGAGCCAAAAATGCCTGTGCTGCAGCTAATCGATGAGTTAGCTGAAGATGGTACGACTTCGTCGATACAGCGTCGTTTGTTGTGGTTCGAATAACAGTTTTCTTCAACAGAGAAAATATTTATTTCCATATTTTCTACTTTTGTGGTAGTTTTCCCGCGTATACGTACGGAGTGAGAAGATTTCGAGAAAAATATATATTTTGCATATAGAAAATTATTAATTTTCTATTTTCTAAATTTTCTAATATAATGTAATATATTATTACTAAACTATTGGAAGTTTGATGCAAAATGTATTAAAGCTTTGGTTCTGCCGGTGTTAAAGTTTGTCTGGTTTTTGTTTTCCACTTAATCATCGTGTTTGTCAATGCTTATCCCCAAAATTTTAAAGGCTCGGTACGTCACTGTATACAGCACATAGTATATACATACACACACGAACACATACAGTCGCATTTTTACTGCCCTTCCGTTACTGCTCGTCGAAACTTCCGCTTTTCGTCGTGTGCTACTCGCATTTCCTCTCGCCATTTTTCACCACGTGCTGCGTTCTGTTATTCGTTTCAACGTTGCTTTTTCGCTATTTCATCGTATTCGACTTTTGTGCGTTTTCGTTTCATTTCCATGGGATTTTCCTTTTTGCGTTCTTTATTTTGGCGTCGTCGCAGACGTCTCGTCTCGTCTCGTCTCGTGTGTCGTTTCTATATTTCAAACTAATTTTTTACGTTTTAAGCAGCTCGTAACAGTTGCCGCTTGGTATTTATGAGATTTACAACTACTACAATATATAAACTTATGTAGAAGGATAGATTGAAAAGTTGCGAAATTTAAAAAATAAAAATAAAAAATAAAATCCAAATAAGACCGACTTTAGTTAATGTCGACTCTAATTTTAGAGTCGACTTCAAAGTCTTTAGCTGACTAGAAGTACTTTATCTGATTATACTCGTTTATACTCATTTGTTTTTAGTATATTTACGTATTGTATTTGTAGACAACTGTTTTGACATCTAAAAACATACTAAAAAATACCAATAATTATATTAAACATCTTTAAATTTGAACATCTTTAGTAGTGGCTTGGGTGTCGTGCTGGTTCTAATGGCATACGTACAACAACAATCAGATATAACTGTGTTGAGGATAGTTAGTAACAGTAGCATAGGCGATAGGCGAGCATAGTAGGAAAAGAAACATATTGACGGTCATGCGTCCGCTACTGGTCCACCTTAGTGAACACCTCGGCTTGAAGTACAACTTCATCAAAATATATAACTCGGTGGGATGAAAAATTGGTGCAACATAAATCGCAACTATACAATATAAATCCGGTAACAATAATCTAGTGTGCAGACAGCTGCCTAATGGATGATGGTGCGGTTGCGGGAGTCTTTGGACTACGCAGGAGTTACTTCGAACCGTTAGGGAAAGTATCTTATGTCATATATGTCTTGAACGTTTCCCAGTTGCATCCACTCCCTCTCCTTACCCCGTGGATCCGCCAATGGTCTATCTCTTTGTCGAGGACTCCACTTCGAAACTCATTTTTTATTCAAATAAAACTACACTTTGAATTATAAATAGATTGCCAAAATTTTTGTATCAGCTCTTTAAACTAATATTTGTTTGTATGTTTTCTTCATTTTTGCACCATGTATATACGTAGTACATGGTGCAAAAGATTCTCACTTGCCTGCTTTAAATGGTATGTGACTTATTCATTACACTTTCCATGCTGTGTATCGAAATTTTGTCTTTTTTTCTTCAAGTGTATCATAAAATTAATGACTTTTGTCGTAGGTTTGTTATCGCTATGTGGCATACGACGTTTTTATCGGCTTTAGGGTTCTCAGCGCGCATATTTAATGTCAGGCAGCAAGCGAAACTAATAATAATCAGAAGTAGCAAAAAGTAATAATTGGCATATGCATTTTATGTTTGAATTATGCGAGAACTATTTATACAACTGTTTACAAATTGTTGTGGGAAAGTCATAAAATTCGTAGAATTTTCATTTGGAGTATGGAGCGAGTGTTTTGATTTTGAAGCAGAAAATTCTGAAGCAAGCGCAATGTTCTTTTTGTATATATACATAATATCCCGTGGACCGGTTTTTTTTTTTAATTCTTCGGATTCGGTTTCGTGTGGATCGTATTTGACAATGAGAAGAATTTGGTGATTTAAAATTAACAGACTTTAAGACCAGATAAACCCGGTCCGGCTGTATGGCGTAGAAGCATGAACGCTGACATCGGATACAACGAGAGTGTTCGAGAAATGATACGTCGCATGATTTTTGGTGGTCTTAGAGTTGGCTTCGAGTTTAGAACTTGTACGAGCTGTATGAGCTACATGATGAGGTTGACATTGTTCAGACTTCCAGCGACTGCACTGTGATGGTCATCTCATTCGGAAAAACGCCAATGCTCCTGCACTAAAGGATTGCGATGGCATGACCAGGTCTATTATAGCTATGGGTGCGTCTTCCTACGGTTGTAGGCCACTTAAGTAAGTAAGATCTTAAGTATATTAATATCACAGTGCTCTCACCAAGTGAATGCAAATAGCGAAGTTCTTCTGAAAGTGAGATACGGACCGCATTAACAAAATCGAATTAGCATTCGTAATCGAAAACTGGAGCTTGGGTTTCTTTTTACCTTTTAAGACCCAAATTAAATAAATTTTTGAATTCATTTAAACTTTATATGTTTTACCTATATAACCAAAATTATGTCGCATTCATATCTACGCATGCCAAATTTAAACGCATTGAACATACTAAAGCTATTAAATTGCAATTTCCTGTCAAAGCTGTCAAAATGTAAAAAAATATTGTACCAGATTACACTGTTGTAAAGCCGAAGCCATAGCAAAGCCGATATTATTTTTATTCTTTGTAGCAAACACGTACGCATACAATTTACGCAAACACATACAATTAAAAAAAGAACCTCATATATATCCTCCTTCCATATAAAGATGCAAAAAAAAAAACGACGACGCTGGCTGCCAAAGGCACGCATAAAATTTAAATGCAAGACACATACTTATTTTATACAAAAAAAGAAAAGGAAAACGCTACAAAAGGACCTCCTCTAAACTGCTGTGTGGGAGACACCTTAAAAGGTAGCGCAGGCTGTATCATTTTACATTCGAGTACACAGGAAAAAAAATGGTGACAAATCTAAGCAAATCTAAGCAAGCAGCCGTCATTACTATAAGTGACGGCTGCTTGAATAGTTTCTTTGGCACGCTCGTGTACTGACGTCTGAGTGCGCACTGGAAGCGATACGGTAATACCACTGCTTGCACTTTCTTATGTGATCGCTTAAAAGGTGTCATAGTACAAGCGAAACTGAAAGTGCTAACTAACGGCTCAAAAACTGAATATCCAAGTGGCCGGTTGGGGTATATTTTGCGAAACTAGACCTCAATGTATACTTTTGGTTTTCAAAACACTGCAGCGCTTTTTCATACAGAAAGCGAATTCGTTATGAGTCTAAGGAACTCAAGTCTAGAGTTATTTCAACTACACTGCAAAAGCAGAAGAAAAAACCCTCAGAAGATCTATGCGTCCTAAGAAGAAAAATACTGTATGTATTGAACAATCTTACAAATCTTTAATGGACGCTGGCTGGTTGGAGTTGCAGGAAGGAGGAAGCGAACGAAACGGCTTTTCATTTTCTTTATGCTGTGTGTACCTCTCAGCAGAGCGATATTGAATATATATTAGACATAGCTCTGACTCAGCAGAGTCGCATTTCCAAGTTCTTACAGGTCACTGTGAATGGTTCAGTATCTCACTCTAGTTAAAAGCTTATTATAAACTTATTATTGTACCTTTGGGAACAGAGTATAAAAAGTGTATAAATACGTAAATACCTCTTGGTGCCATTATGAGCTCTGAAGGTGACGCCTTCAGTAGACGCTGTCAAGTCAATACTTATCATTCCTAGAGAGTATACGGTTAGAACTCACCAAATTTAAGCAGCGATCTAGTGTAGCCGAAACAAAATGTTAATCGAACTCTCAAATTCGAAGAGTATCTTCCCAAAGACAAAAAATATATCAAATCTCCAATTCGCCGTTTCGCCTGTCACGAATTTCACTGGAAACTGGGTACGTAGTGACGAAAAAAAAGCCAAAGTTTAAGCTCGTTTTTAACCAAAAACTCCTACAAATGGATTTGTACTCCACCAGGAGCAGACAATGTGTTTTACTTTCAACATTCAACATTAAAATGCAAAATACAAAATGAAATTGTATGTAAAAAAACCTCCTGCCGAAATCTGCGCTGAGATTTCTAATAAAGCTTTTTAATTCAATTTTCCTTTTTTGCATACTTCTCTAAGCATGCAAAATGTCATTAACTAAAACTATTCCAATATTTGGGAAACACAAAAAGTGCCTACATCGTTTAGCTCTATAAGCTTGCTCCTACACTTATTTTAAATTAATTGAAAAAAATAAACTCCGACAGAAACTAGAAATAGTTTGGATTACGGGAAAAGAACGGAACCATATAATGAACCCAGGGCAACACAAACGAAATTACAACAACTTTCGAACGTCGAGTATACAGCTCAGCTATATTCTTCGATCGAATAAAAAACGATGATTTAATACACAAAATAAAACTTTTACTCTCACAAAATACGCAGAAATTACTCAAATCATACTTAACAAGCAGAATGTTCAATGTCAAACTTAAAAACTATAACTCAAATTCATATCCAATAGAGAAGCTAAGGTAGCTCCTCCTGGTCCTCTCTCTCTACTCAATATTCACTTAATATGCTTACAATTCCGCTCCTGTTAACACATATTTGCCGTCGACACTAGCAAAGATAACATATTGATAGGATAATGAGTGTGATGAGATTCATGAGACGACAAGGAACTTACCAAATTCTCCTGCATGACAATACATTTTGTTGTTGCATTTATTGTAAACGAAAATAGCATTTTATACTAATTTGAAGGCTTAATTTGTGCAAAAAATTTCTAGAAGAATACCACTAAAACTGTTTGCGAATTATAAAGCATCAATTGTGAACAACAAACTGCAAATTTTTAAATTTTTTGTTGAACATATTAACAGTTAAAGTTGTTGATAAGCAAAATCAAAATAGTTAAAGTTTAAAATACGCATACAATTACTATTGATGTTGTTAGATTCAATGCACGATTTTTTTTCTGTGTACATATGTCGACTAAAATGAAAACTAGCAATGAACAACGATAACGCAACGTACACAGGTATCCTGGCAAGCGTCTGCCAGCCGTGCAGAGTACGGTGCAAGGCATTCAAGCGTCAAGGATAACACAGACGTTAGAAGAAGCCAGTCAAAGGCAATCAGTTTGTTAGGCATACCGGAAACAGGCGTAGGCACAAAACGCAACGCAGTAGGATACGCAATGAGCACATGAATGAATGAATGGCATACAAGGCAAGGTGTGTCAAGCTAAATGAAACTTTTTGCCAGACGCCGTAAAGGGAGGAGCGCATATTGAAAGCAACAGCAGCAGCACAGCAGGATATAACTATATACATATGTGGGGTGTTGTTTTTTTTTGGAGTGTAGAACTTTGATTTGAATTAAAATACTGAGATTATATAATTCTAAACTAAAAATTGGCTTTATTAGCAGGAACATTTTATGTCGTTAGTGTTTCAAAATGATTTCGGACATGATTATGGCTCAGATGTGGCGCAATCTAGAAATCCAATTTTCGTACACTTTTTATTTAGAGTATATGTAGCGAATTAGTTAAGATTATGTCGAACGTAAAATGAACTTAGCGGGTAACATTCTCAAACTGAACCACGATTTTCGCAATAAATTTGTAAACGTTGCTCTGGCGTTGCTCTGGTCTATTCAAACAACAGCGTTGCCAGATCTGATCAATTTATGACAGTTTAATCACAGTCGGAAAATGTAATCTCTTAAAAAAAGCATTCTAGATGAGCTAAACCATCACAGCCAGCGTATTAGTAATATTTTTTGCTTCACACCATTAAATATACTATTCAGGTATATTTATGTCGCAATATTAATCTAAATTTAAAAAACGAAATAGTCCTGAATATTCGTATTTTATTTTAGCATCAATCATTCGTAATGTTTATTGAAATGTGCACTTTAGTTTACCTAGATAGGTACTTGGTTTCGTTTCACTCGTTGGCACGTGGCTTCTTATGGTTCCAATCATCATCGACTTGCATAAATAAATTTTGAAGTTTATTTAGCAATTTTTTTTTGTTGTTTTTTTTTTATGTGTTTTTGGTTTTTTTTTTGCCAAAAGTTGTTTAATGTGCAGTTCACAAAAGTTTACGCTTTGCTAAATACTAAAAAGCTGCAAAAAAAGGTGTTTAACAAGCTCTCTGTATATCTCTGTGGATCTGTGTAATTTTATATTATAATTTTATAGTAATTTTGTTACATTATTTATATGCAGTCGTAAAATGTTGCTACTTGCGCGTTTACTGTGTATCTAAATGTGTTCTGTTTGAGTAAAATAAAATTATTTATGCAGTTGGTAAAGCGATGTTCAAGTAATGAGTAAAGCGATTTATAGCTTATGAAAAAGATATCGGAAAGACATTTTGTGGTTATGTTGTTACAGCTCATTTGATCGAAGCGTTTACTGTCGTTTAATCTATTGGTAATGCTATTTTCGAAACGAAATTATGAAAAATTGCTTCATTAATACTGTACACAGTTTATGCTTCTCATGCTGGAAAGAAGAGTAGCGCAACAATGTTCTAATCTAAAAATCAACGAGTGAAAACGGCACAGCTATATTGTTGCAAAAGAAATTTTTTTTTTAACTTTCATATATAACTTAACCAAGTTTAAATCCATATGTACTTTGTATAGTCTCTAAAAGGTTTTTGTTTGGGAACAGTTCTAATTAAATTTCAAAACCACTTTTCTCAACAGAAGTACTGCGTAGCATGGTTCAAAGTAAACTCTTAAAAATTATTGTGCTTACAAAACGCTTTGCTCATTGGAATTTTCCACGCCAAACACAATTCAGACATTTCTGAACCAAACCATGTTTGGACCATGTTTATCACAGTCCTCAATGAAAATCAACATTGCAACTTAATTTTTTCGTTGATCATTTGGCATCTTTCTGCAAACGATTTACCACCATTCAAGTCGTTTTGCAAGAAACGAAACAATTGGTAGTATGCTGTAGTAACCACCAGTGAGTAAGAAGAATGATGCAAAACTTTCCATCGAAGCTGCAGCGACTTCTGGCAAGTCACCAGCAAGTTGTGTATGGTCTTGTATTGTCATGGTGGAACACTAGGCCTTTGCGATTCATTGGTTCTGGCCGCTTCTTCGCAAATTATCCAACTGATGAAATTAGTATCTATCGACAGATTCCACGGTATAGGCTCAAATAATACAGCATATGTACTTGTAATCCCACCATATTGAGAGTATTTTCGTGAAGATCGACTTTTGGGTTTAGTTTGGGATCATTTCATTCGTTCATTTCCACTACGTCACGATCATTTACATTGAACATTGTGGTACGTTGTAAATAGTCCATTTTTCATCGCTTTAAAAAACGAAACTAGTAAAAGATGGAATTTTGAATATAATAAATAAATAAATAAAAGTTGATTTTGTTTTGAGTGTGACATGAGTACTGGTGATATTGGTCCGGTTAATGAGATGGATTGCTTTAAGTGGTTGAGAAAGTTGCGTTTTTACTGATGGATGCTAAAATTCGGAAATAGTTGCGAACAGTCAAATGACGAAGAGTCAGTGTTACGGCGATGTCACGAGTAGTCGTACGTGTGTTTGCTTCAATTCGTGTTTTTAGTTGGTCGTTATCAGCTTCAACGAACCTTCCGCTTCAAAGAGCATCGTTGACGTTGACATCAGCAGAATGTATATCGAATTGTATTATATAACTCAGGCATAATCGTTTGTGTGGACAGTCGACTTCAGCTTAAAATCGTATACTTAGTATCAATTTTGCTTGCAAGTCATACACTTCGTCCATTCACATCTTTTTAACGTTATTATGCGTATTAGTTATTCTCATCTGCTCTAGATTTGAATCCGAATAGTTTGATCGGAATAGATTTCAATAAAATGATCCGTTTTATCACTTTTAGAACAATTGGCGATTATCTTCTACACATTAAGTATTTAGTTTCTATTAAGCTTTTCAGATTTTCATATCAATTAGCTTTAATATTAGAAACAATTTTCTTAAGAGATTTTGCAATTTCTTTGGCTTTTTTGGTCTGACATTGCTTTCGATCAATCAATTTCAACTATACAACTTTATAATTCTTAAATTTCTATGTGTAAACTGATAGAAGCAACATTGGCGGCGACTTCTGTCAGAATTTCTTGCACACCAATTTGTTTATTTTCTACTATAAATCTGTTTATTTTTATTATACTCTACACACTTAGTTCGAATAGTATTATCTTTTTTTTTTCACGGAGTTTGTAACGCATTGAAAGAAGCATTAAAGAGCCTACAGATAGAGCTGTAAAAGATTCATTTATTTGAGTCATTTAATTCAAAAAGTTTGCGGATCTTTCCTTTGAAAATAATTGAATTGAATTGAATTAAAATTTGAATCATTCAAAATTAATTGCAAAATGCAAAACAGTAAACTGCAGTAGTTCAAAATATGAACTAATTTTAAATTGAATTGTTAAGGAAAATCTATTTGAGCAATTATCACAAAGAATGATTCAAATTTCCATAAAAATTTTTTTTTTTTGTCTCAAAAAGTTTTCAAACAGAATGATACAAAAGTGTAGCATTTATGAATGATTTATGAATGAATTGTTGCAATTAAAATTGAATTCATTTCATTTCAAAAGTAACTATTGAAATATTATTTAATTCAATGTCTGAATGGTTACCAGATTCATTCAAATTTGAATCATTCCTTTACAGCGCTGCCCATAAAGAACCGGCCATGTCCGTCTGTCTGTTTGTATGAATCAAAACTAATCGCTCAGTTTTTAAAATATCGATCTGATAACATTGTGTATGAATGCATTCTATGTTCCTATGCTGAACAATCGAGTATATCACAGCTACTATGCCACGTCCACATTTAGAGATAGCGCACATAGAAATCCAATCAAACTTTTCGAATTTTTTATAATAAATTTGTTCATTGCAGTCAATAGGAACTTGAATTCTAACCTAGTATTAGCTAACCAACTTAAAAACTATAAAAAGGCGTGTGAAGAAGAGTATTGTAGCTTCGGTTTTACTGAATTTAAGATTTTCTCTTGCTTATAACATTTTTATACCATACACACATAGTGTGAAATGGTATTATCAGTTTATCTGAAAGTTTGCATTAAAGGAGGCATCATAGACTCCATAAAGTATATATATACTTGATCAGCTCGACGAGACAAGTCGATCTAGCTCTGTGCGTCTGTCTGTCCGTCTGTCTGTCTATATGTTGTTGCGCATATTTTGGGCACCAATATTTATGTTATTCAGTTGCACATACACTTCTTTCTATTGCAGTTTAATAGAGTATCAAGATTGACCCGCCACGCCCACTTTATGGTGTGGCCCCCATACAAACCCACCGCCCACTTTTGACTTTTTGTATGAAAAACTTTTTTATTGTAGTCAATATTGACTTAATAATTGATATAATAACTTCTAGTGGACGGATGCTTGACACATAGTACATTGATGGGTGGGACTCGTCCACTGTTTGGGGTAGCCCACATACAAACCAACTGCGCACTTTTGACTTTTTGTATTAAAAACGTATTTATTAAAGTCTATATTAGGTTGAAATACAATGTGGTGACTTTTTATAGACAGACATACGCTTAACATACATAAACTAATGGGCCACTTTTTGGGGTAGCGACCATACAAACCCACTGTGCAATTTTGTGTTTTAATGAAAAAATTCTTTATTTAAATCAATATTAGCTTGAAATTTGATTTGGTGGATTTTAGTGGACAACCGCTTCATAGTATACATACATAGAAACGGACGTGTCACGTCCACTTTTTGAGGTAGTCCCATACAAACACACAGCTCACTTTTATGCATTTGTATGGAAAACGTTAATATCAACTTGAAATTCGGTATGGTGGCATCTTATACTAGATGGTCGTTTCATAGACATCTACTAGTGGGCGTGTACCGCCCACTTTTTGGGGTATTTAAACGTTTATGTTTTATAATACGCTTTGAAATTTCGTGTGAATGGCATTAGAGCTGCGGTTCAAGCGAAATTAACGTTTTTTCTTGTTTTTTTTTCTGCAATATTTCTTTCCAATAAACTTGTTTAAAATTCCAAAGTTGTTTTGAACTTTTTTTTTTTACATTTGCCGCCCGGTCTTGTATTGTTAAAATTTTCTACTTAATTGATTTTGTTGTAGTCAGTGCCTAGTGAACTTTGATTGATTGTTATTTTGCTTTTCAAGTTCAAGTGCTAAGAAAATTTCGAATTCAAATAAATTTTTGCAACAACAAAAAAAGTTGTTATACTTTAAATGTTCAAGAAATTAAATTTATCGATAAAAAATAATAATAATAATAAAAAAAAAAATAAGATAAAAATGTTAAATTGAACGTTAAAAATTAATTGAGACCATTTTATGCAATACATTTCAGCGTGTTTTTTTGTTGTGTTTTATATAATTTTTATTTAGCTTTAAGCAAATTAATTTTTTATTTTTTGTGATATTTGAAGTGCGAGATACTTTTGCTTAGTGTTGGCGGCATGTACTCGAAACTTGTCTGCGGTTTAGCTTATTTACTTTTTTCAATTTCTCGATAAGCATTTTGAAGAGGCCAACTGTATAGATTTTTCAACAAATTTGTATGCTGATTTGGCTAGTTGAAGCCATACATCAACACGCATGCCTCTTTTTTTTTGTGTTTTTTTTTTTGTTTTTTTTTTTGTATCTGCACATTGTTGATTTGTATGCTTGACAGCTTTGTTGAGATGAATGTCTGCTGCGAAACGTTTGTCGGCATTAATCTTCATCTAGTATGTAGCGCTGAGCCATTTGAAACTGCAATTATTAAATATTTTGCTGTTGCGGCTGTCCAGCGATAAAGTTAGTTTTAAAGTTTTAGCTACATTAGACATCAAAGAGATACTTTGACATTTCAACAGCAGCAGTTTAGTTGCAATATGCTCTTGGCACTTAAATTGGCTTGTTGAAGGGGCGTTGTCATTGTCGTTGTCGTTGGCGTCGTTGTAGCTACGAAAAGCCATTTATTATACCTATATAGGTATATAATCAAAAGTTGATTGTGCACAAAAAACATTGTATATAGTTACAGATACTTTTTTGCAATTACAGCTCAACTTGGTTTAGCTGCCAAAATAAATCGGCTTAAGTTACAGACACACACACACACACACACACCTTAGACAAAATAATAAATAGAAAATAGCTCTAAAATTATGCTTAAATTGCAAATTATGGCATGAGATACATTATAAATACAACTTATGGGAATTAGTGCACTGAGACAGATTGCTATAGAGTGAGTTGAGTGCGTTATCCCTTAGCTCTGCATAATTTGATGTTTTCGTTGGCGTTTTTTTATTGTTACATTTCGCCGACAATACAAAACACTTGCGAATTGTTTTTCCATTTGGTTATTTTAGCTTCTTTTTTTGTTTTGTTTTTTTTTTTTTTTTTTTTGTGAAAATTTCTGTGTAATTCAAGTAGAAAGTCGTATCGTCTCAACATGATGAACGTCATCATCTTCGTCGCAGGCATTGTCTTCTTCTTGTAGTTGTCGCTGCCATAGTTGTCGAGAGTAGTTGAAGTAGTTACTGCTGCTTCACAGGCTGTACCGCCATCGTCATCGTCCTCTTAACAAAAACGCCAGCTACGGAATTAAATTTCACTATTGTTTGGGTGTTTTTTAAGTGGAAAATATCTGAATTTATTTTCGTGATCTGGTTTATGTTGCAATTTCTTGTGCAAACATTTGTGGTCTGTCTCTCTTGTATGAATGCTAGAAACACTAGTAGCTAGTTTTTACACTATTGCTGTGATTGAGTTGCCAGACAGGTGGCTGTTGTAAAATGATATGGTATGTCGGGATGTTTATGTGCGAAAATCTTTAGGATAAGTTGTAGCAGAATAAACATGGAGCTGCTACTGTAGTGTTGGCGTGAATTAAGATTTAAGTAGCAACTTTTGTGTTGAGTAGCTATGTTATAGTTTAAAACTTTGAAGCTGAACAGAAGTTTTTTTTATCGGAAGTTAAAGTAGTTCGTTTAAAATAGTATGGTGACATTTATATATATTAAGTAGAAATTAGTAGGTTTTAGATTTTGTATGTAAAGTCGTAACAGATCACGATGTTTCAGTACTGTTATCTTTTAAAATATGGAACAAAGAATTTTTATTGATTATTATCTGTGATTCCATCTTGCATAGGATACTAAAAAAAACTAATGAATTGCTTAATAGTCTAATAGTTGACGATACTCGATGAGGGTCAGCGCTGGATATAGGCGAGATAACAAGCTTTTGGCTCAGTAAATCTATTGTAACGCAAGTTTTATGCGAAGTTAAGGCATTTTAATGAGAACAAAATATCACGCCCAACATTTGCAATAAATTCGGCGAAGATATAGAAGAAGATCCACTTGGGTTTTACATGACCGCCTGTCGCTTTGGCTTAAGACCACGGTGCTTTTAACACTTATGATACCGTCATAAAACGGACGCCCATATTAATAGTAATAATAATAAATTATAATAATATTAATAATAATAATAATACTGAGCTCAAAATTTTGAGAACGATGTTGTGTTGGACATTGAACTCCCACCTTGGTAATATAGTGGTCGGAGACTATCTTAAACTCTACATGGAGTATGCGAGTATACTCTCTCCACAATCACCACATTGCACCCAGCAGGGGTCCTCACCATGAGTCAGCATGAACCATGGTTCATTGAGCTTGCTGATTTTCCGTGGCACAGAATAAACCATCTGTACGGTGTCGTACGATATGGCCGGCTACATCGTGTCCAAGCACACTTGGCTAGTATAACCATATACTTTTTCATGCACATATAACTCCAATTGAACAGCGTAAGTGAAGTGATACAAGGGTGCCCTCGCAGGCTTAATAATGAAACACAAGTGAATCATTGAAATGTCTTCCTCGTCATAGACCCTTCAAGATTATAGACCATAACATATCTATAAACTCCGTCACTCATCAAAACTTCATGAACCACAAAGGTAACACACTCTTGGAACACAGTTACAACATCTGATATGAATACGACAGAGCACGATGGAGCTGAGAGATGAAGAGTGAGAGAGAGAGAGAGAGAGAGAGAGAGAGAGAGAATAGAGCGCATTGTCGAGGATGTTCCCTTGTTTTACCTAACTTAGACGCAATACTCTCTACACCAACAAAATAAAATTCAAGCGAATATGTTGTTTTTAAGAGGGTTAAAAAAGGTGTGAGTGATTTGCACTTGCCTACACCTTACCTTAAATACTGTTGCTCAGTCAATTACAGTCTTTCATTGACAACTAAATGAGAATTATTCAAGTCACTTATATCAGCTTTTTTAAATCAATTTGCATTTCCAAACAATTAAACTAGCTACACGTCAAATAATACCAAAAACAAATTGACTTTAGTAAGGCTTATTTAAAATGCAAAAATTTATATTGAAAATGACAAAATCCAATAACGACAACATTGTCAACAGCATTACAAAGTGGAAAATAATCATCTGTTAGATACATATTACATACATTATATAATAAATCAATTAAAATTTTAATCAATTTAAAATACTTTTAACATTAATGCCAATTAAAATGCGCTTGTTTGAAATTGTACAAAAAAAAAGGAAGTTAATAAATTAAATAATAACTTCCGAAATACAATCTTCTAAAAAAATCAAACAGCTAAACACTATCTTGATAAGTTGTCCACAAAATAGTTTATTTGCTTTAAAAGTTAGCAACAATAATAAATCTCTGTAGTAGTTGAAAGTATTTATTGTGCAAAGAACAAATTGCCGCAATAATCCACAAAAAACCTCCATACCCATAACCCCATAAAGATAAGAACTGACATTTACGATAGTAAAGCCCTAAACAAAGCAAACCCCCGTCAAAAGTGGCGTCAATTGCTGTCGTTGCGCTTAAATTTTGAAGTAAGTACATACATAATTATTATTTTGGGCATGGGGGCATGATTATAATAATTAAAAAGTTGCCCCGTGGATGGTTCGGACATTTATTGTGTGTGTGTGTGTTTGTTGTTGCTGTTGTTTCATTTTCTGGCTGTTGCGGTTATGGTTGTCCACGGCGGCTCTTAAAACACGCAACACGTTTAAGCTGTACGCCATTGTCGTCGTGCGGCTGTCAAATTAGTTGTCAAATTTAAAATTGTGTGCTTTAAATTATATTGTGCGTGCTTTTTAGATTTTTACTTGTTTTTTTTTTTTGTCCAACCGGTTTGGTGTCGTACCTATTTATACAAAATAATAGTTGTTACCATAATGCGGCAATGGCTTGGTAATGTTCTAATTACGTGGGCGCGTGCCATTTCGTGTAGACTTAATCGGTTATGTTGATCTTATAAAATATTTATGGTGTTTGCTGTAAATATCTATTATAATTTATATAGTTTGAATTGATTGACGCAAAGTGTTGGGTAATAGCTTTCATATGAAAATTATTATATGCATTTGAGCGTGCAGATATCATATGTTTTATAGTGTAATAAATTTTGTAGGAAGGTTTCTTTTTTGTATATGAATGACTGTCAGTTCTTAAAAATCTATACAGATAAATAAAATTGGAGTTTCTGTTTAACCGCTTTTTACTAACACAATGTACACAAGGTACATATACCAAAATAAATTTTTTTACAATTTTTGTCTGTCTGTTTGTTCTGGCTAATCTCTGAAACGACTGGACCGATTTTGACGGGACTTTCACTGGCAGATAGCTGATGCAATAAGGAGTAACTTAGGCTACATTTATTTTAGAAATTCTATTTATTTTTATTAATATTAATATAAATCTAAAATCTATGCATATATAAATGGAAGTATGTATGTATGTGGAAGGTAGGGAGGACTACACAATTTCGCATAAGCGCTACCAAGCGAACTAGAAGTTGTTCAACTCAACGCTAGATGACGCACCAGCTGGTCATGAGCTAAAGCGGTCAATGATCATGAGTTGGTGTTTTTTAAATTTTATTACTACTTTATTATATTTAAAATTTAGCAGCTACCGTTTATAGTGGTGCTGGCACATTCATTTAATATAATTTAACTGATGAAGGAATCGGAAAGTCTAAAAAGCTAAACTTGAAGGTTCGATCTCTAATAGCCTCCGAAATTGCGACGTTCAAACAGACTATCAGAGCGATGGACATAAGTAGAATTTTGATGTTGATCAAGCATATACTCGTATATATACTTTATGTAGTCTGCTACTTTTCATTTTTGCCGTTACACACATTGAGCACAGAGTGTAATAAAACCTTGTAATATAATATTCAGAAAACTCTGGTGTAATAAAAAGTAAAACAAAAAAAAGTGTTCAAGGCAATGGAATACGCGGAATACAACGGAAAATATACTAAATTTAACCATTTATTTAATCTTTGATTTGATTTAATTGTCAAGATATGTGAAAAAAAATACTTTAATATAAATTTAAGCTAATCAAAAAATGTTAGACTGTTCGGTATATTTCCTTTTCCTTTTTTATTGATTTGTTTAAGTGCTTCTTCTTGATTTTTTACAATTCATTAAAAAAAATTGAAATTCACATACATTTTTGTTAATTCAAAATGATACCTACTACGTCTAGAGCATCACAGTTTACATAAAGAGCCCATGTTTATTAGTAAGCAATGAATTTAGAGTCGACTCTAGCGGATCTGCAATCGACTATTTCTTTTGACTATTAGTAAGGCTATATGTTTATATTATATTGCTCAATCAAACTATTGATTTGTTTCAATTAATTGATTGTGATGTGAAATGGTTTTGATCTAGTTTTATACTTATGTATCTCAAAAACCACTCATAATAAGACAATACGGGTACTTCCTGTTTTAAAGACTTCTACTTTGAAACCATTTTTATTGTTTTTTTTTTTGTTTTAATTTTTTTTTTTTTTGTATCTACAAATTCAATGCAAGATGTTATCGCACACGTAGTCATATTAAAAGTCAAATATGGAAATTAAATACATTAAATTGATTTTTAATTTGAAATACTACTGTTGGTTGTTAGGCAAAATGAAGATATTTGAAAACTTGCACAAGCTTTTTGCGCCAACAACATCATAAAAAATTGATAATCAAAAATATAAACATTTTTTACGAGCAACTTCATTAGAAAACTATTGAATATGGAATGGTTGGTATAAATTGATAGTAACACGCACGGTTTGGTAGCAGCATGAAGTGACGAGGGGGAGAATACAGTCAAGTCAAGTTCTTTGAAATTGAAAGTGGTCGCGTTGTGGTGCTTTTTTCAGTTTTTTTTTTTCATTTGTTTTCATTGTATTTATGAAGCACCGAACTAATTGCTAGAAACTTGTTTGTTTCGCAAGCACACATTGATTGCACATGAACTGTGAATGTTGTTTGTGCGATGACTTAGATGCGTACCGAGTTAGAAAGCACCCACAAGCTATATACTTGTATAATGTGCAGCTAAACTTGTTTGATAGATACATCGACACATACATACAAATAGATAGATAGATAGATAAATATTCAAATGTATCTATAGACATATTTGAATTATTGCGCTTTGAATTAAGTTACGAGATTAATGAGCTCTTGTTTTTGACGTTTTAATTGATTTCGTTCAAATGCATTTATCACTAGATGCAAATTTAGTTGATTGAACAATGCGTTTGTTTGTTTGTTTGTTTGTTTGATTGTTTGTATCTAGCATATTTGTATCTCTAACTACCTAAATCGAAATCTATAATGCACTGTAAGCGGAGGATTACATCAAATTGCTTTTCTCTGAATTTGAATAATTTTCGGCTGAAACTTTAACTCACTGAATGCCAATAAATGAAATGAAGTCGCTGATACATGTGGTTTTTAATAGCGATTTTTATGTGTTTTAATTACACTAACTAATTTTATTGTACAAAAATACGTGTTTATACTGTATCTGCGCTCACAACTGATGATTTTCTCTTGTTTTATTTTTATTGCAGGTAAGAGCGACTGAGGAATTTTTAAACGCCGTTTGATTTTTTTATATTCTGCGAGTTATAGATACATTTGAAGTTTGATTTTGATTTTGTTTGTTTTGTTTGCTACGCATTTGTCTATCGCAAAGCATTGAATTAAATAATGATTTGCGCAGATTTATTCCCGAAATGCGTCACAAGGTAAGCCAGTTTCCGTATTGATTTTGTTGTTTGTTTGTATTTTTTGTTTTTTTTTTTTAGTATTTTTACGACCAAATACGGCTTCATGCATATTTAAACGCTTTTAAATATTTTATGAGCTTGGAATTTTTGTCTAAATGTGCTCTCAAACGTCAATTATATTATAGCTTAGCACTTCTGTTTCTAGTTTAATTAAATCAAAGTGCAAAAAACAAAATAAAATCTAAAATAATATTTTACATTGTTAGCTAGGTTTCAATTTGACAGGTACTACAACTACAACGCTAGCATGTGGCGCATATCTTTAAGATACAATTTGACAGCAACATTTCAAGTTGGCATACTTCAATATAATGACGACGAAAATGACGCGTGGGTTGCCATAACTCCTCTAAGCAAAACAATGGATTTGAAAAAAAAGAAAATTTATTTATTTGACATTTAAAAAGTTGTCGTTTGTTGTCTACTGAATTGGAGCAGTTTCAAATTTGCTGCTGTTTTGTTTTAAAGTGTGCCTCGATCTAAGCAGCTTAAGTTATTTGTGTGTGTTTTTTGTTTGTTTCCACTGTAGATACATATATTTTTAGTGATTGGTTTTGGCATAGGTTTTCAAATTAAAGTTGAAGTTGAAGGTTTGTCAATATGTTTGCATGCATGGAATTTGTTTGAGATTTGCTTTAGAAACGCTTTGAAGGTTATGTCGTAAAAGTTTCTACAACAAGTTTGAAAGTGATTTTAGATTGCTTTACTGATATCGATTTCATAACTAACAAAATGTAAACTCAAATGCAATAACTCTTGGCCGCTTTGATGACTTACCACACAACTTTGCTGTTTATTGTGTCCATGTTAAACTTGTGTCCATGCAGTAGCTGTTTATTACACAGACTACATATGATGCACTGGTTTTTTTAAGTATGCCTACGAATCCCCACTGTGAAGTGAAAGGGTAGACCAGCGATTCGATTCAGTGTGTAATATGCGTAATATAATGTTATTGTAGCTCAGATTGATCATTACATTTAAAGCTTTTTGATATGCGAAGTCATTTACACTCTTCTAACATCTAGTCAGAGCAACTGAGAATGTGCAAGTTCCAGTATAATTAATAGCCACCATGTAAACCTATACTTTTTATTACCATAACCATAACCAAAGCGTCACATTGTGTCCGGGCCTAAGCCGCATGACAAGCAAGTAGCCAGTTTCCTTTAACGACTCAGTGCCAGAGTTGAGATTTAAAGGACCATCCTAACGAAAAACGAGCACTGAGACATAAACGTATATCTTTTCTATTCTAGCTCAGTTATGGTTAGATAAATTTACCAACGTTCTTCTCTGTCTCTTTAATAAAACTGATGATATACTTTGTCGAAAAGTTCCTGAGAATATCAGCCGTAGTAGAAGTGTTGTTTTTAAGCTATACGCTTCTTAGTCTAGCCAAAGTCGTACAGTCGCAAAGTTAAAGTAGGCCGGTTCCATCGTCCTCAAAACGGAGTCTACAATCTGTTTCTGAGCAACACTTATCTTGTTTAGATGATGACCAGTCAGGTAACCCATGAGCAGCCTTTAGTCTGACATGCTGAATTGTGCGTTGGTTTTTGGGATCGAATGGATCGAACTAGTTGATTACTCAGCGCTGAGTGGCGGACTTAATAACGAAGTCAGCAATGCAGGTTTTGAACTTAACCTAGCTAAGTTTACAGAATGGTTTTGGACCCACACAGTGAGTTACCGATACAGTTCTGGCCAGATATCCAGCAATAAACCCAACATATCTCGACTTTGCAGCCGTAAAACCAGCTTGGAGAAAAATTAACACGAAGCTAGTGCTTCGAGAGCTGCTTGGCTATCTGAAATGGCTGTAGAAATCCAGTTGTTGGGTCAGAAGACACTCGCATGTGTACCCGTGTCGGTGAGTGACCCATCAACGAATAGATGGCCTAGTAGCAGTGATGCCCTTAACCCAGTCTGAGTGATTGGAAAAGAGAACTGAGAAACATCTGCCGAAACGAAAAGCCTTTTATTACTTAAGCTAGAAACGGTAAATTTTAGTTTTATTTATCTTACGCTAATCCGAATAAAACATACCAAATATGTAGAGATCGGACAACTTAACTAGTTATATATTGTTTTAATATTTCAATGGCACAAATAGAGACCCTTACACTGATTAGAAGATATCTTGTATTTGAGCACTTTCATCTGGTGGCAAGTCTTGTGTAAGTTTGACAATGATGCTACTCATGCACAGAGAAGATATTCCAGATATTCCTTTTTATTACGCCATATTCCCTGCAATTCATGTAGTTGTCATGAGTTAGAGCTCCCAACATGCTTGTGTGGATGGTGTCGTTAAGAGCATATTTTGAACATGGTTCTTCATTTTAGAGAAATGTAACTTCTGTCAATCGTTTCACTCCATCTACGACCGCAATGGAAACTTGTTCTGTATGGCTTCTGTGAAACACTCGTAGTTCAATTGTTACCTCCTTATTGAGCTTGCAGTCTGCATATTACTTAACAAGAAAAATCGTTAACTTTGGTAGAAGCGAAGCTTTTATACTCTTCACAAGCATCTAACAAAGTCAAGTCTTTAATGCTATAGTCAAAATTTAAAGCATTCTTTTCATTTTCACGATAGTAAGCACGAAAAATAAGAAATGTTTACCTATAAAAACAACAAAGTATGCGGATGTTCTTTAATGTGACTAACTCTAATGGGCGAGTATATAAGAAGCTTCCATCCAAATGAAGTCATATTGAATTTCAAGTTTGTATTCACTACTATAATAAAAAAAGTTTTAATGTAAAATTCAAAAATTGAGCTGTGGGTTTGTATGGCACTTCCTCGAAACGTCGGCGTTATTCAACCATTAAAATGTACCTGAAGTTTCTAATCATAAGAAGCAACCATATTGCATTTCAAGTTGATATTAACTGTAATAAAAAAGTTTTTCATGCAAATTCTGAAAAGTGGGAGGTGGATTTATATGAGCGCTACCCATAAAAGTGGGCGTGACATGGTAGTTGTGACATATGTTCAGCTTAGGAACATAGGAGGTCTCCATACCCAATTTAAGATTGTTTTCCTAAAAACTGAGGAACTAGTTTTGCTGCACACAGACAGGGAACAAACGAACATGGCTGGTTCGTTTCGATAGAGAATATATAAATACATATTTTACGAGGTCTCCTATGACTGCTTTAATGCATTATAAGCTCCGTGACATAATTATAAAACTATTCACACTAAGTGTAGAGAGTAAATAGATAGCATACGTACACTTTAAGACACTTATAAACGTTTGAAAAAATCGTTCTGCAGCTCCAGAATTGTGCAATGAAGTATATATAGCTTAATATATATAGCTTATCATGCGCTAACCTGCTATATTTTAACAGTGATTAAGGCTGATTTTTAAAAAAATTATGCAGATAAAGTGATTATGTGAATAAAATGGTCGTTTTCTGAAACTTTTATGCATCTTGGAAATACGAAACTTGTTTCTTTGTCAGTGCTTAACAGCTCAACGATTTGCACAGCTTTAAGCTACCCTAAAACACTGCACTGTCAGTTAAGCAAGATACATTTGAGATTATTTTGCAGTAAAGTTGTCTGGTGCATTAATTCAACAATTTTAACTTCTTAAAAATGTATTCTTTGCTCTGCAACTACTTGACATGCTCATGTCATATTAAAAGCATATGCTCTTTTGTGCCACTTGTAGTGAAAGAATGAAAGATTATTAATCAAACTCCACTTGAACCGCACAATGTGCCACAGATGCTTTTAAAGAAGTATGTCTGTAGTTTGACTTCCCGCGCGCTTGTTGACTGTGAATCGTTTACTATTTTGACTGGAGCATCACGCCCCATTGTTTTTTTTTTTTTTTTTTGTAGTTTTTGTAGTAAATGTTGCATGCAGCAAGCATATGTGCAACTAAAGTTGGCGTCAGCTGCACTTGAAATGTGCACAAAATATTTATATACTCTCAAATGAAATCAAAAAATACTTTTTAATAACAAAAAATATTTGCCCTACAGCAACACATTTCATAACATTTAATTGAAATGCTGTGCTCAAAAAATAATTGGAACTGTCTTTTTGCGTTTTCGGTTTGCGTGTGTGCTGCGTATCTGTTGTGTGTACTCAATGTATCTGTATCTGTTTATACACAACGTCACAGCATGATCGCGGAAGCAGCTGAAGATGCTCTTATATATCTATGTGACGCGCCGATGCCGCATCAATTGAAGCTGTCTGTGTTTTGTTTGCCGCTGCTATAGAGCAATCCAATTTAAGTCGAAGATCGACGCCACACATGCATGCAGCAGCACTAGAAATGTCAAACAATTTATATTATTTGAAATTTTATTCACACACACACACACACACACACACACTCGCAGCATATTTTCTGCTTTCCACAATATTTCATCTACAAGTTGTTGCTTTTTCTATGGTGTGTTTTTTTTTCAGAGGTTCCATTTCCCAACAGCGATTAAACTGTCATAAAATGGTCAGATCTATTGTCTTATGTGCTGAGTTTGGTTTGCTATTTTATTAGTAGTAGACTAACGACAGAACAACGTTTGCAAAATAGTTCACTTTAGATAGACATAATCGTTCATCCGAGCGACTAATTCGATTAAACAAAGTTTTCGCAGTACAAATACACAAAATAAAAAGTGGAGTGGAGTCGAGTTGAAAAGTATACTTCCAGAATGTGACACATCCGAGCTAGCCACATGCCCGAGATCATATTTAATCTTAGTATTTTTCAAAGTTGTACACCATTAAAGAAAAAACACCCTGTGTAGTATGTAGCTTTAGCTCCAGTTGCTTATCTAATAATAATTACACACTGCGGCATGTAGAGAAATTTTCTTGCATTTCATAAATGAATGCAGCCTTTTGTTTGTTCGAATTGCGATAAATTCCATGGTTTTTCACTTCGAACTCGCCGCAGTTATTTTAAGTTGGTGTAAAAAGTAAATGCGTGATTGCACGCAGTTTTTGAACGCTTTAGTTTATTAAATTTTATGTATATGAATGCATTTCTTTAAACTGACGTAAGTTTTAAATATGCGGAAGACTTTTTAAATGGCATATTTTATTTATTTATTTTTTTTTTCGCATATATGTAGCAATAAATATGCTCACATTGCTGGGAGTTAAAGTGTCATGTATGGAATACTGCAATGAAATGAAGGATTAAAGAAGATAATGTTGTGTGTTGCTTTTTATAATGTGTTATTTACAAAACACGTAATAGTAAATTCAGGAACACAATTGAATATCTTAGAATACAAGTACTAAACGTACAGAAAATGTTAAATGCTTAAACCATTTTTTTAAAACTTAAATTTTGAACTGCTTTTTCACTATACTGCTGAACAAAGCTATGCTATAAGTTTTTGGTATTTTTGTATCCTACTAATACAATAAACGCGAAAGTTTGTATGTATGTTTGTTATTCTTTCACGTAAAAACTACTGAATGGATTTTAGTGAAACCTTACAGTAATATAGCTCATATATCAGAATAACACATAGGCTATAATATTATAAAGATATTGTATAAATTGGTCAAAATATAACAATAATTGTCACATAAGTCGGAAAAAATTCTGCCACAAGAACTGCATATACTCGTACCAACCTGTTTTATCATAAGTGGCAATATGCATAATATACAGTTAACATACAGTAGCGCCAACTGCTTCGATTAATGGTACTGTACTATCATTGTGCACTGTCTTATAACCGCATGCCATTTGTCGTCAAAATTGTTGTAGCGGTTGAATCGAGCAGGAACGATAGTAACGCACCAACTACGAATTTCATAAAGATCGTTCAAATAGTTGCTAAGATATGACGAATTTAGTCTTGCATATGGGTGTGGTATTACCCATTTTAAAATTCCTTGTTTATTTCTAGTATTTAACGGCAAAATGATGGCTAAATCATTGGTTTTGATAAATTATTAAGGGAAATATAATAATACCGGCAGATAATATAGATAACTGAGAAATGGTTCTCTGGGTATCTCCAGCTCGCTAGACAGTTAACGAAGCCTAAAATTGTTATCAATACTAAGAAGTGATTCATTTAGAAGTACTTTAAAATCAAAAATAAAAAAAAAAATAGTAACAAATAAAAAAAATCGGTTAGTCTTTATACAAAGTTAGTCTTTATTCAAGCAATTCGAGTAGTATTTGGCGAATGGCGCAAGTAATGTAAGCTTCCAATTTCTCAATTTAACTTTGGACTTTAAGTAGACCCAAAATGAAAAGTCTAGAGGTCTGTTATAACATGATATATGCAACAAATTTTATTAGAACTGGTCGTTTGTTTCCTTGTTGGTTGTTTTTTTCACTGTTCGTTTTGTTTTACTTTCACCTCTGTCTACTTTTCCTTCTATGATGGTGAAATACCAACTGTGTGCGTGCAAAGTGGTGTGAGAGAGTGAGTGTTTATCATTGTGTGGTGTTTTACTTCAGTTTTTACAATTTTGAATGGATACTTAGATATAAAAATCTTTAATATATGATAATATAATTTATGCATATTAGTGTTTAGAATAGAGTGTAGTGAAATTTTGGATAGAGCGGAAGTTGAACCCAGATCGCCTGGAATATTAGGTAGCACGCTAAACAGTTGAGCTATCGATGTCTCAAATATTTACTGATCAAATGTACAATTTATAGAATATCAATATACTTAATTGGATTCACGTTATTTTTGTAGTTGACAAATTTGAAAACAAATGCTAATTTAACATTCAAAATTGATTTAACTCAAACATGTTCGATACAACAAAATAAATACAAATTAATTTTGTATGAGAGCTTTACCTTTTAGTGTAAAAATCGATGAAATTGTTTAACCTAATTGCTTCTGGTCATAAAAAGTTTCCAGATCAACTTTCAAACATATATTTCAAAGATTCAGGGAATATGACGGTCAAGCAGATAAACGGAGAGATAGACAGACACACATTACTAGATTGTCACGCCTTCTCATCACGAATATGTATACTTTATGTGGTCTCCGATGCCTCCTTTAAGGCGTTTGTAAACATTGTGATTAAATTATAATATTATTCACACTTTATGTGAAGAGCATAATAATTGCTTAAATTATATCCTTTGAAATGCATTAAAACCAACTGCAAAGTGATTTTGTATGAAAGCTATACCATTTTCGCTAGTGTACTTATTTTGGTTATAAAAGATCTCCAGACCAACTTTCAAACCAATACCTCGATTGATTGAATAGTATAAATATGAAATTCAATATGTCAACATTCAATATATCCATATCAGCTGTGCTCAAGATATGTTCAATGTTCGAAAATATTATAAAATATCCTTACAAAAACCGTTTTGGTTCACAAATTACAAGGTTGTATCTATTAAAGACAGAAGCAGGTGCACGACAGTTCACGCAGCGGTTATACCCTGTTTAAACAGCCGAGCTTAGTTTTTTAGAGTGTTTTGCAATGCAGCATTATTTGATTAAGGATTGAATTGTTAATCTAGCACTATATCGTTATTATATATACTCGTGATAATTTTGTTTCGCTTATGCGTCTAATTACATCCAAGCTTATATTTCATCCTTGAATTTGTATACATAATGGTATACTAGCTACTATACTGTCGTGTAATCTATGAAATTGAAATAGTAACCAGTACACGCTATCGTTGCAATTTCATTTCAATACACCCAAAAAAAAAAAAAAAAAACAAAAAAACAAACAAAAAAATGGTACTAAATGTCTACAAAAATGTGTAAAAAATTCAAACTGCAATGCAGCTAATTCCTTGCAACATTTCAAATCTCAGCGCAGTTGGCAAATAGTAAACAAACTATTGCGCTTAGTAGCCTATTTCTGCAGGCCACACATGACCGCCGCAAGTCTAAGGCAGTTTTTGCTGCCATGCGGTTTGACAAATGCTTCCCAAGAGTGCCTGAATGTGTTGTTTAGTCGCTTGAAGTGGAGGTGGTTGATGTTTGCTCAATGCGTACAAACAAAAGAGCCAACGAACTTGGCTAAAAGCAAACACATCACAAACGTAGCCGGCAAGAATGATATGCATGTTGCCGCTTGAGCTATGCGTCGTGGGCCATTGCCAAAGCGCTGTTAACATTAACGTTCGTCGTGCTCTACTTCATGGCACAGCCCCGAGTAGAGTCCTGTATTGCAGTGAGCGGGATATAAAGGGAAAGCGAGACAAAACAACAACCAAAATAAAAGCAACAACACTAACACTAACAAAAAAAAAAAGGACAATGACAAATCTTGTGTATGTTTTAACAGCCAACAACAACTTTTGTCGCTATGGATGCGTATGGGAATATTGTAGGAAATTTGTATTTTTTTTTTTTTTTGGCTAGGATTTTGTGTGGCAAAATTGCGAACAAAACATAAAGCCCCCATTCAATGCACATTCAACAAACCCAACGACAGATACTCTCGCTATCGTTTAGTTTTGGCTTGCTTGCGGCTTGTTAAGGTTTAAAATTGCATTTCATATGATTTAAAATGGAGCTAGAGTGTAAACCTCTCTGTAAGCTTAAACGAAAGCCAATTGTGCGGTTGTGCGAAAATAAATCTTATGAAATTTTGAATTTCAAATATGTACTTATAACATGATGTAGTGCTTTAGGCAACAACAGTCTTCTTGCTCACTCAGAGACTGTCAAGCGTGCTAAAGAGTCATGCTGCTTTAAATGATTCGTGTTTGTATCTAAAAATAAATTTTGAAAATTTGTTTTTGCTTTTTTTTTTTTTGTGTGTGTGACATATAATACAATAGTTTTATAATAGTTGTTCCATCAATATCGAGCAGTAAGAAGATATTTTTTTAACAAAATCGGTTAATTATTGAAGGTATTCACACTCACACAAGAATCAAACCTCTTAGTTGTTTGGCAGCACCGATGCTGTTCTAGCGATTTTCTCTAACACCGCTAGTGAGTGCTCCCGTTCAATATCCGTCCATGCATTTGCCAAACCGAGCGGTATGACATTAGACCACCTTTCGCTAGCTAATCGCTAGAGAAAAGAGTTTAGTCATTCGATAGCACAAAGGAGTTAGCTCTTCGCTAGCGAAAAGGAGTTAGCCGGTGGCACAAAAGTCTAAAGAAAACATTTTTCTTGTGTTATTTTACCGGTTTTAATGTGTTTCTTTTTTTATTTTTTTTTAAATTATTATTATATTTTTTATTTATTTATTATTATTTATTTTATTTTTTTTTTTGTGCTCGAATTGCTATTTTTAGAAAATTCTAATTTAATTTTGTTGTATTTATGCAGTCGCTCACTAAAAAGTCACAACAAACTATTACTTTCTCATTGACTGTCGCCGCAAAGACAAAAATGTTTGCTTTTTTTGCTCTTGTTAAGAGTATTAAAGCTTCGGTTCCTCTAAAGTTAAGGTATTTTCTTGTTTTATTTATATTTTTTAACTATCTTGCTGTCGCTTGCGTACTGACGTGTATGTTCGATTTTGCACGAACTGTGAAGTGCATCGAACGAATTATTCGGCTGAGTTTTTTATTTTTATTAATATTTTCTGTGGTGCGGCGCTTCAAACATTTTCGCTAGATAAAAACTAACGACCAGTAGTTAACGAATCGTATGTGGAGTGGGACCTAGACCCTCCGGACGAAAAACAGGAACACACCACTCATGCAATGCATCCAAATATATATTTGTTTCTCTCTCTCTTTTCGCGCTCTCTAGCATACAACGTGCTCCTAATGATGGTAGATAAATTGAACTCTTTGTCTCTCCCTCTCTCTCCTTCTGTATCGCTCTTGCAAGAAATTGAAGCGTGTAACGTACGTCGATAGAGAATAACAAGAATTATGTGAGTTATATATACTTATGTACATAGAGGTTCTGCTGTATAATGCCGCGAGTATACGATTTTTTTTTTGTTGTGAAATCTATTTGTATTGGCGTATTGTATTTGTAATCAAGAAATCTATTTGTATTGGCGCGTGTCGGTTTTATCGCGTTGTTAAAGTACCAGACTTAAATAAAAAAGGCACAAGTAAATAATCGATTGTGCAATTGTTTAAAGTAATCGATTTAAATCGATTAATCGACCAAACCAAAAAGAGAGTTTGTACTGTTATTAATCTGAAAAGATTCTGAGAATTTATCAAATCGCTACAAATATATAGTTTAATAAATTAACATACCAATATGCATGCCTGTCATATTTTCTTTTTATAGCAAATTTTTCTTGTTCAAAAAAGAAATAATACTAAATTTTAGCAAAGATTTATTTAAGTTGTCTTTCGTTGACTACTTTGGCTACAAACAATCTGCACACGCCTGCTCTAGCAACTGACACAGTCACACACCCTTTTCTAGTATAACTTATCTAGTATCTTAAAAAATACACACACACACACAGATTCATATAAATGAATTTGTTTAACCATGAACAATGATTGCAGGCAACAGCTGAACGTGTTTGCTTCATGATGTTTTCTCTCCTACAATTTTTATCTGATTTTGTTATTTTTATATTGCCGGAAACAAAATATTATTTTATTTTTGCGTACATATTTAGTTCAAATGTCTACAAACGAGATTCTAAACAAAAATGCGAGTGAAAAATTGAGTTTAAGCATTTTTAAACTGAAATAATACACGCACGTATACAGCGATACGTATTTATTCAGCGTATCTATAAGATGCGTTTTCGTGTTTTAGCCTGTTTGTTGTAGTATTATTGTGTGTTAAGGGAGCTAAAACATTTTAATTTTGATATATGGTATTTGTGCAGGAAATTAGTTCATTTTTGTCCATAGCTGTCAGGTGTCAAGACATTTAACAGCGATAATGCTGCCACAAGAGATTATCTGAATTGAGTCGCTATGTGTGTGTGTGTGTTTTTTTTTCGTTAAATGCGCCCGAACAAATACGTCAAACGTACATATATATATATATATATATATCGTATTGTAGATGATGATGTTCTAATTTAATATCGGTATAAATATATCTATGCTGCGGAAAACAAAACTAAAACATGACACACCTAAAGATTCTTAATGAATAATAGCTCGTTGCAAGAACTATATTTAATTTGAAAAGTTGTACATTTCATGAACTTCACAGAGCTAATATTAATACATATGCACTTTAACCTTTATTCAACTTACTACCTAGGTACTTCTTTCGCTGCATAGATACTTAAGCTCATAATAACTAGCAAGGTTGCGATATTTGACCTCATTTCATTCACACGTATCTGCTGCTACTATATATTTTCTGTTGAGTTTTAATACAAACTCACTTAAATTATCGCATGATATGATGCTCTTATATACATAGGTACAAGCAGTGATATAACCTCTATTCATTTTGCATGCAAAATGTGCTTAAGATACACAAAAGCATATACATACATATCCTTCTATATGCATGGCATCCCCGAACATATACATATTGGCTATAACAAGCGAGTGAGCACACACTTAAAACACTAATCCTGTTTCTTCATTTAAGTAATTAAGCGGATTATGGCAAAATGTAAGCAAAAGTAGTGAACTTGTGCGGTTGGAACGTTTATATACTTGTTTATCGGTATTTGTACTGAAAGGCGTTTGTTGGTCGTGTTGAAATGTAGCATAATATCTGTAAGACTGTGTGCATGTAAATGTATAAAATTCTTAAGAAATTAGTCAATGAAAAGTTTTTATTACTTATAAACCGCGAGTATCTCAAGCGTTATATTAATTTCAAGAAATATTTTAAGCGAAAAGTATCTCAAATGAAGCATAAAACCTCTTGTATATTGGTTTTATTGAACTTACAGCTTGTACGCATAAAGATGAACGATGCGTCAGAGATCCTAAAAGTTATATATAGGGTTTTTCATCTCTCATTTTCAGCTGGATAGTTTGAAAATGTAATAAGAAACGTATTAATTGAAAATTTGGCAATACTTTAATGGTGCAAGGTAGTCTGTCACTAATGATCAAATATGACAACATTCAATGGAGCACTTCATACTCTTGGCCCAATTTTTATTTAATTTTCGCTCCTCTTCAAAGAAATACGAACTAATTACGCCGCCAATTCAAAATCCACACCATATGTGTATGTTATGGAATCTCCAATATCTCCTGTGGAATCTACTAGGCCCAGCTGCGTCAATTTTGTTTGTTCAGACCAACTAGCATTCCAATTCTAACAGAAATGGATCGCCACATCGCTATGGATAATTTTTGATAACAAGTACTTGAATCGTATAACTATTGGTAATGAAATGGTGAAGCATATTAAACATTTCTGTTGAAAAAAATGTTCAACAGTTTTTGGGGCTGCCAGATTGAAATAACACAGGTCTACAAATACCGGGATCATATCAGTTGTTGGTAAGCTGATAATCATTTCCGAAGTAATTTACTGCGTTGCATCCGAATCCGGGGTCAGAATTGGCCCATCACGTTAGCATTTTGCGATAATGCTAATGACGCCGAAGAGATATATTTCGTAACTTCGAATAGCCATAAATTTGCGGAAAAAAAATGATATCTTGAACTCTTAAATTAAAGGATAAGAGTGATACTAAATGATGTAGCTGGAGAGACAGACCACAAAAATTTTTTGCACCGTGTACATAACCTCAAAAGTAGGCAAAAACGACGTTTTTAGGGTACATAACCTCAATTTTCTCAAAATCCTGACGTGATGGGCTAATTCTAACCCCGGATTCGGATTAAAATTACTTCGGAAATGACCCTTAGCTTTCCATCAACTAAACCATGTTGAACTGTGTAATTGGAAACTGTCAAGTCGCCCATGGTAAACCCCTTTTTAATATATTCTTCAATCAGTTCGTTGAGACTAGTCGATATTTAGTAGTATATTCGTTCATTCTTAGAATCTAGAGATAAATAGCATTAAAACAAAAAAAAAAAATACTAATAAAACAAGAAATAACCCTGCAGTCAAGGCTGCTTCATTCTGGGATATTCTGCACAGTCTAAGGGTATTTATTTGAATTTTTGATATGTGTGAAGGCTATATTCTATAGAGAGGAACCAGTTTCCATATTCAAAGACAGACGGACGTACAAACCAATAAACAGACAGACATGAGTTGATCGATTCCTCTTATCAAGCTGACCAACAATATATAATTTATACAGTTTATCTGAAGAGGGAATACGAGTGCAGAAATATCTAAATTTGAAGTTTCTATCTCTTATAGTCTCCGAGATCTGGACATTCATATAGCCGACCAGACAGATGGAGAGATGTACTACATGTCTAAATCGACTCGATTTATGAAGCTGAACAAGAATATATTTATACTACATTGTATTTTATGTGCTCTGCCACTCATGCTTCTGACTAATATACCATTTTATCCTATGAGTACAGTGCAGAAAAGTCGGTAACATTATTAATCACAAAAATTTATAGTTTGAGCATGGAATTTTTATGAAAACAAGTATAGCTTATAGACAGTTGAGTAAAATATCAAATTTTTTCATGAAGTTTCACATCTCTTATCAGAAGTCAAACATAATCTCCTGTTATATTTGAATACGATCTCCATTATCATCATTTGATGAAGAAAGCTTAAAAGTTTTTGTAAGGAGATAATTTTTATTTCTAAAACTTCGTATTGTTTATTGAATATAGATGAGGCTTCGTACCATAATAAGTAACTTCTTTATTATCCAATCCATCAGTTATAAACAACCAGAAACTCTCGAACCATATATTTACATGCTTCTTGGCAAGTTAATTTGAAAACAGCTTAATTTTCAAACAGAAAAACCGAAGAACATTACTTCTTTTAAACAAATACACATATGATGTTACTTGAAGCTGTCAACTTTAACAACATCAACTCCCTGCCAAACTGACAAATGTAGCATTTCTGCTGGTTTTGAATTGCTACTATTTGCTTTATATCTTTCATTAACTTTTGTCAAGATATTGCGCTCTTAGTTTTATTTTTGGTATCTCCCTTTTTTTTTGTTCCTTTTTTTGTTGTTGTTGTCATTTCAACTGCTTTAGCTTTAGTTTATAAGGTTGCCAATTAAGTTGAAGTCACTTGATGTGCCTGACTGCCAAACAAACTGAAATACAAATATAATCAAACGTACTACGTGTATATCTATCTATAAGATACACAATTGTTTATTTGGATTGTCAACACTTTGACAGCAACAATAACAAACAAGGCGCATCATTGCAATGCGTTGCTGCTTGCTTATCCACACAACAAACTAGTTAGTCAGTCATTCAGTCAGTCACACTGTCTGGCAGCTAAACAGTCAACAAAATGCATATAGCTTTCGCGTTTTATGTATGTATCTTTTATTTTGTTTCGTTGGTTGCCTCTTTTAAATGTACTAGAAGATTCATCCAACATATTTTGCTCATTATATGCGTTTGTTGTTTGAGTTATTGACATTCTGTGCACGTTTTTATATTATTTGCCGGTTGTGGTCTGCGTTTTTTGTTTTTTTTTTGTAAAGTTGTTGCTTTATTGTCTTCCTTTTGTCTGACTGTTCTGTGGTGTACTTGATGTGGTTTGATGTGTTGTTGTCTGTATGAGTCAGCGGGTGTCTTTAATGGTTCCAAAAATTGAGCACTTTTTGGCTGAGTAATTAGCCTTGAGTATTTTGTATGTCTGTTCTAATTATCACTTTTAGCTAGGGAGAAGTTGTTGTGGTTTCTAGAAAAGCGTGAATAAAAGTTCGTTCGCGAGAGAGAATTATCCATGAGAATTATGCAAATTTATATAAAATTATTGTGCTATTGTAAATTGAAGGTCTTGTAGCTTGTATTTAAGTATAAAATTATTGGGAAGTAAAAATAGTAAACAATTTTAACTACGGTAGAGTATAGCTCTAAGGTAATACTCTTTTTGAAAAGGGATTTTAATCAATTATAACACTTTTTCACTGAATTTTAGTAAAATTTGCAGTAAATTGCGCAATACCCAAACCACTGATGAAATTTCGCAGTTCAAGCATTTCTAGATTAATTTTTTATAGTTATGCGCTGACCTGGGGGTCCAAGAGTATACTAAGTTTTTAACATGTAGAAGAGGCTTAGCAGATGCGCTACATCCGTCTGTTAGTCCGTCCTTTATGTATGTTTGAACAACGAGATCTCGGAGACTATCAAATGTAGAGCCTCTAAACTCGGATTTTGGTTTCGAAACAGTTTTAGATGTCACGATTACAGCGCTATATTATAAAGTATATGGTCAGCAAAATCTTGCGATCTTGGTGGGCGGTTAAAATCACCTTTTTCGAAATTTGGCGAACGGAGAACAAAGGTCACATTAAAGCGATCGTAGTTTGGGCTGTGGCGCTGTTCTTTTCGAACTAACATGTGTCCATGTCAACAACTGGAAGTGGCATTAACATGGTCCTATAACAATCTCCACAACTGGTAATGTTTAGCGTCATCTTTAGCGTCACAATTTCCGTACCATACCTTCACTCATTGGTCGTCAATTCATTGTAAGTTAATTGATGGCTTCCATTGGCGTAGAATCCACATTTTTATTTATTTTTTACGAGCTCGTTAAACTTAAAATGAGCTTCATCGCTCATGAAGATTTTTTGGCTAACAACCATTTGCGTTCTCGGCAACTTTCACAATTCAATATTCACATTAAGTTTTCACCATTGAGAAGATATTTTGAAAGTAAAATGGTGTCCACCCGGATATTTTAGCAAACCTAATATACGCTGGCCTACTGTTCTTCAAACACATGCGTCGGAAATGTGTGCTGGGAATTCTACTAACTTTCAAGGGTTGCGACTTGCAAATAGAACGTAAGAACATCAAATGTTCGCATTAGAGTAAGATGCGCGCTACGCTCCCAGTGGCTTGTTCTTCATTGCAGCATTAATGGTAGAGAATGATACAACTCTGAACGCTCGCTGCGGCTTGAGGTGCAAAAACAACGAGTTTTCCAATTTTCACATCGGATTATAATAAGGATCTAAGTTTTGATTGCGCTTAACACAGAGAAGTGTACAGGGAGAAAGAAAATCCATTGGATGAATGACGCTTAACACAGAGAAGTGTATATGGAGAAAGAAGATACATTGGATGAATGACGCTTAACACAGATAATTGTATATGGAGAAAGAAGATGCATTGGATAAATGAACGGTGCCTCGATAGAGGCATGGTATTTAAAACATATGTAATGGGTAATAGGCGCGAAGTGCTACTGGAAAAATGTACATTCCTAAATATATATAAGGCAGTTGTAAAGGAAGCTGCATATGACGAGAATAAAGCTCAAAGACCTTGAACTTTAGTAAACTTAAGAGAACAACCTTATGAAATTTAAAAATTTTTAGGGCCCCTAGTATCAAACGCTATTATAAAAGTAAACCGATACTTTAACGATACGATACTGAGTAACTATGCGCAATATATAGAAACAGAAACTCGTTTTTGCCATAAATTCGTACTAATGTGACACTTTTTCGACATGCTGCTGCGCTCTACTGCGACAGTGGAAATTCGGCCTAATATGACATGAGCATTATATTTATTACATATATCTCTGCTAGGCCTCTATTTCTTCTTTAGAGATTTGCTACTACCACTGCTTTTTCTACCAAAAAAATTTCCACTAAAATAATGTTATGCTTATTACTACTTTTCTTTATATTTTATGTTGCTGCAGCAGTTCGATGACATTATCTCCATAATTCTTCGATTCAATTTACTCTAAATGAAGTTTGACATTTATTGTAGATATTGTGCAAGCTTTCAATCAATAACAATAATAAATAACATTGGGTTTAAAGCCAACACCAAATAAATGTCATTTGTCAAAAGCCATCGAATATGAAATAACAAGAAATTTGACAGGAAAAAAAAGGTATTGTTTCGAAAACAAACACCTGTCATAAATGAAATCGAACATAATTTATGTTAATTTTATGTAAATCTCAGCCGAAGTTATGCGTTAGAGTTCAATTTAAATGAACTGATATTGATTTGTTTATATAAATAAGAAAAAAGAAAAAAAAAAGATACATGCAACAATAGTCTTCATTTCATTTAACTCGTTAGAGATCACATTAATTGGGTTAGTAGTCAAATAATTTGTGCTCTCAAAATTGGTTATTGACACGACTTCCTCCACTAAGCAATGATTTTCTATAAAACTGCGTCAAATATGATATGAAATATATATTAAGCTTTGTTGTATCTATTAGCATAATTTTTACATTTATAAATACAAACCTCATTATTGTTTGACTATCTTTCGTTTCGATTGAGTTTCTTCAGACTATCTAAATAAGTAGCTGTTGATATTTAAACGAATGCACAAAAGAAGATCTGAAATTAACTTTTGATTTTGTTTATTTGTCTTACTATTGTATCACCATACATACATGTTAATGTATTTCCTTGTCAGTCTTTAACTCATTTGGCTAGCAATAATATTAGTTGCGGATTAGTACTGGTAAAGCTTTCGATGCCATAGATCATCATCAATAAAACAAGTTAATAGCGCACAATTCACAATGACTCAATAGATGCTAAATGTGACAATATTAAAGTCTTTTGTTAAACTCATTTTCACACAATTTATCATAACGCAGTTTAGTTTTAGTACAAGAGTTGGCTTGTATATTGTGTGGCTTGGCTGGCCTAAGTGTTGTTTATTGCCAGCTGATAATTTCATTGAAAAGTGTGACATTATATAGCATAAATGTAGGCAGAACGTTTTCATGTACGTGCACTATTTATGTTGTTTACAGTGACTTGAAAGAATCATTACATCAACATTTTCAAGCGTTGATTTACTAAGATTTTGACAAGAATTTATGAATTCGACTTTTGGCGATTAAGTGCCATCAAAAACTAGTATTGGTGTGCTGATTGATTTAAAAGTGGTCGCCTGTAGTTTAAAGATGAATCTAGAAAAGGCCATCCAAAAACTGCTATTGTCGTCTCAATCATCTGAAAACACTTTCCGCGAAGTGTTAACTTCAGTTGTGGGTACAGAAAAAAATTCACATAAGGCCATATTAGGTGAATACGGAGCTTTCGGAACGGCATTAACGTTGTTTTTTTGTTTTTTTTTTTTTTTGGTTGTTATATAGTCGCCTACAAGATGAGATGTGTGTGCCCGTAAAAAAACTACAAATTGATTTTCCACAATTCCGGCCTCTTGCGGCGAATACTCTCTCTCAAATGCTCACATTTTATTCTTTATTTACTGTTAGACCTGGCGGAAGCAATTCGGAGTGGACCACATCACGGTTATCAAATAAAACGGTCAAGAAAATCTTAATTTTGTATCGACTTTGACTTGGTTTTTTGGGGTTTGACTCGTTGGAGAAACGCCATTCCGATGATTGGTGGTTGGTTTCCAAGTCAAATTCATAGACCCATAACTCGCCACCGCTAATAATATCTCCAAAAACATTTTGGCCCAAAGAAAGCAAATATTGTTGCTGTGGTTTAATACAGGTCTATGATATCTTTATACTAGATGATGGTTCAGAGATCAATGCATAAAAGTACGAAGCGAATGGTCGCCTGTTCTTTCGGAAAAACTGGTCATAACGCAACTGTTACATTAGAACAACGTAGTACGTTTAATTCTTAATAGCGCACAACCATTTGTTTGTCCAAAGTTTTCGGAGAATTGAGGAAAATCAACTATCGAAGACGGATCAGCATCCACTTCTCACACATCGGTTCACACAAAAGAGTTTTTGATAAGTCATCCGCCTTACAGCGCTTATCTGATTTCCTTTTGTTTGTATGTATTGCAATTTCATCGATTTTCGAATCGAATTACTAACTTCTGTGTAGCGAAAGTGCTTCGAATTTTACTCGTACATCAAAACGTTCTGCGTACATTAATGCTTAAACAATATGAACCTTTCCAATGGAAATATCAGCTAGCACTTAACAACACTTAGGATTGCCAAGACGCACAATATGCAAAGCAACTCTCGTATTATTTGCTTCAATGTTTCATTGTTTTCGTTTTATTTAAATGTTAGGCGGTACACTTTATTGCTTTCATTACAATTATTCGTATTTACCTACTTTTAGCCAGTCACTGGGTTGATGAGCAGCTTTCTTTTTTCTCCATAATTTTTCCCAGCTTATTTTCTTTCCGCATTTTGTCGCAATGTGAATATTTTAGACAATTTCAACCTCAACTTGACTGCATTCGTGCAAAGCTAAAAAAGCTAAAAAAGCAAGCGTAAAATATGTACTCAATGCTCAAATAGGTTGAAATAAGTCTAGTTGGTAAAAAAAACTGAAAATAAATGTAATAAAAATATGCAGTATAGTGAATTGTGGCGTGCAGAGAAAAGCTTGGTAAGGTAGTAGTCGGAAAAGGTCGTCTTTGCCATCGTCTGTAGGGAATGCAATGATGCTCTAGATTTTTTTTTTTATATTTTTTATTTTTTTTTTATTGCCAGTCAACTCAGTTGTAAATTGTGACTTGTCTCTGACGTCGTTTTCTGGCAACTATACTCTGAAATGTCGTCGTAGCGTTTTTGAATTATTTGAATTTTGTTATCAAGGTGAAAGTGCATCGCTGCGCTATCATATATGAACTTTGATATGTAGATTTATACCATTCACTTGAGTTATTTTTGCTTGAGAGTTAGTACGGACTGGAATTTTTATTGAAACATTTATCTGCTATGTAAGTTTGAGTATAAGTTGGGATTTACAATTGGTGTGCAGTATTCATATCAACTGAAAAGATGGAATACAAATACAAATGATTTTTGAAGTCTTTTTTAAGCTGTCACTCATACGAACTGCAAAATTAGGTTTTGCTTTTTGACAGAGGTTTCATGTTTGAGGTATTCAAGAAGTCAATGAGCTTCAACAGTAATGGATATCTAACGTAGTTTAGCGTAGCTTATCTCGCTTGAAGTTACGTACACAATATCATCGGCGAAGTAAGCGAAAGTTCTTTCTACTTCTATTCTACTTCTTTCTGTTGAGTCTGAAATTTGATACTTACTTAAATGGGCATAAATTTTTCTCTATTATTGCTTATAATAGACGCTTCAAGCCATTGCTTATTGTTATACTCGTACTAAATACACTTACTAATGATCTCTAACTTTTTTTTTTTAATATTTTGCTGATTCTATCAGCATGGTAAAGATTTATCTGAATGTATCATGTGTCTAATGCGGTAGGTGAACATTTTTTTTTTGTTATCTTTCGGTTGTATTTTATCATTTTTCCTTCTATTATGGATTAACTACTGCAGCTGATGTGTATCTAGCACTTGTGTCTAAGTTGATATGCATTCGAAACTTAATATTGTTACCTCGTGCTACTAAATTATTGAATAAATTAGCAGTGCTTCGGTTTTTTGAAAGACAATCCGGCACACCTATTGAATAATTAAGCTTGTTATCAGCTTTTCGGGTTTCAGATTAGAATTGGTTATTTGTGCGCTCTCTCCTTTTGCAATGGAATGCACCTTGAACTTTCTGAATAAGTGAATATAACTCTTATAAAAATTGTAACTGACGTCTGATCGACAGCAAGTATAGAGACATTAGAAAATAGCAGCTTGTTACTTTTTTCTAATAATTACTAACTGTTACATAGTAACTGTTACTGTTCTCTTTCTTTAGCGTTTTCTCTCTCTGTTTTTGTTTACAGTTATTTTTTTTGTTGTTCTCTCTTCACATTAGTAACATTCTCAGTGAATGTTGAGAATGTAAAGAATGTTGGCTCTACATTTTCCGCATAAGAGTCAATAATCTGTACTTTCTCAACATTTTCGAAGAATGTTCAAATGTGTTTCGATAAAATGACCGAGTTATTATCGATATCATATATCATATCATATTTATTATCATTCCCACATCCAGCTTATATTTGAACAAAGTAAACGTCATTTTGCCACTCACTTGTTAACGACAACGAACATTTTCTAGTGGAAAAGGAAATTGTTGAGAATGTTGCGGTCTGTAATACTCTCTCACTCTCTCTCTCTCTCGTTCTAGCATTATCTCTTAATATATCTCTGTCTAGCTCGGTCTTTTTAGCTTTCTCTCTCTCGTTCTCAATTTAATTGTATTGTTGCTCGGGCATATCCTGCAATCCACAAGCCTCACCAAGCAGTGACATGACATTGTGAATGCATTGGTTTAACAACAATCGTTTTCTCAAGCCCAAATGAAACAAATTTTGATAACTAACGAAATGGTTAAGCTTAAAATGAGCTTCCATCACTAAAGAGTATAAGGTTTAACAAATCATTCATGTTTTTTTTTCGTGTTGAGCTACATTTTGAATAAAAAGGAACTGTTACGCGGTCTTAATTATTGCGAATCACACTATAAGGAATAGCAACCATATAAGCCTATCCCATTTTGAATTTTTTTATAAACAAATTCTGTTTTCGATATTTATTAAGCTTGAAATGCCAAATTTGGTGTATCTTACGCCAAATCTAATAAAGTAAACCATAAAGGTCTGGATCGAATCACTATAAAGTGTAGCCACATATAAATCTGCCTCCCATTTTGAAGTTTTTATTAAAAAAAATTCACTGAAAGTGGTTCTCAGAGAAGCTGCGGTTGAAGTAGGAAACATATATGGTATCGCAAGAGGCCTAAGCTGGCCTAAGTGACAATGTGGGGTTTACCCATGCTGGCCATCCTAACCTAACCTAACCTAACCTAACATAGTTATTCCTTTGAAATTGTTTCTCTCGTTTTAAAGTAACAACATGAAAAGTAACTGTTACTAGAACTTTTCCGGTAACTGTTATTTAACATTTTTACCATCAATTGCGATTCTTCTATGACATATATTTTTGAGTGCTATGAAAGATGTAGAAAGCATAAAATCTTACTTTAAAAAATTTTAAACAGTGTAGTTTCAGTCCTTTTTCGAACTTTAAAACATCGGTTTCTTGAATATTTTCAATTATGCTCGATATTTGTAAGTTTGCTGCTGTATGTAGCAGCTTAAGTGTTCAATTGTAGATGCTTCAAATTAATTTCGAACAGCTGCTTGGATTTGTATCTTTGTTAAATGTTAATACAATGAGTTTAAAACAAAACATACTCGCGTCTGATAATTATGACAGCACTTTCATTCAAGAAACTAAACAAGTTCTAAGCCTAGCACTTTGTACACACATCACACTTCTTAAGAACCATTAAACACTTCACTTAAAAAGTATGCGCCTCAACGCCTACATTTGCCAATACCAAGCAAAATACTATTGCATACTTTATGGCGTTCTCGCTCGCTATTTAGACTGTACTTTTCTTGCCATATTTTTTGTTATTTTCTTTTTTTTTTTCTCTAAAAGCTTCCGCAACAAATGCATTTGTTTGTAACATATTTACTATAGAAATGCAACAACAACAGCAACATCGACAACAACAACCAAATATATTTTTCAAACAAACAACAAAAGAAAATATCTTTTCTTTTTTTTTTTTATAGCAAGAGAAAATTGTATAAAATAAAATATAAAAAAGAACTAGAATGTGATGTGTACATACAATATTTGCCTATTTCATTGTATTGTGCAACTTTGAGGGGCAAGCAAAGGAACCTTTTGTGAGCTAAAAATAATAAATATTAATGTGTACACGTCTGTGTTTGTATCTGTGCACATTTTTATTAGTGGCTATGTATGCGTGTATGCGTCTATGTAGCTATGCAAAAGTGGAAAAATGCATTAGTTCGGGTACATACATTTTTTCAAAAATTTTCTATTTTGTTTTTATTGTTTATTGTATTTTTTTTTTTTTTTGCTAAGTGAAAAACTCTTTTGTTTTATATAAATTTTATATTGCATATTTTTCTCAGCTATTGTTGGGAAAACAATTTTGTTTTCTTACTTGGTAATAATTGAGATGCATTTTACTTTTGGAGAGAGAAAAATAAAACTAAATGTGAAGGTTGGACATTTTTTGAGTACAAACGAGAGTAAGTTGATGAGTAATCATCTTAGGTAGGTTAGGTAAAACTAAACGGAAATGAGTTCAACTAGACCCCAGTCGGCACATTTTGATATCTGTTTGTCTTGGGTTTTTATTTGGCCGACGGTAAAACATGGCTTTGTTTAACGCTCTGCGCGTTTTGAGACCATCTCGTAGAATCAATAAAACGATGCAGTGGCAGGTTCGCCAGACTTTCTTCGAAACAATGATTTCCCGAGCAAACAGGTGTATTTTCTTAGAAGTTACATGCTGCATACTTTTCAACTTCTCTTCATAACCGCTGCTACAACAGAAGTTCTGATAGGGCAGATGCAATTGTTGCGCCATTTTCCCTGTTTGAGCTGCCGTCAACATCCTGATATTGTTTTTGTTAAGGTGTAGAACCTCAGAGATACGTTTCGGTTGATATGTACAGTGCTTTTGAGGCATAACAGCTCGTTCACTATGTACTCGCTGATTATCCAGTGCTCCTAGTTAATTCTAAGCGGATCTCTTGAAAAGGTCTATGAATATCATATCCATTACCAAGGGAGTCGCTGATAGCGTTGATCCAGTGCTGCGCATTCCCCCGCCATGTCGTTACCTGGTGTGCTAGAATAGTTAAGAAAAACAAATGATTTTAACTGAGCGCATGGTTTAGGGCAGCCACCATGCTCCGGATGAGTTTGCTGCTTGTGGTTAGAGCCTTAATTGACGACTGACTATCGATGTAGTTCGTGCTACGTTTCTTGGAGTTTGCTGCAAGTGGAAAGCCAAACTGCATAGAATACGCTACTCCAGTCGAGTAGCCGTTATTAAAGTAGCGTTTCCAGTTCTAACGAAAAGACGCCAAAACCTCTACGCTCATTCGTTTTCGATACGTCGGTGCGGATTGAAAGCTTGCTCCTGTGGGTTCCTTACTTCCTTACTTCCAGTCGTTCATCTTTCTTGTAAGAAAACGTGAAAAAACACATGAAACACACATCTATCTTTGAAATGTTCACACGATTACAAGCAAATGTGGCATTTATCTGAAGGGAAGTAAATTAACTAGCTGCTTCATTACATCTTGTATTTTTTGTTTGTTTTGGATTTTGCTTAGTACACATATATTAAATATTATATGATGATTGTATGCTGTCAACGCATTTTTGTTTCCTCGAATAGCATCGTTTAGATATTGCTTTTTTTATACATATTTTATAACGTCATGTATTATACAGGCAACGTCACTGCCTGCAATTCAATGCATGTAATTTCCTTAAAAGTCCAAAAACGATTTGCCGTCTTTTGACTTTTATGCAGTAAGGCATTGACAAAAAAAAAAAAAAAAAAAAATACAAATGCTTGCGGAAAAATAGTTGAATGCACACAAACAACTGTTGCATTGCACATTGCATTCGCCCAAAATGGAAAAAGCTACTACATAAAACCACAAAAAAATAGTATCTAACCAATGAAAAATAAGTGTGTGCTTGTGCATTACATTATGCAATACATTTTGACAGATTTTATTTGTCCAAATATGCTTTGAAATGCACCGAAAAAAGAGGGAATTTTAAATCGAATTGCACATTATTTAACATGTCATTGAAAGCGATTTTGGCGTGAATCTTTCGCATGATTTATGAATAAAACATTGTGTGGTCAAGAAGAGTTTGAAGTGTTGTAGATAAATTCTTTTTCTGCGGCATGCATGCATCGTTTCAATCACAATTGAAGCTTTGTTTTGGAGTTTTACAAAATGAATAAAACTTACCAGCTTGTTATTAGACCATTTCGCAAAAACAAAAAAAAAAAAAAAAACTATTGCAAACGAAACGAAAATGTTTGAAACCGTTGTTAGTTGTGTTGAACTTGGTTTGACACAAGAAACGACCAAACCGAATGAATGAAGTCATGACAAATGTGCCTAACGTACACAGTAGTCTTTCGATTCACTTAATATGCAAAATTTCTCGGCTCTTTCGTCTCTTTCTCACCTTAGCAGTCGCTACGTTTGCACGTTACAGGCAAAAAATCATTATTTCTTTATTATATACCTGCATATAAGCATTTATACTACATAATGTGCATCTGCGTCAACTATATGTACTAGAGCACAAACCATCTAACTCTACATACATATTATTGGAATAAGAAAAGATCACAAATGGGGAGAGCGATATGCAAAAGAGTTTACTCAAGCGTTTACTCTCATTTGTGCTCATTATAACTTGATCTCTGCGTAAGCATCTCGTCTTTAAAATATGCGTACAGTGCTTGCTTTGGTTTGTTTGATCAAACGGAAACATACAAAAGTGAAAACGTGCAAGTATATAAATACCTTGTTTGCTTTTTCGAATGCATTTGTACAATGCTTTATTTGTTGTGTACAACAAGAGTATATGTGAAATTTATTCGATCGGATGCTATTTCGTATAAATGCAAACTTTTCGGTGAGACCACTTTTGTGAAGGCAAAATGAAAAATACTAGATATGCTTCTGGTGGAAATACGGCAATACAATTCACAGCATATGTGAAGCATAAATAGTACACTAATTTTGTCAAGAAGTTTGGAATATATTATACGGGATATGGTACATCAGATTCTTGTTTAGCTTGACGAAATTAATTGTTCTAGCCATGTCAGTCTGTCTGTCTGCTGTCTGTGCTACCTAATCACTCAGATTTTGTGATATTGAACTGAATTTTTGCATAAAGTGACCTCAACAAGGTTAAAATGAATGCATCGAGTATTTCCATTCAGCTCATTTCGTAACAAATGAAAAAGGGCAACTTTTCTGTTGTGGTAAATGCTGGCAATGTTTGCTATACAAGTTCGTAAGCTTGAGCTATAGGATCTACATGCAGATACGACAACAAAACGCATAAAGAGAACAACCGCACACTGTGATATAGCATACATGTTCACTTTTTGTCGCTTTCTATCTAAGTGGTCCTGCTCTATAGTAATAATGTGGCTTTAGTGGCTACAATTACATACATATGATGGACAAGCTTACAATATTACCGGCTAATTTTTACTGCTGGGTACGTACCTATGAAACTACGACAGTAGCCAGCGAAATTTCAATGCCTCATTATTCCTGCTCACCTTTTCCTTCTCTTGCATTACGGCTACAAGTCGCACAGTGCTATTTGCGGAAGCAAATTCATGAAAGTTTCTTTCGTCATTGCCCATTTTTGTTAAGCCACACCAAAAGTTATTTAAAAGACTAGTTAAAGGGCTAAAATCATACCAAACTTAAAGAAAATCGTAATTCTACATTAATTAACAATCGTACAGTACAGACTATTGAAACAACTTTCTATTCACTGGCTTCATGTAATCTTTTAATTTCCAGACATTGAGTTTGTTTCCAGTAATTTCTCTAATATTGGCTACACTGGAATAGTGAATTTCTGTAATACAAGATGCTGAAAAAATATGTTTAGTTCAAAAACTACTCTTCATATGAAACTCTTAACCGAAATTTCTAATCGAATTTTCTTATCCTGTATCTTTAAAAGTCCAAAAGTCGAGTCGATATAGACATGAGATATATATTCTTCAAGTATAGACTCTCCTGTTCCCTCTACAGATAACGTATATGAAAGAAACGTGCCTACCCCACTATAAAGAATAGTCCCATATAAAACAGCTCCAAATTTTTAATCTCATAAGTCCCTGGATATCATAGAGGCTTACACGCTGGTATTGTCCTAATTCGTATTTTCTGGAAATAATGCTGAAGTCAATGGACAGAGCAATGCGTTAAGGCTGAATGTTACCATATAGTATTAGCATAAGTGATCTATATCTTGATTTCAACAGTATGGTACAGCTTGTCTTACGGACACCAAATTGTATCGACATGTTAAATAGTCGATTGATTGCTCGCATCCAATTTGCTCGATGCAATGCCTCTGGACGTTCTAAACAATGGCTTGGAATTACTTTACTTCTTCATTGAAATTCAAAAATAACTTTGTATTAAAGTTTCATGCAATCAAATGCAAACATTATTTCAAATTCCATTTATTTTTCCTTTCAACATCAACAACAACTCAATTTTTCAAACGAAAATAAATTTCAACACCATTTCATTTCCATTCAATTGTTTTTCTCAACGGTTTCCACTCAATATCCGTCTCAATATTGTGCCATGCCTCAATCACTTTTACCCCAAAAACTGAAATAAATAAAAAAAAAAAAAACCTGAAAAACTATATATATTACAGAGAGAGTAAAAGCACAGCAGCGAACCAAATAAAGAGCAAAAGTATTTCATAGCGCCAACTAAAATCCGTATTTTCCAATTTTTCCGCACGAATACAACAGAAGCACCAGCACCAGCAGTAGCAACAGCAGTAGTCGTAGTAGTTACTACAAGTCTCAGGCCAGCGAACGCTGTCGAACTAAACGGAAGTCATTTATTTTGCTTCAACAATGAAAATGGCATAACAATTATTTGCAAAAATCATCGTCATTTTTCTCCGGCGCTGACATTTTTTCTCTTATTGTATGCATTCATTCAGTCTCAGTTTGTCGTTACCACAGGAAGAAAAAAAAAACAACAAAAAAAATAGAAAAAATTAAGTATACTAGTAAAATTTCTTCCGGTGCATCACTAAATATCTTCAACTTCATGCTGCATGCGTGCATTAAAAATCCTAAAGATGTCGAGGACGACAACCAAGACAAGAGAGGGAGAGAGAGAAAAGCATATTTTTAATAGTTATCTAATTTACTTTTTATTTATATTTTTTTCTTATTTCAGTAAGGAAAAAGGAAGAACAGTAGTTGAAGTGGAATACTAGAAGTACATTTTCTAAAATACACTTTCCGCCGCCATTTTGTGTTTGCAGCCAACATGGCGTTTAAAGCACTTCCGTTTGCTGTTTCATTTCGTTACGCTTTCTGCACGCTTGTCAGTTGAAATGTAGTGTTTGTCTCTGTATCTCTAAATAAAGGGCGTTTTTTTTCTTTTCTTCAAATGTGTAAAACTTAGAATTGAATTAAAATGGTGAGCACGAATAATTTCAAACTAAAAATTGGCTTTATTAGAAACATAATTTTATGGCATTAGTATTTAAATCCAATTTTCGATCACTCCAAGTCCAATTTTCGATCAAATTTTCAAACAATGGGGGTCGTATCTCGACAGTTATCTTCCTAGACGTCCAAAGTTACTGATTACTGATACTGAAAATAAGCCAAAGGCATTAAATCGCACGCATTGCTAATTGATTCCTTCAGTAAGTCGATTGTTTGATACGTTTTATGGCATGTGACGGGTAAAACATGTATTTAATGAGCATCCCATTCAATTGGATCATGAAATAATCTCTAACATGTCATGTTGAATGTAACATTACCGCCGTCCTCTTTTTTTAAAGAAGTAAAGGTCAATTAATACACTAAAAAGTGCACCAAACAGTTTTTTTTTTGTGGTTGTAACGGTGCCTCGAAAATATCTCATGGATTTTCTTCACTCCCTTTACTGAACAGAATATAGTGATAGAAAAAAGAGTGTGTTGACTTCCAGTTGATTTTTGGCACATTGACCGAAAGTGCGGAACCAAAGTTGGTTACTCCGCTTTAATTCTTGCACCTGCTGGATCTTACAAGGACGTCTTAATGTAAAATTTTATATAAAGTGCATGTAAATCTAAACAAAACACCCTGTACTATTTATATAGGCTATCCTTTTCAAAAAAAAATGTTTTTGCTGCTGCGGCTGGTTCTAATAATCCTTTACATTTGTATTGTTCGTTGGGTGCGCATTTCTATCTGCACTGTTATGTACTTGAAGTAATTGCAATGCAAAGACTTCATAGTCGCTTTGTCATTAATTATAGTATTTTTAATATTTTAAAAGTTATTATCTTTGTTGTATTCATTTCGTTATGTTACATTAAGTTTTGTTGTATTGTATCTCTTACTCACTGTCAGTTGTTTCATTTTAAATTGTTAGTATAGACATATTTTCTGTTCTGCGCTAAAATATGAGCATAGAAAATTGCTGCAAAATTTTGCCGCAATACTAGATTCTTGGTTTGAGTATGCCGAGCTTCGCGAGTAGTTTGTTGTACCACAAACTTGGTATTATTTATATTCGTTTTGAGCATATTAATTTGTTTAATGGACTTTTGCATTTTTAAGCATTTGTGTATAATGCTCTTTTTTAGCAATTTATTATTTTAAGAGTTGCAGTTTGAATTTGGGTCACGGCAGATTAGCAGCTAAAAGAAGCATTGAAGTTCAAAAAATGTTTAAGATAGTCGGTTATTTATATAAGCTAAAAAAGTTTAGTAGCATATAAGAAAAATAAAATATATGAAATACAATTTGATGTGAACAATAATTTTTGAAAAACCTTGTTTACTTTGCATAATCAGCTTAAAAATCATGCCTTTGCATTGCGCCCAAAATTCTCATTGCATTCACATGCTCAACATTTTCCCTTTCCACTGGCAAATGTTCGTTTTGCATTAACACGTGAGTGGCAAAATGACGTTCGCTTCATTTAACTGTATCAGCTGTGTGTGGTGATGATAATAACTATAATATCATAACAATAATAAATCTTTTATTTCATTAACTCTGAATGGCAACATTCTTCGAGAATATTGAGAATGTACAGAATATTAACTCTAATGGACAAATACCACCTGAACGAAATTGACCCGGACTGGTGGATTTAAACCGAACCGGTAAACCGAATCGGTAAATTTTCTTCTTCTTAAATTGGCTGTCACTGTCTTTGTCATGAATGCCAAGATTGATCGGGATGCGATAATTAGTCTATGCTTGACAGCTGCTTGTTTACGACCCGAAAAGTTTGTATTGCGAATTTGTAACATGGAAAAACAAATTGAACAACGAGTTTGTTTAGAATAACGGCAACAGAATCATTCAAAATGTTACAAAAGTGTTATGAGGACTCGAGAAAGCAAGTATTTGAGTGGCATAAAGCATTTGGTTGATGTTTTGGGATCGCCGCCAGACTCGTACCAAAAGACCTGCATTTTTTGCATAAACAACGTCGAGTAGAGGTCGCAAACGAGATGCTTGCCAACGTAGCTGATGACCCTACATTCATCAAACGCATCATTACTGGTGACGAGATATATTTGGATTTATGAATATGACGTCGAGACTGCCCAACAATCTAAGTGAATTGCGGACCAAAAATGAGCCGAAAAAGAAAATTACAATGTCAAAGTCGGTCGAAAATGAAGGTGATGCTGATCGTTTTCTTCGATTGCCGTGGTGTGGTTCACCATGAATTCGTTCCAGAGGGTCAAACGGTCAATAAGGTGTACGTACTACTTGGTCCTTTTGTAGCGTCTAAGTGAAGCAATTCGTCGTAAACGACCGGATTTGTGGGCAGACAATTCATGGACGCCACGCCAATGCACCGTCACATTCCAGCTTGATTATGATGGAGTTTTTGGCCAAACATGAAACAAAAGTCATCGCACAACCACCGTACTCACCAGATTTGGCAATCTGTGACTTTTTTCTGTTTTCGAAACTTAAATATCCGCTCCGGGAAATGCGTTATGAGTCGATTGAGGACAAAAAAAAAAATTCGCTGAAGGAACTAAAGTCTATCCCGGCCGAGGCGTAAACAAGTGTATGGAATATTGGATTAATCGTTGGCATGCTTGTATTGACTCAAAAGGAGCCTATTTTGAAGGCGACAATTAAGATTTGTATTAAAATGCATAAAACTATTCTTTTTAAAACCAGTTCGGTTAATTTTGATCAGATGGTATACAGGCAACATTCTTTACATTTTCAACATTCACCGAGCATGTTAAAAATGTAAACAATATTGACCAGTGGAAAGGCCCTATTAATCACTTTTTCCGACTAGTAATGATGGTGTCAGAGTGGGAAGTACATCGTTTTGTCTGGCCATGTTAGTTAATGAACCAGAAAGTCTTCTCATAAGGCGCAAATGTTTTTAATATCACTTTGTTGTATACCTATTAAAAGCCTATTTTGCGTTATCAATTTGAGTAATACAGATAAAACTACATAATAATACATAATAAAACTACAACTGTTCTACGGGGCACTATAACTTGGAAGTTATGTACAATTGTAAACTACATAATTTGTACTTTGTTTTATAGTATTCTTACATAGTTGAGTAATTTTCACAAAAGCATACAGAAAGTCACTATACCAAGTTTCAAACCAATATACCAAGTTACTAGCGCTCACAGCGGTTTGTCTTTGGGGTTGCATTTATTTCACAGTTTATCTATATTTTTGTTTTGTTTACTCGACATAGCGAAAGTAATGCCATCGTTTTGAGGCCCATCTTTTATGAAAGTATATTAAAATCAAATGACAAATGAAACCAAATTAGACAAATGAATCAAATGAGTGTGCCTTGTTTCAGTAAATTTATAGAAGACAGCTACCAGCTGTTCGGTTTTTGAACACACACTTAAACATACAGCACCATACACTACATATATAACTAACTGTTTTTCACATTTCTGAACGATTTGTATGACGACAACAGCGCAATAGCGTTGCCATACTGGCGTTGCCATAGTGTTGCCAGTTACATTGCACAAGTCTGTGGCTACGGAAAATTTAAGCTGGACTTGTAATCTATGCTTTTGTAGAGTGTGTTTTTTCTTTTTTAAAATGGATCATAAGAAATAACCAAACATAAACGTAAGAACAGTTCACAAATCACTCATTTTGACTACTAAATCAGAAGATGAAACCATTCATCATACTTCATACCATTTTTCAAATTAACACCAACAAAAAATAAAACAATTAACCCAAATAAAGCAACACAATTAGTCCAATATTTCAATACATTTGCAAACAACAAGAAACAGCTTGCCGCGTACATTAAACCTCAAAACAATAAAGTATCTTTCGAATATTGATGAACTTCAAAAACAAAGTTGAATGACTCACAAAATGAAATTCCCGCAAAAAAAAAAATGCAAAAACAAAAGTTATTTAACACTCTTATATTATTTTATGCTATAATTTATTTCAACAAAAGGTATTTCTACATTTTTTATATTAATTTTTGTTTATTTTTTTATTGGTTTAATTTTTTTATTTAATAAAAAAATATCAACTGTCAATATTTTATTGAAATGTGTGTAGACATCAATATGTGAAACTGGTAAACCGAATGCATGATCCACATCAACGTTTACATTTAAACAATTTCAGTTTGTTTGCATCATAAATTAAAAGCTTTAAATATTTGTTTTTTTGTTTCTTTTTTTTTTTTTTTCATTATATATTGTTATTTGTGTGCTAAGCAAAAAAATTTATGAAATATAAATTCCAAAAAAAAAAAAAACAAGAAAGAATGCAGCAGTCGAGTGTGCTCAACTTTGAGATACACTGTATTTTGTGTTGAGGGTTACTTATCAGTAGCACATATTATATACTTTAGTGGTTCGATCTGAACTTATACGGTATATTTAGGACCTATGGTTATATTAGGATATACGTATGATACGCAAACTTTGGCTTTATTAACAGCAAAACCAAAAAAATTTCATATAAAAACTTAAAAAGGGGTGTAGGTTTGTATGGGAGCTATCGCTTAAATTTGGTGTTTTTTAATACTAGTTATCTGAATAGGGAAAAGGAGAGTCTAAATATTGAAACTTAAAACCTGTTGCTCTTATAGTCTCCAAAAGCTGTTCGTTCGGACAGGCGGACATGTCTACATCGATGGGCGTAGGTTTGTATGGGAGCTACCGCTTAAATTTGGGATTTTAATGTTTATTTAATACTAGTTATCTGACGAGGGCAAAGAAGAGTATAAATATTCAAACTTCAAGCCTGTAGCTCTTGTAGTCTCCAAAAGCGGTTTGTTCAAACAGACGGACATATCTATGTATATCGACACGTTTTCCATTGCTGTGCAGGAATATATACATTTTTAGGTCTCCCAAATCTTCTTCTGCCTGTTACATACGATTTTATAAACTTAATATACCCATTCACCCACCCTAAGTGTACAGTGTATAAAAACAGTATCAGTTATTGATGCCAGCGCGCAAAGTGCTATGAACTTCAATCCATTTGAGAAAAGAAATTTATTTTGATTTATAAATATGACTAAATGGCACGTAATGCTTTTCAATAATTTTAGCTTTAATATTTTATATTTTATACAATTTTTTTTTTTTCGGCTTAAATGTAGGTAACCTTGTCTGTCGGGCTGTGCAAAAACAAATCTGCTTTTGATTCACTTAAAGCTGAGTTCAAATATGCGTCATAGCTTAACGTGAGGTCGCATAAACGAGTTATTGAAGTGCACGTAATTCATATTTTGTTTTTTTTTTTTATTACGAATTTATTGTATCTGCAACCAATTTTTGTTAAGCGTGGGAGATGTTAAGAAAGCAGCGACATTTTTAGTTAAATACTTTGAATACTACTTTAAATCTTCTTAAAAAAGAAATTGTGTTGAAGACAAAATGGCGAAAGTTATGCATGAAATTTATAACAACAAATTTTGCTATAATTTTTATTCAATAACGACTATCAAGTCTAATACTTGAATAACCTTAGAAGAAGAGTAGTCTAATGAAATGCTAAATTTTAATAAGTATTCTAAAAGTTTTTATACTTTATTTTTTGAATTGTCAGGGTTCCCAACCGTTTCTTGGACAAGGACCACTTTTAAATCATTCTTGTTAGCAGGGACCACTATGTAGCTGGAATAAAAATAAACTGTAATAATCAAACTGAAACTTTAATTAAAAACTCAATAGGAACTTACACAAAAAGAAATAATAATATTTTTATGATAAACTTCTGTAATTTTGTATTAATGTGATTTCTGAGCTTGCATCTTCTTGACGAGTTCGGTTATCCTATGACTAATATTGTTACTCAAAGCTACATTTAAAATCATTTGCGGACCATATTTTGGCTTCTGCGGACCTCTGGTTGGGAACCAGTTGTCTACAGGTTACCAAAATTGCCTTTTTCTCTGCCTTCACAGAAACGGTAACAGATACAAAAGTATATTATTTTTAGTAAATTTCTCGAACTATCTTTTTTGGCAGTTAACGAGATATAAGCAAAATTATTCATGCAATCTTCAGTTACTTTTTTTTTTTATTTTTTTTTTTTAATGGGCTTAAAAGTTTTCTTTTCAAAACTTCAATTATATGCTATAATAATTATAGCAACTAGTACTTTTCGAATTTCGTGCATACTTAATGGTTTTTAAAGCTTTTCGAAAAATCTTAAAAGAAGGTTGTAAATGAAAACAAGAAAAAACGTTAACTCTCTAATACCATTCACACGAAATTTTGAATTGTATTGTAAAATATAAAAGTGGGGGTTTAAATAGGGACCACCCCAACAAGTGGGCGGTACAAGCCCACAAGTAGATGTGTATGAAGCGATGTAGTATATGTGTATGATGCTGCCATATTGAATTTCAAGTTGATATTGACGTTTTTCATAGAAATGCATAAAAGTGAACTGTGGGTTTATATGGGACTACCTCAAAAAGTGGGCGGGACACGCCCATTTGTATATGTATATGAAGCGGTTGTCCATTAAAATCCACAAAATCAAATTTCAAGCTAATATTGATCTAAATGAAGGATTTTTTTCATAAAAAACACAAAATTGCACGGTGGGTTTGTATGGAGGCTGCCTCAAAAATTGTGCGGACCACGCCCATTAGTCTATGAATGTTAAGCGGCTGTCTCTTAAAAGGCACCATATCGCATTTCAACCTAATATTGACTTTAATAAAGAAGTTTTTCCTATAAAAACACAAAAGTGGGCAGTATGTTTTTATGGGGGCTACCTCAAACCGTGGGCGGATAACACCCATTAATGTATATGTCAAGCATCCGTCCACCAGAAGTTACCATATCAATTATTAAGTTGATATTGACTACAATAAAAAAGTTCTTCATACAAAAAGTCAAATGTGGGCGGAGGGTTTGTATGGGGGCTACCCCAAAAACTGGGCGTGGCGAGTCAATATTGATACTCTTTTAAACTGCAATAATTACAAGTGTGTGTACAATTTTTCAACTGTTTAGTATAAAAATTGGTGCCCAAAAAATGCTCAACAGACAGAGAGACAGACGGACATGGCTAGATCGACTCGTCACGTCGAGCTGATCAAGCATATATATACTTTATGTGGTCTACGATGCCTCGTTGAATGCATTACAAACTTTCAGACAAACTGATAATACGATTTCACACTATCGGAGGTGTTACAGAAATCTCTTTCACCCCAATTGCGACCTAAATCAATTTCGTAAGTGTTACAAAAATCTCTTTTAGACCGTTTGAAATCTCCAGCCTTTTGCTAGGTGAAATTGTTGATTGCATATATAAACTCATCAAATCATAAGGTAAAACTTTGTTTATGTGCTAGTTTAATGTATTTTCTTCGTAACTGCGTTTTAGGATTTAACACATTTAGTACATTTTATTATTTAATTTAAATGTATAAAAATGTGTATTTATTTGCTGAGAACCGACAAGGTCGGTTTACGCAACAACAACGAATGACAGCGTTGCCAACACAACAACTCTGCGTAGCACAAAACTCGTCTGTGCACTAAAAACTATTTCCTATGAAATCTCCGTATGTGTGAATGGTATAAAAAGGTTGCACTGTTTTTAAAGTTTCATGCAATCTTTTAGTATTTTTCTTTTATATAATTTTAATTTGAAACAATGCAATCACATAAACCTCATCTCTGTGCAGGGTATTATAAAGTCATGCATCTAAACGAACTTGTTTAAATTAAGTTTTATAGTATAATACGATTGTGGTTGAATTCATTCAATATCAATTGTGGCTATGAATAATTTTAGTTAAAAATTGTCGAAAAATATCGAATAAATGCAAATTTAAACTAAAATCAATATACGATTTTAACACCGAACAATTTTGCACGAAAACATTGATCCAGAACAAAAACGCAACTATAATAATAATAATAATAATAATAATAATAATAGTCACTCATTTGGAAAATAAAAATGCGTTAAGTAAATAATAAATAAATGAAAACCAGCATAATTGTCACGAAATAAAACAGAGGTGACAGCATACTTTTTATAGCTACGAGTATAGCCGACATTTGCTATAACTTGCAGCTACAGCAAATATTCTTACATACAAGTTTACAACAGATGCAGTGTCAAATATGGCATAAAGTTGTAGTAAGCGTTTATAGGGTGTTTTCTTAGAGCTCGTAATGCTCAAATATGATTTCGGGCATGTGGTTCAGATGTGGTGCATTCCGGAAGTTCAGTTCAATGTTGAAAACAATTTTGTAAATTGAAACCTCAAAAAAAATCATCCTTTCCATATATATATATATATATATAAGCAGTGTTGACACGTAATAAAGCTGAAACTAACTTTATGTAGAACATTTTTACTAACGAATGCGTATGCGGGTAAAAAGGATGTCAGTCAGTTAGGCAAACGTTGCCGAACTTTTAAAGCGGCTTTTTTTATTTTTTTTTTTTTTGTTGTTCATTATACGGCGAAATGTTTCAATCGCGTGACAATTAGCAGAAACGGCTCATAAAAAAAAAAAAAAAAAAAACTGCTGCTAAATATAAATTAAAAGGCACTGCACGGACGGCACTTCAATCTTTTTATAACATACCGCATTTTATTTTATAGCACTTTATGGTGACAACTTAATTTTTAGCATTTTTCTTTTCTTTTGTGCGGCATCAGAAAGATTTTATCTGCTTACTGGCTTGCAATTACGCAAAAGAGTGCAACACATCGCAACTTCTTTGATGCAGTTGCTTAAATGCAAGTTAATTGTTTTTTTATATGCCATAATTATGTGCTATAAAAAATTACTTAGCTTCCAAAGTAAAAACTGTGCATATTGTTTTCGTTTTATTTTATTGTCAGATGTGTCATCGAAGTAATGCGTTACAAATAAGAGCAGAAGTCGCTGTAAGAATGTTCCATAAAGGGGTTTTTTTTTTTTTGGGTGGTGTTGCGTCTGGTCTTTCTTAAAAAACAAAAAAACTGAAAATTTCCTAGCTGTTCTTTCGTTTTCGTTTTCGTTGTCATAGTCTTTTCCTGCTGTTGTTGCTATTAAACGTACCAAATGTGTTTCAAATTGAAAACGTGCTGTGCATTCTAAAGATACAAAACTTTTTGTTTTTTTTTTTTTTTTTTTGTTTAACTCTTCGCGTTTCGTCTTCTCGCCTAAAACTCTACATACATTTTCTTTATTGTGCAGCATTGACAATGTGTTGTATTCAAGTTCTAAGCTATATGTCGTCCTTCATGGCTTCAATGTCCGTTTCGCAGACTTTTTGGTTGTTTCTTTCTATAAAACATGTCGCACTATTCATTCAACGCATTTGCCGTTGACACTTTCGCCTTGTCAGTGGTGATATTTCATTTTATATGCGTAGCTGTGGAGGTCAATCCAGTGGGTGTTGAAAAATGTAACAGCTGGGTGTTGCAGCAGTTGCTGTTAGAGCTACTGGTGGTGGAGGTGGTCTTCAGGAATTTGTAGTATGCTCTTTTAAATGCTCATAAAGACTGTTGGTTGCTTAATAAAAATGGTATTAACTCAGGATGGAATTGAGTTTAAATTGAACCGAACGAATTTATATTGAAGTGAATTAAAGTAGACATGTCTTTTGTATAATGCTCACCGATGTTAAATTAAAAAACAAAGGAGGAAACTCAAAGAATTACAGAATAAATGCTTATGTTTCAGTGAACTTATTAATGCTCATATGAGCATTTCTAGCTGACTCGATTAAACATTGAGAAAGTTATTTCTCAATGTGAAAATAAACCAAAATAACAAAATTTTATTCTTTATTTGCAGGTAAGACAAGTGTTCCGAACTTAGCAACAAGTTCTCATCAGTTACCGATGGTATGAAACAAATTTTTTTTCTACTTATATCACAACATTTAGGAAAGAATACATTTTTTTGTTTAGTTGATAATTTCATAACATTAATGATGGAAAATAATTTCGGAAACTGCAGCCTGGAGATCAAATTTGACTGCTGTCTTGTCCGCATATACTAACTTTTTCAAGTATTCCCACTTAAACTAGTCCATTGGTATCAGTTTACATGCTCTTGTGCGCCAGGGAGATTATGTTGTCTCCAAAATCTTTCCCAATAAATCGATGGTTCCTCTAGAAGTATGGCATGTGTCGCCAATCTGTTAAAATCAAAGGTCTTTTAGCCCGTTTTCACGTACTTTTAGAAATAAACAATCGTTCAACATACCTCGCTTTCGCACGCCATTGACGATGACTGTTGCATTTTCTTGGGTTTTGAAGAAGTATGCCTCGATGATGTCACCAGCCCTTAGACCGCACCAAACCATGCATTTTTCAGGGTGTCTCGATAGCTGATAGATAACCATTGGCTGTTTCTCGTAGCACATGCAACAATTTTGCTTATTGACACAGCATTTAGGGCAGAAGAATCTAAACGTTGAACAAAGTTTTGCGCTATAATAGATCAACTTCCAACCGTTTGAGCATCCAAACACTGAACTTTTTGTAATTGTGCCAAAGAATTTTGCTATGGAAAACTTATCTACTACAGAAGGTGTTATTTTAGTAGATTTTTCGCTCTATATTTATTCTTTAGTGATGTGCAAGTTTGGTTTTGTTTTTTTAATGTGAAACATTTTTTTTTTGTTCGCTCCAGGAATGTTAAAACTAATTGTGAACTACTACAAGCACATATGAATGTATATAATTCACATATAGAGTAATTCTTTTCTTTCTTAACCATCGATCTTGCTAGTAATAAAGATTTTCTATGTTTACTCCTTAAGGCCCCCGTAGAAAGCTAATGCCATAAACTGGGTCGTTCTCCAGGCAGTTTCAGAAAAAGTTTGCAACTCAAAATCTACGAATTTCGTTTATAAAATTTAGTTTTATGAATGAAATCTAGAGAATTTGATAATGATATAAATAAAATAAAACCTTATTAGCACCGCAGTGTTGTTCGTCAGATAAGAATTAGAGAGGGCCCCAGCAAAAAGTCCGCACTGGAGCAAAACGGTCTTGATACGCCATTGTATCACAAACGCATACATTTACGGCTCTTAATTATAATTCAATTCTCGCCATGACGTAGTAAGGTGATCATAAGGTCGTACATTCCGACTATGTTATTCCTTTTTGTTTTATTGTGTAGGTAATTATGTAGGCAATGCTATGCAACTCTTAAATTTTTACATACATCATCGTTGCCACTGTTCCTAAAACAACGTCAGCCTAAGAGATCAGTTGAATACACTAATTATATGAAGGTTGTAGTTTCCCAAATGTATTGCATCTGTTGAATTTTTGTATGGTCTTATCACTCTGTGTAGTAACTTTTTATGCAGACTACTTGCAAGTACTCGTAATAATGTTTTTCATACTGAAATACATCGTCTAAATATGTGCATATTATTTATCAAATTTATCGGACAGGACCACATTTCATTCAAGTTTGCTGGGTGTGTAGTTTAACGTATCTGACAATGAATTTATCACACATTAAATTTACGGCCTTTAGACTCGAATTTTTATTTTTCTACTACAGCTGCTACGACGACGCACCTTTAAATCAAACTTAATTTAAAAAAAAAAAAAACAAGAAAACTTCAACGACACGAATGCTTCAAAAATGGCCTCCTATGAGCCATAAATAAGTCGAATGAGCTGCACTACACATAAAGACTTACAAATGTGTTAAAAGTGTAATTAAAAAATGAAATTCCACAAATTAAAATAAAAAAAAGTACTAAAAAGTTGTACATTTTATTTACAATATTAAAATGCAAACTAGGTCGAGCAACTGTTTTAAAACCAAAATTTAGTTTCCCACAACTAGCTGTTGTACTTTTTAACCTTGACTGCGAAGGAAAATATATGAAATATATATTTTCTGTGCACTTAAATGCCTTTACATACCATTTCCGGAAGAACTGCATTGAAAACGAATACCACCGAGACATGCAAGTGGCTCCAAGCGCCGAAGTTGAGTGCAGCAGTTAAAGGGTTTCGGCTACAGAGGATGCAAAAATAAATATGAAGTACAAGCTTGAAAACCTGTTAACACTAAAAGTGAAAAGGAACACGCATAGTGCACAAAGAAAAAAAAAAAAAACGAGAAGGAAAAAAGATTGAAAACTTTCATTTAAGTTAAATCGAGTCGTTTATACGCTTTACACAAGTTCCAAAGCATATTAACAGAGAAAAAAAGTACGCAATAATAAAGAAATTTGTAATCATAGAATAAAGTTACATTTACTATTTTTTTAGTGCTCTCAAAAAGGGCATAAAAGAGTATACAAAGTTTGTGCAAATGTATGTAACAGTTAAAATGAGGAGTAGCGGGCTCCATAAAGTATGAATGTTCTTCATCAGCAGCAAAAGATACTTCTGTCCGTCTGTATGAATGACGAGATCTCAGTTTATATAAGAGGTAGTGGCTTCAAATTTATATATTTAAACACTCTTATTCCATGTTCAGATTAAGTGTATAAAATCTCATTATACCGCGTGTACACCAAATAAACCTGTACCCCATTTTTATACCGTTCAGACATAGTGTGAAATGGTTTTATCAGTTTGTCTGAAAGTATGTAGCGCATTAAAGGAGCCATCGTAGACCCATAAAGTATATATATTCTTGATCAGCTCGACGAGACGAATCGATGCCATGTCCGTCTGTCTGTCTGTCGGTCTGTCCGCCTGTCCTTCTGTCTGTCTGTATGTTGTTGCGCATTTTTTGGGGACCAATTTTTATGCTATCCAGTTGAAATTTTGCACGTACACTTCTTTTTATTGCAGTTTAATAGAGTATCAAGATTGACCCGCCACGCCCACTTTTTGGGGTAGCCCCCATACAAACTCACCGCCCACTTTTGACTTTTTGTATGAAAAACATTTTTATTGCAGCCAATATCAACTTAATAATTGATATAGTAACTTAAAGTAGACGGATGCTTGACATATACATTAATGGGTAGGAACCGCCCATTATTTGGGCTAGCTCCCACACAAACCTACTGCCCACTTTTGACTTTTTGTAAGAAATCTTCTTTAGTAAAGTCAATATTAGGTTGAAATGCAATGTGGTGCCTTTTTATGGTCAGTCGCTTAACATACATAGACTAACGGGCGTGGCACGCCCACTATTTGGGGTAGCTCCCATACAAACCTACTGCCCACTTTTGACTTTTTGTAAGAAAAACTTTTTTATTAAAGTCAATATTAGGTTGAAATTCAATATGGTGCCTTTTAAGAGACAGCCGCTTAACATACATAGACAATAGGGCGTGGCCCGCCTACTTTTTGAGGCAGCCCCCATACAAACCCACCGTGCAATTTTGTGTTTTTTATGTAAAAATCCTTCATTTAGATCAATATTAGCTTGAAATTTGATTTTGCGGATTTTAATGGACAACCGCTTCATATACATATACAAATAGGCGTGTCCCGCCCACTTTTTGAGGTAGTCCCATATAAACCCACAGTTCACTTTTATGCATTTCTATGGAAAACGTCAATATCAACTTGAAATTCGATATGGCGGCATCTTACACATCTACTACATCGCTTCATACACATCTACTAATGAGCATGTACCACCCACTTTTTGGGGTAGCTTCTATTTAAACCCCCACTTTTATGTATTACAGTACTATTTAAAATTTCGTGTGAATGGTATTAGTGCTTCGGTTCAATCGAAGTTAACGTTTTTTCTTGTTTTTGTTTTTGTTTGAAACTGTTTTTGTTAATTGAGTTAGAAACGCCAAATTTGGTGTATCAGACATCAATCCAAATATAACATCTTATATAGGTCAATATCAATATAATTCAAAGTAAATGCTTGAAAACCTTTTAAACATGTTAGTGTGCGGTGTATAACATATTCAGGGTTCTCAACTTTAGCACTCTTACATGCGTCATACATATTTAGCCTGTTAAAAAAAAATAATAATTTTGGTTTTTGCGGTGATAGTCGGAGAGAAGAGGTTCTACCTGCGATTGAGCAGATAAATGAGTTGGGTGCCTGTTACCTTATGTATTTAAGACGATGTGACTTTCTGCTCAGCACCGTTGAACCATTTTCACTCATGAAATAACTATTTCGTCAGAATCAGGGACGTAGCTTGTGAATAGTAAAGCAAAGCATCGCAGTTGACCTCTTGCAATGGTATCGCCATCTTAACTATATTAGTCCCACGAAAAGCAGATACAAGTGCAACTAGTGCTGATTACGAAAGGACTGCTGATTCGCCTGTCATGTACTAGTTCCATGTACTGTACGTTAAAGATTTATAAAGTCTTCGAAGTCTGGTCCAGTGCGTTTAAAAACTTTGTAACAAAGTTGTTATACTCTTTTTCTTCGGTGTATTGAAATTAAAGAATAAAAAAAAAAAATAAACAACGAACAACGAACTTTGCTCAATATCTAGAAAGTTAAAACGTGCAAAAAGGAAGTTAACCGCATCAAGTGAGCAATCGAGGACAGGCAAGCGTACAAAGTTATCACACACACACACACAAACACACACACACACACACACATATATATATATACAGCTACCCAAATGCACAACGAGAGCAAGCGAAAAGGAAGTGAAGCATGGCTTAGGATCTAGAGTGTCCAAACCAACCTTGGTGTACAACTTAATAGCGCCAATGTGGCACAGACAACAGGCTCCAAGCAGTAACGCTTCAACACTTTGCACATAAAGACGCACCAAGATACTTACCTACATACGTACATATAAAGATACATATACATCAGTTCACTTTTGAGTTCAAGGTGAACATGGTTGCCAGTCGCTGTTGTTGCTGCTACTGCTACATAAGTACTTACTACTGCCTTGCAAAAAAAATCTGTTTTTTTTTTATTTTTGACTCGATTATGCGCCACAACTTGAACTGTGTGTGTGTGTGTGTGTATTTGTCAGTCTAAACGTCCAACTGGCTGATTGTCTGTCTGTCTGACTGTTTGTATATACATATGTGCATGTGACTGTCTGTGCTGCTTCCTTTTTGAATGTTTGTTTTATGCGACTGCTTCATCTTCTACTTTCTATGTATGTATTTCCTTTTTATTTCAGTTCCTTGGCATAACTTGTACTCATTTGACATCGTTCGCTTGAGCAAACATTGCTCGAGTGTTTGCCTTACTTGCGTAGCATAATTATATATAAAATGGCTTTAAAATGTTGAAAAATCTGCCGTACTTATGCAAAAAATACCAATAATTTAGCTTTAAAATTAAAAATGTATCTAGATACAATTGTATCTCACACTTTGCATTGCTTCATATATGTATCTAAGTATATTTGCAGCTCATATTCGTATAGTTCATTGACACCAGCTTCACCATATATGCTTAGCTCAGCTCATTTGCCACTCAAGTATCGTTATGTGTAACTTTTTATGAAAAACTACTATTAATAAAAACAAAAAAAAACTGAAACTGTAATCTTGCTTTGTGATGCTCTTAAAATAAAATTCTCGTGTTGATTTTCAATTTATATCTTTTGCAGCGCTCGTAATGGGTAGAATGTGCTTTCCTATGCCATTTTATGGAATGCTTCTATTACTGTATCTACTCTCTCATACTTTTAGTTTGCAATTTTTCATTTTTGTAATTAAATTCAAACAGTTGTCAAGCTTATGCAAGTCATTGTCGTTTGTTCAGATACTTTGTTATTTTAGCGCTTAGCGTCCGTGCTGTGCTGGGCAAGTGAGACTAAAAAAGAGAGCAGTTGAAGATTAATTTAAAATGACAGCAGCCAAAGAAACGTAGGTACAAATAAATGAATGGAATTTTAACTGGAATTATTTCGGTGTTGATTTTATAATTTTTGGTAGCTGTGAATTTGGTATTTAGAACACCCACTTGCCTGACAAAGAAATATAAGAGCATTGCACAATGCGAAACGTCAGTCAGTCGTAGGGAAGTTAGATTTTTAGATAATAGAAAGTAAAAGCTTGGAAATGTTTATGTAAGCACATACAAAATACATAAATTTCTTAAGCTATTCAGAAGATTTGGTTTAGTTTATAAAGCAAGTTGAATTGTTGAATTGTGGTCTTTTTTTTGTAAGTTTTATAAGCTTTTGTATTGTTTTAAATAATTGGTTGGCAACGCTGTTCAAGCGCAACAATGTTGCCATGCTGTCGCAGGAGAGTTGTGGTTAGTCTAATCACGGCATAATTTGATGTTGTTGACGTATGCAGAAGACAGACAGCTGGTTTGTTTGTATGGTGGTTAAGTCTTTCAAGGTATCCTGTGCTGTGTTTTCTTATTTCACAAAAAATCATAGGTTTTTGTATATATTTATGGATATTGTTGTTCCTCAAGTGCCAAGTAGCACCGATGATTTTTCTCAGAGCGAGAATTTTGGTACCGTTCGAGTAGTGTGCAGTGCGCCAAAAAAGTAATACATTTAGATTTTATTACCTTGCCATCTGGAAGTGAGTATAAAAACCGAAGACTAAAGGATGAAAAACAACCCTCCTAGGATTAGAATTTCTCAAAATCCCGCCTTCGGTTGACGTCAGAGCGCGCGCTAGAAGTGATGATAATATTTCGTGCTATAAACAATGCTAAAAGATGTCAGAATGAAAGTGATATGAACTTCTAAAAAATCATGCTATAAAAGAAATATACTCCGAAATATTGCATAAACAACAACAACAACAAATCATGCAAATATGAAACGATAACAAGAATGCAACAGCAAAGTAAAGCGGTAAAGCAGTTTTGGAACTGATAACTCGCTGCGCTCTCGTTTCGCTCTCGTTATATCGTTTGCACTCTGACATCTTTTGAGCGATCACCTAAGAAAGTACAAGCAGTGATTTGCTCAGAGTGAGTGCTCTGAAAGTTATTCCATAAATCAACCTATATATAGTGTTATGAAGATTGGAAGATGCGCTGGAATATGTGTATTTCATCTAATGGAAATTACTTTGAATGAAACAACATAAACATCAATTATTGACAATTTCCACATACTTTTTGATCAGTTTTAAAAACATGCTAACACATTTGGTATATTTAAGCAGTATTTCTGTGTTAATCGTTTTATAAATCCTGTTTAATATGACCGAATTTCTATAAAATTACAAAAATGGCATCCCGCAGGAATTAAAATTAAAATTAAACAGCCTTTATTATTAAAAAAACAAATATTTGCACAGTGTATTACTATTAATTACACAGATACAGCTACAAAGTCTACACAAACCACACACACACACACAGTCTTATACGTACTTATATACATAAATATATAAAAACCTCATGCGCTGATTTCGCCGCTTATTACGATAATAATTGTTCCCAGAATGCAGCCTCAGCAAAATTTGTGCTATTTTTATATATAATTATTTTATCAGTAATTAAAGCATGTCCAGCTGCGTAGTTCCAATGAATTCCACTCGGTGTGGAGAGTTTGCTGTATGGCATACGTAATTTCATATAAGAAATAATATTATATATGGCAATATTTAAAAATAATGGCACGATATTACTCACCCATTGCTTATGAAATCATAAATGAAATCGATATAAAGCTGCATAATCGTTATGTCCTTGGCATCATCATGTTTTATATAATGTGGAGCCATGCCAAAGATATGCATTAGATCATCCATATGCTCAGTGCGGGCTATAAAACATATAAGATACATATCGATATACGCGTATATTAAGTATATTAGATACTTATCTACCTTTGCCCCATTCTGCAGCGTATTTGAGATTACTAAATTCTCCAAGTGCTTCAAATCGATAGCTATAAACTGCTGGCGTATGTTTAAATAGCAACTCTGCAGTTTGTTTAACGCCAGCGCGTATTAATGCATCCGAGAATAGATTGCAAAGCTGCGTAAAATTTTTGCTATCTTGCAGATAGTGCATAGTCAAAGCACTGGTTATATCTTTTGACTTTCGATGTGCCTTATACATAAATATTTTGGGCGCAAGTTGCTCAAATTGTTCATAAAATTGAGTTTCGAGTTTATGATTAGCCAGTATCTCTGCGATTGAAGTACAAAATTCACCATTGGCATAACCAATTAATAAAGGCACTTCCTTATGAAATCTACCAGCGGCAATTGCCTCATAGTATGGCTCATTGATAAAACGCTGCTGTCCATAATCATGCTCTACAACAGGTAGCCACAGATACATAGGATTATCCTTGCCAAAATCAAACATGCCGCGTAAAGTTGCTGCAATTTCTGTGCCACTAGAATGATTAAAGCAGCTTAAAATTGTAGCATCGTCGATTTCATGCTGTGGTTTTTCATGCACCAGTGTGCAATTCAGCAACTTGGCCTGTTTCACAGCCAAATAACGTTGACTAATTTGTTGTTGCTGCATGGTTGCTTGTTGCGGTGGTAATGCTCCACTCATAGCTATAGCCTTGTGAAAAAGTCCTGCACTGAGTGGACTTGCTAAATGTTGCGTAACACTTAAACCACCGGCACTATAGCCCATCAGTGTTATATCGTTTGTGTTGCCACCGAATTTTGCTATATGCTGCTTAACCCAATGCAATGCAAGCACTTGATCCTTGAAACCTGCATTGCCATATATGCCAGCATTATTGAGTTGCAGAAAGCCGAGTGTACCGAGACGATAATTAAATGTAACGACTATAAGCGGTTTGGTTAGCAAATAGTTGGGATCGAGAAAGGAACTGAGTCCCGAACCGACATATAGACCACCAGGGTGTATGAACACTATGACTGGTAGTGGTTTGCTTGGAGTGAGCTGAAATTTAGAAAATTATATAAATTAAAATATTTGAGAAATTTACTTACATGACTGCTGTAGACGTTCAGATTGAGACAATCTTCCGAGGCATTGGTTGCATATATTGAGGGACAATCATGTCCATCGTAACGTGCATCGATTATGTTAGATGGAAGATTGAAGGGCACGGGTGGCTGAAAGATATTGGAGATTGTAAATTTGAAAAGTATTAAGAAGAATGACTTTAGAACCACTTCAAGAATCGAGCTAGTTTTTGGTTTCCTCGTAAAAACGCAAGGGCTGCACAGCCAGACCAAAACTATTCGATTGAACCAAGTGGTAATCGAAGGAGCAATGTCCGGTTAATACAGCATGTGGTGTAGAACTTTCCATTTGAGCGTTTTCACCTTGATTTTAAATGGTTCGTATCTCTGCCTTAATTGCGGCCGTTTTTCTTTCAATACTCGGCTCAAACGCATCAATTGTTGTTGATAGCGATCCGCTGTGATGGTTTGATTAGCTTATAGTGCACTACAGTCAGCTGATGCCACCAAATACAGAGTGTTAATGTTGTTGGTTAGCCGGGTTTAACTCAATACATTTTGCATTTAAGATTTTCGTTGCGGATCCACACTTCATCGCCAGTCACAATTCTATGCAAAAATCATTTCCTCTTCAGTCGTTCAAGCAGCTGTTCATAGGTAAAAAAGCATTTCCACGTTTCTCATTTTCAACCTCAAACCTTGAGGCGCTTTGAAATGCCATGATCTTGCCAACTCTTCTTGACTTTGATACGAGTCTTCCTTAAATAATGCCTCTAATTCTTCATTTACAAAAATGTTTCCTCTCCCACCGCTATGCCGATCTTTGACGTGAAGAACACCACCATTGAAGCATTGAAACCACTCATGACACATACTTTTACTTATAGCAGCCTCACCGTAAGTATCTGCGAGTATTATGTAAGCCTCACTCTAAACTCCTCCCGCAAATAACGAGAATTTGGCTCTTAAACTGTCATTTTTAATCACGAATTGCTTACACACATATAGACTACTAGTGTTATGAGGTTATGTTTCTAAGATACCCAAAGGTATTTGTATATAATGTGTTTATTTCGACTACTTCACACCGCTAATGTCATCTATAAGAAAAGAGCGGGAGCAAAGTTCTTTTGACAGTTTCGATACAAATTTCGCTAAGTATCACTAAGACAGTTTATCGGCAAAATAAATTTCCAAAAATCTATGCTCTTTCTATGTGTTTTAATGGAACATACATAAGTTTTATTGTTATATTTAATTGTTTATAAAACAACTTACCATAAATCTAAGCTCTCCAATCGGTGCCTCAGCATATGGTATGCCACGAAAAGTGTAATACACATCACCCGACCAATTTTCGCTACGTTTACCCAGAATTTTACAATTTGCCAGATGTACAATTGCTTCATTACTTTGCGTTTCTGCTTCAATTGTTTGTACACAAACAAATAAAGTAAATACTAGTATATAGTATACGTTGAAATGCTTTAGTATAATCATCTTCTTTGGAATGTTACTAAAAGTAAACTGAAAATATGCTGACTTAGCTAAAAGAATAATCTTAGATTTGTCGATGTTGCTACTCTTGTGGATGTTGATTTTTTAGAACGCTGATAAGCATTTTACTCGTAAATCAATCAAGCACAAAAACAAATATACAATGAAATTCTATAAAATACACAAACAATTTATAAACGCTCAATTGGCCTGCTCAATGCTCGTTTGCTGCTCCTTCGATTCATACACTCAATTGCTTTTCAATCTGCACGTCTTTCGCTGTTCTACAACTACATATGTACGCAATGTACTAGCGAGAGTGGAGTGATAAGTAATTGGCGCAGATAAAATAACACAATTTCCGATTTATTTCATTTCTCAACATATATTCTCTTTTTAGCGCGATACACTACAATAAATGTATCTTTAAATTTTTAATGAACCATTTGAATTTCACGATTTGTCGTGGTCCTCAAAGAAGATCAAGGCGTAGCCTTCTATTCGTAAAGTGATGGAGAGGGAGGGAAGGGAGGTTTGGGATATTTTAACTCACCATCACTTTACAATACGATTTGGTTGATTTGATTGTTTTGTTCGGAAAAATTTTTAAAGAATCGAGTAAATCACAAGATAGGAAAAAATGGTTCATCGATAGTATACAAATTCAGTTGTAAATAGAGAATTCATTCAAATTTTACAATTTCACGATTAGAAAACATTTCTTTGACCATCACAATTAGCTGATCTTCTACCATTACATCAATTAGAGTACCAATTAGAAATCAATTGTAATGATCTTAAAACATGACTAAGTAAACCGTTTTTATTGCTGCATTAAATGATTTGCATTAATTTTTAAGGCATGACAAATCAAAAATAAAACTCCAATCGCGAGTGTTATGCATTTGCAAGATGTTTATTTACATTGTTATAACTTCTCTCGAACACTCCGAAAAATGCATGCTGAACAAATATTTTATTGCATTACTTTTCTTGGGTGGAGCGGGTGGTGATGGGTAGTGGTGGAAGTCCACTAAAATGAAGAAAAAACCGTGTTAAAACAAAATAAACCAAGATGATATACTCGTAAGTATATACAAAAAAAAAAAATATTTTTGTACTGAAAAAAATGTTGTTGTGGTGGTGGGAAAGTTCCCCTGCATCCGAAAATGGCTAAAGCCTACTCCTACATATTTCTAAGCTCAATGCTTTCATTTTTGTTACGAAATATTTAATATTAGCACCTATAGTCTCTTATATATAAAATGTATGGCAGATTTTGGAGAATGTACAGCCATATTTCAGTATATTTATAAATAAAACTTACGGCGTGGTTTAGAAACTTAAAAAAGTGAAGCCATGATATTGGGGCGGCAACGCTTCGCCATTGAAAACGGCTATAACTTCTCTTCATTCGACTCAAGTTTTTTGACACCATGTTATTCTTCAAGCTTGGAAGTAAAAAACGTTATTTTCGGTAGATCCGAAACTGTAATACCTTTCACGCATATTTTCAAATTATATAACAGTTATATACATAGTTGGCGGTGAATATCAACTATGCCAAAATGTGGAAGATCACACTGACTGATATAGTATACTTGAAGCATAACTCCATTACTGTCAATTTAAATTTTCGATATGCACTGCAATAAAGAAGATTTCCAAACCAATCCAATTTCAAATTAACATTGTCTATAAAAAAATGTTTCCCACACAATAATATCCCAAATTGGGAGGTGGCTTTGCATAGGGGCTATCCCAAAATTGAAAGAGGCTCTTCCATTGGCATATATGGGTTCTTAAGAAGCCGCCATATCAAATATCAAGTTGATATTACCGGAATCAATTTAGTTTTTATACAATAACCCAAAAGATGCAAAATTTCTGACAAATTGAAAATAGTATTTCACACCACCTGTGAATGGTATAAAAAAAGTACAGCTACCATCCATTTAAGTCATTTTATTTTAAGTCATTTCTATAAAGATACAAAACTTCATAGCTTTTAACGTTTGGCAATGCTTTAAAAAACTTATTCATTTAATGTTGTTGAAGTCATTTATTACCAGCACCAATTACTTATCAATCCATACTCGTACTAATTGTATTTATTTCTCAGTACAATCTTATTTTCACACATTCTACGTACTTATAATTAAATTTCAATTAAACTTTTCAACGCGCAGTGCTCATTGTGTGGAATAAGAATATATATTGGTTGTTTGTATACATTTACATATAAATGTGGATGTTAGTGTTAATGTGCGTATCTGTAAAGAAAATAAATACAATAACATCAACGGTAATAGCATTAATTAAATGTTTTAAAACTCATAAAAGAAAATTACTCGTATATGAGTATATGAAAAATGGTAAAATACTTGTGCATACTATAAGATTACTTTGAAGTAGAAATAAGTACTATAATGGAGTATAAATGCGTGAAGTATGTACATATATGCATTTAAATGTGCAATCTCAAAAGAAGATTTACAATAAATAAATTCTGCTTGTCTGTCTGTGTCCTATAAATGTTACAATGGAGAATAACTGAAAATTAAGTAATCATTCATTAAATGGAATTGCGTAAATGGTTTTTCACACCTTGAAGCGTTAAAGGATGGTGGTATCTATACTGAAATAATTGTTCTACTTCTGTTATATTTGGGTATTAATCTATGACTCTATAATTGAGTACGCTAACTGTTCGACTGTTCTGTGTACATTAATTTTTATAAGTCTGTGTTAATTTAATGGCTACAAGCGACTATATATAAATTAGTATATACCTTATAAATATAAATCCGCTTAATATCGATTCTAATAGTCAAGATTAATGATTCGCTTTGTGGTACTTCTTAGAGTTATTAAAAATTCAAAAACTGCTTACTGATATACGAATTAAAGCATCAACAGGCACGAAGTCAAAATGAACAATTGTTAATGTATAATTTAAGTAAAAAATATTTGAATTAACAAGTGCAAATAAATGTGAATTTATCGAAAAAATTGTAATTTTCAATTAACTCCTTCTTTGTATTATACAAAATAATGATAATTCAGTGATAATAATTCAATTATGACGTTATCGCGTAAAATTATCGTCCGTAAACCGACTTTCAAGACAACCAATTCTTTTCATTTTCGTGAAAGTTATATATGAAATATGAAATAGTTACAGTGCGAAATAGTATTATCATAAGTTTGTCTGGAGGTATCGTATACGCCATAAAATAAATCTATATCAGAGATACCCAGGCCATATGCTCTTCATGCACATTCATTTTTGTAATGCTCTTCAGAAAATGCTGAAAATTGTTGTACGCACACGCAGCTCTTTGCATTCACAGTCTTATTAACACACACAATTGCATCTTTTGGCGTATAGCAGAGCGCAAAGCGCCTATACCAAAGTGAAAAACAACAAACAATTTTTTGTTTTTTGCATATGGACAGTAAACATACACACACACACACACACCCATGCATCTCTTTGTATAAATTGGCGAAAATTACACAAACAATTTCCTTGCTCTTCGTTAACGTTCTGCGTATACCGTGTTATTTTGTTGTTGCTTTCTTGCTATTGCAAATCAATAACAATTTTTTAGGTATTGCTGTATGCACTGCCATTTAAAACTTTTGGGCACCTCCTGGTATACACACTTGTATATATAATATACTTGATCAGCTCGTCGAGTCAAAATGATTTAGCTATGTCTGTCTGGTTGTTTTTGCGAAACTCGACCCTTGCACTTATTTTAATTGTTGTTCTTCGAATTGTTCCTAAACAATCCACTTTTGACTTTTTGTATGAAAAACTTTTTTATTTTGAGTCAATTTTACTTTTAAAACAGACATGGTTAATTTTTGATGTACGGCCGCTGCTCGTATTTATATATTTATACAGGAGTACTTTAATATGTGAACCCCCCAATTTTCTCAGCGTTTTCATGACCTAAAGATCAGAACACACTCTGAGTTCCATTTTTCTTAGCTGCAAATACATATTTACTATATTTATTTACTAAATATATATATATATATATATATATATATATATATATATATATATATATATATATATATATATATATATATATATATATATATATATATATATATATATATATATATATATATATATATATATATATATATATAATTAATAGGCAAGGGAGTTTTTTGTGGCGCATGCTACATTCACAGTATACAACCGCTTTTGATAAAACCATTTGAAAATTTTTCATTTGTACAATACATTTTTTATCACAATATATATTTTTGCAACAATCTTTACACACAGCATAAAAAACACACTAACACTTTGAATAAAATACACACACACACACATGATTTGTTCATCTCTCTATCTTCGCTCTCTGTGTTCCACATATTTCTATACAACTTAGTATAGAATTCTATACACATAAATGTGCAGATACACCGATATGCAGAAACGATTACGAGTATTGCTTTTTTGTTTTCCTCTACATTGAATGGGAAATATAGGGAAAAAACAATAAAATAACATTGAGATTTGCATTCATTCCATTCCTTTCATTGCGTTCAATAGATTCGTTTAAATTGGCGAGTGTTTTATAAAAAAAAAAAATTTGTTCAGTTGTTTCTAGATTCCGGTCGTTTAAGTCGACCAGTATATTTAAATGAGTTTACTTATATTTGAATACATTCCACTTGGCTATGATCAGTTGTTTTTGTAATGAGTCGACATAATTATAATATGTGAATACGAGGGCTGCACTACCACAAATACCTTGAAAGTGTATACTCAACGAGTTTGTCTAAACTTTTTGCATTTTCTGTTCTTAACTACTGAGAGTTAATAGTAAAATATAGTAGAGCGGAAATGATGAATGTCTGCTGAATTTTAAAAAAAAGTGAAAGACTGTTTGCTTTTGGCTTTTTTAACCCAGAGTACTGTAAACTATTATTTTTCCAAACGAATGATAAATGCTAAGATATGATTCAAGAAGTGTCCGGATATATTAATTTATGAGCTTGCTTAACAATAGTTTAGCAAAACCAAGTTGCCTGGTGTGCTTATAGATACAGTGATACGTCATAAGTATAATCTGTATCACCTACGAGTCGTACATGTTTTCTAAAAACAGCTGTTCTTATTTATTACCAACGTCTAAGCAAGTTTTTTGTATATCTTTACAACTTGCTTAACAATTTTTCGCTGAAAATATTAGTTAACGCACCCTTTTGAAATAATTGCTCAACACAAAATTTCTTGCATAACGTTATATACATTCACAACAACAATGGATCAATGCACTTAGCAATGCAAATGACTTTCTCTAGAAAATAAAATTCCACAAATAAAAATATCTTATACAACATACAAGTATATTCTTCCCTAACAATACATTTGCTATGAAGACTTCGTCTTCTATGTTTTGCTCTATTTTCACAATTTCATGAATGAATTACTCTATGTATTTAGTACGCTTCCTCCACATATTACAACGTTCATATAAAATTTATAAACATAATTTATTCATGGCATCGCGGAGGCACACATAAGCAAATATTTACCAAATTCTAACACGTTTTGTTTACACAATTTGACATTTATACGCTCGAAGCGAGCAAGGAACTCCATGAACGAAAATTGAAATAAAACAAACTGAAGTGCTCAACAGAAATCGTGGATAAAAATTTATACATACATACATACATACATACATATTTTCGAAATGTTTTTGTAACAAAATTGTTGGCATTTGTGTGGATTTATGCAGTGTGTGTCTGTGTGTGTGTTTGTGTGTGTGTGTGTAAACTAAATAATAATAAAAATAGAATATGTACAAAATAAAAACATTTAAATGCGCAAATTTTGTTAGCAGCCGCAGGAGCAAACTGTAACTAAAAATACAAAATTGGTTGCATTATTTAATATTTTCGTGGGTAGTAACTAAATGTGTTTGTCGAAATGGTTGTTTTCAGCACATGTAGTACCTACACATTTTCTTGTTAAATAGTTTAAACTCTTTCAAAAACTTAAAGCTACTTTATACACAAATTTGCATCAAACGAAACGGTGAAACTAATTTCCATTAAAGTTTTTGAAATAAAATAGCTTCGAATCTTTTACTCTCAAATACACACACGCGTCCGCATATTCAATATTGTTAGAAGGAATAAGGTCAACTTTGTCCTTTGTGCAATGATGAAAAGCAATTTCATGTTATGAATTCTTATAAGAAGTACGTCATGTTTTCAAACTGCCAAACGGGCATCAATATATGTGTATCTATTATTGGGGGTATTAAAAAGTTGTCTTTTATACTGAGTAGCCGTAGGGTTAATGGGTTTATTAATTTATAACAAATGTACATATGTCTCAAGCAAATGAAGGTGTGGTAGGCCGCATAAAGTATATATGTACGCGTTTATTCTTTATAATAATCAGAGGTCGAGTCGATTCAGCCGTGTCTGTCTATTCGTCCCTCAGTTCTTAAAAACGCCGAAATATTGGAGAGTATAATTGATACAGTCATCTAACCTGGATAATTGGACTCTCCTTAGACATGGTCAGTTGAAGTTGAAATGACAATGTTATTTAAGCTAGAAATAGTTAATCCGGTTTATAGTTTAAACCCGGTAAAATATAGTATATATGGTTTCGGAGCGTAGCACAAACGACAACTATGGAAAACCCCTTAGATGATGTATATATCGTAATTGACTTGTTGGTGGAATTTTAACATATGCTATGCTGGACGCAACAAGATGCTAAATAATAGTTCTAAGATTAAAACTATTACAGTCTGCCATTCCTACATTAGCAAAAAGGTTTCGAGGTTTTAATACCAAGTCCTCGACATTCTGGGCACGATTGAGTTCGTCATGTTCTTTTTCGATGGGTGCAAACTGGAAAACAAAGTGGGAATGGAAGTTTCTTAGAACTTCTGAAAATATAAGCATCATTCCGATTGTTGGAATACCGCAGTGTTTTCTGAAGAAAAGTGATGGCAAAAAAGCTGCGGACTCTCCAATGTGCAGTCATCAAATATCATCACAAACAACATTCGACTGTGTCCGTGCCCGTTCGGATGTCAAATGGCGCTTGTAGTTTTTGAACGTTTTATTTTGTTAAAGGTATCATTTGACTACGGTAAAATTTTGATCAATCTGCATCACTAGGTTTGTGTTTGACAGACAATGAAAGTAGAACGGACAGAAATTAGAAGGTTGCCACCCCAGAGAAACCGACTTTTTCAACTACTGCTTGGACTCTGATGTAGTATTGTAATGGGTTCATGTTTCATTAACGGTCATGAAACGGCGGAATAATTTGACCATATTGCGGTTAATAAACACCAAACACCACCTTTTATTTGTCCATATGTGAGCCTTTCATGTCCGCGCTCAATGGCTGTCAAACACAAACGACTATTTGATACCTCAAATATTTGACAGTAGTAGTTTCAGGTCGTCTACTTCTGCGACTACTCTTGTACAAAAGAAGCATGGACGCATAAAATCTATAAATCAAATCAAACTTTCTCTGCAACTGCCCCGCAGTTTATAGGAGAATATTGAGAATAGGGTCTCTAGTGAGCCCATGGGCACTACTTAAGGTCATCGACTCCATCATTTGGCTAAATTAGTAGAAGGGACCAGATTCACGTGGTATAACAATGCGACTCTATCGGCCGAAGTGTGCTGACCAGTCTAATTTAACCTATCTACACTTTCCATCCATCCTGCATGGTATTAACTAAGCCCTTGTTGGTTGGGTTGGCGGAAGTCACAAATAGTTATAATTAACGATTGCGACTGTCAAATTTTTTGTCTTCCTTTCACTTTTGTGTGGTAATTACCACAGCTCTTTGCTCCGTTTTCGTCGTTCAGGTTTGCGACATTGTTCATAAGATACCCTTCTGCCTGCCATATTTGTATTTCGTTTTCACATCTTTTAAACAACTGAAAATAAAAGTCTGACATACGTTCAATAATTTCGTCACTGACTTCTCCAATTGTAGCATGACCTCTTAACTTATCTGCCAATTTTTCCAAACCATCATGATCTTCGAATGTTTCTGCTTGTCTATAATTATTATCAGAAAACAATAATGCGATATATCTGAACTATAATTTTGACTTCTTTCTAGGATTTCGTTCTACTAGTTCCCTTTTAAAGTCAGTAATTAAAAAAAAAATAAAATGGTTCGAAATTTTTTAGTATACCCAATGTATAGAGAGGAAGTACAACTGAATAGAAATTCATATAAATACACACGTTACTATTATGCTAGTTATCCTTTTTTAGTTAGAAAACGGAAGGAAGTTTTCCCATGCTTTGTGTTTATTGTACAATAAAATATTATATAATATTTACAGAAATATTGCCTTTCTTGCTGGCTGACTCTCTCCCCTTATTGGTATTTGTTGTTCGCTGTCGATGTGTCCGTGAATCGAAATTTATACCAAAACGCTCTACAATATATAATAGTACAACCCCTTTGCCACAGTCCGCCTACTTTTCGCATATAAATACATACAAACACGGAACGAATGAAATGAGAACGAAAACTTTTCGGTGTTTGATATTAAACTTTTTTTTTTTTTTTAGGGCTGTAACGCCGCCATTTCATGTGAACGAAATCCGTGCTTCACGCTTACTCTCGAAATACGCTAACTTTATATAAAATGTCTGCTTGTTTTGTTATTGTTGCTGCTTATTTTACACTCCTACACAACCCTAGTGCACTTCTTTGCTTTACTCTTCCGGATATGGCAACATATTACGCCATACGCCATTTTTTTTTCTCTTCTCATTCGGACACGGACACACGTCAGTTCCGTTAGTGCCTGCAGTCGGCTTTCTTTCTTATACACATGTCTGCTGTATACATACTATAACGTCTTCCAAGTACATACCACAAAACGAGAAAGAAAGTATGCACGACTACGCGATACACTGTACCTTGTTTAAGGCACATTATCTATACCAAAAATTATATTCTTTAGTGGTTTGATCTGTATATATTCGGTATTATTTGTTTAGAATTGATGAAAAAGTAGAATTAATTAAAAACAACGAACAATTTTCTGAGAGTTAAATTTTCTCTCTCAGCTGCTCGAATTTCTTCGCACCGAAAATCCGTATGCAACATACTTTTGCTACCGTTATGGATGAATTCAAGCGTGGAAATCCTGTTTTTTTTTTTATCAGTGTACAAAAACCCCAAAAGAGGGTGCAGATTTGCATGGCACTACACCTTCAAATTGGACCGATCTGGGCCTATATGGATTGTATTGTAAGTATTTACGTAAAATACGCCATTTTTGGCGCTTATAGTCTCCGAGATCTGTTCGTGCAAACAGACGTTGAGAAGAACAGACGGACATGTCTATATCGACGCGTCATACGATGCTGATCAAGTTTATATATCAAGAATGTATATCACGCCTCCTTCTGCCTGTTACATAGATTTGCACAAACTTAATATATCCTATTACGCTATGGCTACAGGGTATACAATATTGGCAACTATTTTCGTATTTGTAAGATTTCCACATTGGATAGAGTTAGCATGGCTTAAAGTCGAAAAAAGCAGCTTTTCTTTGCTGATAGAAACGAGTTTGATAAGTTCAATTTCTATTACGATTTCGATTATTTGCTAGATGGTTTTCTTCTGTATGTGTTGTGTCCTTGTATTGTGGTTCTTCTTGCTCAATAATTTCGGTTAGCAATTTTATTTAGTTTTGTATGAAAGAGATTCGGTTTCTCGAAGTGGCGATAAGCTTACACATATGCTTGGTTTTGACAACTTATTCATTAAAAACTTTTCCTTTGAACAATAAATAAAATTATTTGTACTCGTTTTCAATTTTCCATTGACAACATTTTGGTTTGCTTCGGTTTTGTTTGGTTGACGTCATTTTCATAAATGTATTTTTAAACAATTTATTATTCTTATGCCGTACTTTTGTGCTGATATTTTAATGTAATAAATTCATTTATTAACACTTTCATTTCGAAAACGACAATTGCATCGGTGACAATGACTACGACGACAGCCTGGATAAGAACAATGCCTGCAGTTGTAAAATATTTGCGGAAAATTGCATCTCTGCGGCGTAGTGTCAATGATGAATGCATTTATATATGAAAATTTTATTGAGTTGATCAAATTAATGGAGAATACGTGTTTGCAGGCGTCATACTATGTGATAAAGTGAAAAAGTTCATGTAAAGGCGTGCAGGAATTAAATTTCTTTACAATTTTAAAAATTTTTTTGATGTGAAACAACTTTAACTTTCTTGCTGCTCAGATCAGATATAACTTATATATATTTATATGCTAAAACTTGTTATGTATTATAAGCGCTTTACATTTTTAAATCTATGTAGATAATTCACAAATAGTTTAATTATTTTCTCTTTTAATCATCGTACTTGCTGAACTATCAACTGTTAATGATTTTCTAGCGCTAGTATTGCAGAGAATCTGAGTAGAAATGGCGAAAAAATTGCTTAAGGCAGAATTAATTAAGTTGCCTACATGACTCTAAGTCTAAAAGCTTTTCAAGTACTTCTGTCGTAGGCAATTTTACAGGAAAATTATAATTTACAAATGACTACTAAAAAACACCTGTAGTGTTTATATTATATTTTAGCTACCACATTGTCAACATGTTTCACATCAAAGCCATCATTTTTTTTAAGCATGGGTATACCCAGTTGCATAATTTATACTCGTTACTCATAAATGAGTGTACTCATGCGTGTTTTTTAGTAATAAAAGTAGATTTTAAGACAAATTTTTAATAGTGCCCCCTTTCTTCTAAATATAAACAGCAATATTTAGTAAAATTTAGTTAATATTTTTATACGCATATATTCACGTGTAGAATTATGTATACCCGTTTGAAAACTACATTGTACTTCGCACATTTTTCGGTCCTTAAAGCCCTACATATTTAATATATAGTATGTATGTATATAGTTACTATTCTGTATTTCTGCTTTTATTTCCCGCTTGCTGTGATATCCAGCAGCGCTCTTTGTATAGTATTAAGCATAGCTTAACAAGAGACAACAGAATTAGTATCCAATGACGTGACTGTTGCTGACAGAAGTACATGACGTAAAAGCTTCGCAATAAATACAGCTCTGATGTTGGTCTCAACGCCAAAAAGACCGTTCAAGGTGGAACAAAAAAAAAAAAACCGAAACTCAGAAAAAACTTAAAAAGAACAAGAAAAACCCAAAAAACTTACAAAGAACTGCAATTAAAATGCAGTTTATAGCAACAATAATAACAATAATTATTGCGCGTCTAAATGTGAATGCAGCTAAAATGCTCTGAATTTAGTCGAAATAGCGCGGAGATACATTTATTTATTTGTCAAAAACAACAGCCTGTGGTAGATACTCTATATACTCATATATACATACAGATATCGTATATAAGTTGCTGTTGTAAAAACTGTCAGTGGCATTGTTCTCATTATCATTCCGCGCAAAAGTTTTTATTTTAGTTTCAAGGCGAAGGAATTAAGTTTAACTTGGATAGTAGGAAATGGTTTTGGAACAGTGTGTGCATCAAACCAAAAGGGCGCGTTTGCTACAATGCCGCCTTATGGTTTTCTCATGTTCTGGCGTTCACCTAACACCTATATTCAAGTGCATCTTATTTTTCAGAGTGACCTTTCCATCGCTGAAAACTCACTGACTGACAATCATTCAGAGCACTCAGCCAGCACGTCATCCAATCTCTGTCAGTTAGTTGCTAAAATATTACGAATTTGGTATTTCTCTTAAGGGCGTGGCATTGCTCCTTTTTCCAAATGCTATATAGCCAGAAACCGTCTCTTGAACAATATTAACACACTACACAGAAAATGGAGCGTAACTTTTTTTCACTTTGTGGAAATTTGATTTGGTCTAAAGAACTACTATCTTTTATTGGAAACTGTTTAAATGAAGGTGTTCATTACAATGAGGCAATGAGGCCAAAAATTTGAAGCAAATATACGGCGCTCAAGAAACTCAAGAGAATAAGTAGGTGGTGGTGAAGAAACTCGTCAAATCTCACTATGCTTTCTTGGCATCTGAATCGCTTATCAAGTAGAATGCGCGATTGCAGTTAAGAACTAAGTTCCAGATGAAGAAGAAATTGTATCTGTCCGTTGCTGTTGGTCATTTTGACATTAAGCCTGATGAACTCTCCTAAAATGTTAACTTGTACATTAATTTCTTAGTGTCGCGCCTTAAGTAGTACTGATAAAACGCGCGTTCGCTGCTCATTAAGTAATCGAACTCCACAGCGTCTAGTCGATTTCAACATTGAAAATGAATATTAAATTCTTAATAAAAGCTTTTTATACGTTTCGTACATGTAAAAATAGTGTATTGCTTTTGTCACAAACTTTGTAAAACTCAAAACAACAAAAAGTCACTAAGAAGGCACCAGAGACTTCATCAAGTATTGGGACCTTGAATTAATAATGAGCGTTTTTTTTTTTCGAAATTTACGGATTCATTGTGCAAAAATGGTTAACAAATATATTATTCAAAGTATTGTCCATCGCTGGCCACAACTTTTTCCCATCTTTCTGGCAATTTTCGGATACCAGCTCGGAAGAACGACTCGCCTCTTGAGGCAATACAACCATCGACCCATTTCGACCCAAAAGTTGAGTCCGATAGCGTTCCCCCGTGATCGTTTCATTCGGCTTGAGCAGCTCGTAGTAGATCACGCCGCGCTGATCCCACCAAATACAGAGCATAAGAGTCGTGCCATGAATATTCAGCTTTGCGAAGGATGTTGATGACTGTCCAGGCAAAACCCATGTATTTTTGCGCTTGGGGTTGTCGTAATGGATCCACTCTTCATCGCAAGTCACAATGCGATGCAAATAACCCTTTCTTTTTTCCACATAGAGCAATGATTCGAATTCTTCGTCTTCAAACTTTTTGGGTTGACCCGGCCGTTCCTAATCTTCGAGCACAAAATCAACACTTTTAAAGCGACCAAACCACCTCCGACACGATTGTTCAGATAGAGTATGCTCGCCGTAAACTTCCACTAAGTTTCGATGAACCTCGGCCGCACTTTTCTTCATATTAAAGTAGTGAAGAAGAACTCCCCGCAAAAACACTTTATCTGGTACGAAATACGACATGTTGGAAGAAATATTTAGTATTGTTGTTTACGTTTTAAACAAATGACACAAGCTGCCAAAGACGCTCATTGACAATAGGTCTTAGCGGCAAGAAATTGGAAACTCGAATATAGGTTCATATACTAGTGGAGTCCTCCTGTGTGAAACGCTCATTATTAGTTCAAGGTCCCAATATATTTATTCTTGATCAGCTCAACAAGACAAGTCAATCTAGTCATATCTGTCTCTCTTACTTACCTACATAGTTTTCATTCAATCGGTGTAAACACTCTCTGAGGATCTCCAAGTCTGTAAGCCACGCTCACGTCACAAACCAGTCTCCCGCTTTGGGTTTTAGTACTGAAAACTTTTTATTACAGTAAATAGCAACTTGGAATCTACAATGGAGGATTCTAGGGACCTTTGCGTAACATCTATATATAAATACATAAACATAAATTTTGTCGTTTCACTTTAAGGTCCTTAACAAAAAAAATTCGTGATTATTTAGTGTTGTAGGAACTAATGGGCAGTTTTTGGCTATTTTGACTTAAAACTTAATATAAAACTTCACTTAAAACTTAGTAGCACTTATAATACACAAATAGTTTGTTACTTTTGATATTATTGAAAGTAGAATAGCAAATAATTGAGCCTACTATTCGGTAATAATATGGGCTTTAGTAAACACAAAAATATGTGCTCGGCGCAGATGATAGAATTTCAACCGATAACCTAGTTTTAATAAAAAAAACGTGGCAGGTTCACTGTACTGAAGGTCCTGCTGCTCGTTCTAAAGTTAAATGTAAGAAAAATGTAGCTACTTGAAATAAGTTAAAATACGAAATGAAACATTTACAAGCGTTTGAAAAATATGATTGGTTTTACAAAAGTTTATGTTACCTCTTGTTTATACCTGAAATCAGTAATTCACAGAGCAAGTAACGCCGAAATCAAAGACCATTCACTCGTATTTTAATTCTTTGATGATAATTCACAGCTTTTTGTTTGAACATAAATCATTTTTTTTTTACTCAGAAATAAACTATAGCTTCAGCTTTAATGTTGTTAAATATACACATAAAGTTAATTCGAGTTGATCGTTGAAGTATACTGCAAAATAATGTAAAACTAACTATTTATATACATATACGAGTATACTACGAATGTAAGTCTACCTTTAAATGAAAAAATCAATCTATACTCGCACAATATATACAAGGATAATTTCATAGCTATATGTTTAAATTAATATCATACGAATATTACCAAATAATCCAATTAAAGCAAGAATATTTCATTAATTGTTATTATTACAATTTTATATATTTACAGGTAAGCGATACTTAAATGGATTTCGATATACTTTAAAGCATACATTCATACATTACACAATATGTATTATGGATAGCAACTCTGGCAACTGTGGTGTTTGTTTTTAAAAATAAAAAAATTTTTTTTAGCTGCGTGCTCGTATGTACTACCTATCTATTACATATATACTATATCTACTTATATTCACCTTAACCCTACCAATCAACCAGCCACCCACCCAACCCAGCTACCAATTTCAACCAATAAATTCACACACTTACTTATAGATATACTTAACTACTTACTGCATTAACGCAACATAATATCGGCGCTCATTAAAACAGAAAAAATGATTAAAAATTTAAACCATCTATCTATAAAGCGTATGTAGTTTGGAGAAATAAAGTATAAACCATTATTTACTTAATGCGTTTAATATTTTTATTTAAAGCATAAAACCAAAAATCAACAAATTGCAGCTTGAAATTTTGTTATGTAGTATTCAAAATAATATTTAAAAAAGTACCTCTATTTTCTAATTTCCCCTAATGCATTCCTAGCACGAATATGTAAACAAAAAAATACACACATATCTACATTAACACATGGAACTGAAAAACAAGAAGAAGAAGAAAAAACGTTAACTTCGGTGGAACCGAAGCTTCACTCGTCTTGATTATATTTTTAAGTTGTTTAGCTCTTAACTAAATGAAGCTTCCATCCTTAACTTTACTTACTTACTTAGGTAGCTCCACAACCATCTATCGGTCAAGGCCGCACGTGCATAGGGAAGCACACCATTCGGTGTATTTTAGTGTGCGCCATCGACAGTCGCTGGAAATTCGGAGTTTTTTCAGGTCATCATAGACCTGTTCTTGTCATCTTAAGCTCGGACGTCCTCTCTGACGCTGTCCACAATCAAGATCAGGTTTCCGTTGTAAACCTTTACTGCTGTAGTTTCGGAGTTCATCCGGATGAGATGACCAGCCCAGTGCAGCCGCTGGAATTTAATGCGCTGGACTATGTCGACCTCATCATACAGCTCATGGTTCATACGGGTCCTAAACTCGACGTCAACTCTATGGGTACCAAAAATCCTACGAAGAATCTTTCTCTCGAACACTCCTAAAGACGCTGTATCCGTTGATGTCAGGGTCCATGCTTCTGCGCCATACAGCAGAACCGGGATTAACAGTGTCTTCGAGAGAGGGCTCTACTTCTAAATTGCTTGATGTGCTCAAAGTAGCAGCGATTAGCAAGCGTGATTCTTCGTCTGATCTCTCGGCTGATGTTGTAGTCGCTGGTAATTACTGTTGCCAGATAGACGACGTTTTCTACAACATTGAAGTTGAAATGCTCCATACTCACAAACCTTACACGACGCCGCGCTGATGGCCTGCGAGTGGGCACCAAGTACTGTACTTCGTCTTATCTCCGTTCACCGCTGGGCCCATGAGAGGTGACTGTTTCTCAATCTCCGAGAACGCCCTGCTAACTCGCCTTTAATTGGTGCCGATGATGTCAATATCATCAGCATATGCGAGTAACATCACTTCCTTATGGCAGATCGTGCCCAACCGTTCTACGTATGGGCAGTGGCGTAGGATGTACTCCATCAAGAGATTGAGAAAGTCGCACGATAAAGCATCACTCTGTCTGAAACCTCTCCTTGTATCAAAGCGTTCGGAGAGGTTCTTTCCTACTCTGACGATGCTTTGCGAGTGTGCTAGCTTCATCATGCAAAGACGAACGATCTTTGCTGGGATAGCAAGTTCAGATAGGGCATTGAAAAACTTCGTTCTTATCGGCGAGCGTGTCGAAAGCGGCCTTATAACCGACAAATTGGTGGTGTGTGTCTTTGTTGTACTCATGGGTATTCTCCAAGATTTGGTTTAAACTGAAAATTTGACCACTGAGCGACCTTTTTAGCTCCAGCCGTTTACACAGTACGCGGAACCGAATTTTTGTATCCTAAAGGATACTTAATTCACCGGTAGTTCGCGCAGAAGATAGAACAAAAACACTGAAATTCCAATCGTTAGGCATGCATTCATCGGATCATATTTTGTATAAGATTTGGTGCATACGCCATACTCTTCGCCACCGGTCTTGAATAACTCATCTGGCAGCTCAGTATAGTATAGCCTGCCGCTTTGTTATTCTTCAGCTTGCAGCCTTTAGAGACCATAATATCGTGTTTCAAGTTCATTGTAACTGTATTGAAAAAGTGGAAGTCGGGTACCCTAAAAGTGGGTAGTTGCGATAATATAGTCAGCCTATAAATATTGCATTTCAGATTTTAGATCGATACTCAAAAAACTGAGCAGCTAGTTTTGATTCATAGAGACGGACAGACAGACAGACAGACAGACAGACAGAAGAATGGACAGGCGGACATGGCTAGTTCGTTTCGTTTCGTTGAGCTAAGCTAGAAAATATAGTATACTACATGAGATCTACAATGCTCTCTGCAATATGTTACAAACTCCGTGTCTAAATTATAATACTAAACACACAACGTGTGAAGAGTATATATAATTTTAATTGAATTAAGAGAAAACTATTCAAAAGCATATTGACATTTAAATTATTTATTATCTTTAGCCGCAAATCATGAAAATATATTTAAAAAAAAAAGTTCATAAAATTATTATTAGCTCTTTGGATAAACAACAATCTATTTTGTGCTGTATTCTGTGGCTTGGACAGGAAATTGAAACGAGCAACATTTTCTGTTTGACAATTTGCCAAATTTTATATCCGCATTTAGGCAGAATGTATCCGTGAGATACATAGATATGTATTTTTTTATTTTAAAATTCCACGCTGTTATGTATTTCAATTAAATTTCAGAAAACTTTGTGAGAGAATGGAAATTGAAATACTTTTTTATCTAAAATCGTATTTCCGCCATTATCATCATGGCACATGAGCTGCGCTTAGCACTATTCTAATTCAAATTGAATTTTCTGCAAGAAATGTTAATTAGCAGTAGAAAAATGTGCTAATAAGCGACAGAAGAGCGCATAATATACACTATATTCTATATATATATTTATATATATATATAGAAATGTACGATATCTGCATGGCATATGGCATGTGTTACTTGATTAAATTCGTGCCAGTTACCGATTTTTTGTATATTGTAGATAGTATATGCCAACAAACGTCATTATTGCCAACGTTGATGCCAAAGTTAAAGTCACCATCGAGAGTGCTAACGAAGCCACACTGCCACCCACAGCCTATCTTAATTACTCCCGCAGGCTTTTCCGTTTGCATGGCGCTCATTAGTTTTGTTTCTCACTAGCCCCCACTGTATACTTTGCTCCTTGCTACTGTCAGGTTTTTCTATTTAGCTAACTTGCTGCTTCGTCTCAATTTCTTGCCATTGATGTTGTCTGTGTCTCTCATTTGAGAAGGTGTTTTCAGTTTTTGTTTTTTCGCAGAATTTAGTTCAAAGTAAAGAGAAAACGGAAAAAATCCGAAAACTCATTCTCAAACTCAAAGTCGGGTGAGGTTTTTCACGCGCCACTGACGTGCCTCGACTTACAACACTGTTTGCTCTTTTGAATTTTCTCAGCAAATTTTCGAAAAAATTATTTTCACTTTCATTGAGGAAAACGTTGTTCAGCTTTGTGAAAATGTATTAAATAATTAATTATAATGCATTATTTTTTAGCCAGGCAAATTGTTATTTCAAAATGTAAAAGTTTACATTTAACTTGTATTGACAGTTTAAATTAGTCTCTATTTAAAATAATTTACATATTAATTTGCTTAAACTGGTTACGAATTAATTGGAAAATTTTGCATGCAATCGAGTGTGTGTGGTGTTGCATTTAATGTAGTATTTATTTGCATAATTTTCTGTAGCTACATAGATAGATTCATAATTTGTTGTGGACTTGAGTCTATTTAAAGTCAATCGTATCGAAAATTTAAATGGTTTAGTAACTCAAAGTGAAGATAGTTTACTCTCTTTATTTGTTACTAGTAACTTCAGCGGTTAACATAGTCTAACGATTTCTAAAGTTAGGAAAAAGGTTAGGTTTTATTAAAGAAATTTGCACGAAATGAGATAAAAAGACAGACGGTAAAGACTTCTGTATTGTGTTGGTGTAATATTTCCGTTTCCGTTTGTTTCCTTGTTGATTGTTGTTGTTTCTCCTTTCTTTGTTCTTCGTTCTTCGTTCTTTTTTGTCTCCTCTGATATGTGATATATCATTTATCAAAATTGTTCTACTAATATAGCCGTTGTAGGGAGACTAAAAAGCGTTTGCCTCTGAATATGACTTTTTAATTACCCTGCTATATTGAAACTGCCAATGGGGCTTGAGATACAATTACAATCCCAAAACTAAATCTTAGTACCGAAAAAGCTTTTGATTTATAAAGTTATGCTTAGTTACAATGAGGTTAGTGGAGTCCAACTAGTAATTTGGTGTCGTTTTGTCGTTTTTACCATCACACTTGAACTGGTTATTAAAATAATGGTTATTAATGACATTTAGGTGTTTACTAAGGGTTAGTTTCAAAGTGCCGAGTTCTTTTCTAGTTAAGTTAGACCTGAATTCCGGTCTGTGTGCTCTTCGTCAGTATACTATTGGCACACACCATCTCGTTCGTATACTAGAAAAATCTTGCTATTCTACGAGAATACATTTTCGTTGGCATAGTTTTCGATCTTTTACAATAATTAATTAATGCTTCTATGTAATTGATGTTGGATTATCTACGGTATCTGCTGTTTACAATGTAGGTTCTTATTTTGCCTACTCGTTGATAATTTCATCCAGGACTCCTACACAAATGAAGCTTTCCATCTTCATAATTTGGAAAACTTCAGCTTATAAGATATTTGCTAAATAGGGGAGTTGAAATGATTGCTTTGCCCGTTGTTTTCCGCAAACATTTCCGTTCCAAAGACGCACCTCATATATTTGAGTCGTCTCTGTAGATATAGTAATTTCATTAAATCATGTTCAAGCCTATTTTCTGATAAGCTCTTGACGGTAAGGCAATGTTAAGGTATTGTAAATGTGGCAACTGAGCTGATGTAGACGTGTAGTTATGGTCGTTTGATTTGTTTGAAAGCCCAAAATGAGACTCTATCCGATAATATATAAACCAAACTAGACAAGAACAATTTATCATTGATGTACAGTATGTGCGAAAAGTAACTGAGAAAAGGCAGCAAACTAAAAACTGCAGATGAAGCATTACTTTACAGTAGGCATATTTTGTATTGTATTGGATTTGGTTGGTTACAAATATATTATTCAACATTTACATTTACTATCGCTGGCCACAACTTTTTCCCATCTTTCATGCAATTTTCGGATACCAGCTTGGAAGAACGACTCGTCTTTTGAGGCAATCCAACCATCGACCCATTTTTTGCATTGTTCATGTGGCCATGTGTCATCGACCGGAACAAGTAGTCGGAAGGAGCGATGTCTGGAGAATATGGCGGGCGGGTGATCCCACCAAATACAGAGCATAAGCTTCGTGCCATGAATATTCGGCTTTGCGAAGGATGTTGATGTTTTGTCCACGCAAAACCCATGACTTTTTGCGCTTGGGGCACTTTTCTTCATATTAAAGTAATGAAGAAGAGCTCCCCGCAAAACACTTTATCTGGTACGAAATACGACATGTTCGAAGATATATTGAGTATTGTTGCTTACGTTTCAAACAAATGACACAAGCTGCCAAAGACGCTCATTGACAATAGGTTTTAGCGGCAAGAAATTGGAAACTCGAATATAGGTTCATATACTAATGGAGGCCTCTTGTGTGAAACGCTCATTATTAATTCAAGGTATAATCTCAAACAACGATTATAAATTCCTTTTTTAAATACAAACACAAGAGAAATCAGTCCTTAATTGATTTGTTTTTAAGTTATCTTTTGAAAACGTTGTGTCGTTGTTTGACTCGCCTACTATGAAAAGTAATCTCCATGGCAAATCATTTCAATTAGTCTTTGATGCTTCTATTTGTGAATGAGCTTAAACTTAAAATATAATGTCTCTCTTTCTCAAACTACTTTTCTTAAATCAATTGCGCTGAAGTAGCCTGCATAGATTACATAGATTATAAACAATAGAAACGTACAAACTTATTGCTTCATGACTTCAGTGTGTTGTTCAGTTGAGAATATTATTATAGGCAGTACCCCTTGAATCTACTCGTAAGTTTCACGCGCTAAACATAACTTTACCTTTCAACATTAATGAAAATATCTCCTCAATATTTCCTCTCTCCACTGGCAATTGTTCGTTGTCGCTAACACGTGAGTGGCAAAATGACGTTCGCTTTGTGTATAACATCAGCTGTATGTGATATTGTGATAATAAATATGATATAATATCGTTAATAAATTGGTTCTTTCATCGTAAAACAACTTAAATCTTTCGGTGTGTGTGGCAAAATTCTTTTAAAATCTTAAGAATGTACAGTATTGTTAAATTTTTTGGGAAAAGTGTAGGGTGTTGGTCAGTAGAAAGGTCCTATTTCATTAATATTGAAACAGGAAACATAATATTTTATGTAGTTTCATGCAACGCAAAAAAAAAAACATAAAATACAGCGGTTTTGATGCAGCGTAATTTAAATGCATATTTTATTGCTCATACGCAGTGTATGCATTAAATTAAAAAAAAAACAAAACAAATAAGCAAACAAACTATGTCAACCAGCAGTGCAAAAAGAGAGCTTCAAACAAATTTATTACAATTAATTACATTACACAACTTTTTTACTTTTTCCTTTTTTTTTTGTTTTATTTTTAACATATTCTACTCGAAAAAAATAAAATTAAAACATTACAAAAAAAAAAACGAATCCAAACAATTCACTTTGTGGTTTATCTATCTAGTACTATGCTTCTTCCCCCCCCTCGCCTGCATACATCCTTTTGCCCCGCACATTTTCCATGCTGGCTTTTAAAGTGCTCAATTTGTGGCTAAATGAGTGAACAACTGAAAAACAAATCGGCAATTAGAAAATCTAATAAAAATAAAAAAAGTTAAAACATTTAACAATAAATTTAAAACATATTTATTTACAATACAAATTATACAAATTGCTGTTGGTGGTGCTACTACTGCTGCTACTGCTGATACTGCTGATCCTGTTGTTGTTGTTGTTATTGTTGTGCTATCCCTAGAACCCATTAAACTACATATATGTAAATGTATCTACCTCTAACTTTCTATTTCGTCTGTGTGTGTGTGTTTTTGTTGTCGTCTAAAAACTTTTGTTAATAAAAATAACCAGAAAATGTAAAATGTAGTTAGCACTGTTTTATATCGTATATGTATGAGTATATACGAGTATATTTTTTTATTCGTAAATCTAATTAATTATGTAAATATCTAATATAGATACACATTGTATCTACATATACAAAATATTTTTGTTTGGTACGCTCTATCACTTCATTTAGTTATTATAAACCAAAATTTAAACATACATTTATGTAAATATATAGAAGCATTCTCAAAATAATTTATAACATTAACATTTTGTTTGTTTGAAAATGTACAATAATAAATACAAATATGTGCAGTAGTTGTAACATAGAAAAAAAAGATATATATGTATATATATATATATATGAGCAGTTATCTGAACATAATTAGCTACGTTATAAATAATAAATGGTTTGGCTTTTAATATAATTAAATGTTTTTGCGAAACTAAAACATTTGCATTCTTTTTTTTTCAATATACAAACATGTTTTTTTTTTACAATAGAATTTGTCTTTATTTGAATTACATATTACATAGTATTAGTACATGTAGATTGTTTAACAATTCATTAAAAACAAAAAGATTTTAAATTTCATTATTGGTTTGGTCAATTGTTTTACATACAAAATTGTAAAAAAACGCTAGAAAAAAAGGAAAATTTTCTACTACATACTGTGTTCTGTGCAACAATAGATTTGAGATATTTATGCATATTTTAGATCTGGTAACACCATGCAATATTATTTTTGTGCTCGACATGCCACTATTTTTAAACCATTCACACATAGTGTGAAATGATCTTATCAGTTTGTCTGAAAGTTTGTAACGCATTGAAGGTGGCATCGTAGATATATATATATATATATATATATATATATATATATATATATATATATATATATATATATATATATATATATATATATGTATGTATGTATGTAGTATGTATGTATGTATGTATGTATGTATATATATATATATATATATGTATATGTATATGTATATGTATATATAGAGATATATATATATATATATATATATATATATATATATATATATATATATATATATATATATATATATATATATATATATATATATATATATATATATATATATATATATATATATATATATATATATATATATATATATATTTTTGTTGTCGTCTAAAAACTTTTGTTAATAAAAATAACCAGAAAATGTAAAATGTAGTTAGCACTGTTTTATATCGTATATGTATGAGTATATACGAGTATATTTTTTTATTCGTAAATCTAATTAATTATGTAAATATCTAATATAGATACACATTGTATCTACATATACAAAATATTTTTGTTTGGTACGCTCTATCACTTCATTTAGTTATTATAAACCAAAATTTAAACATACATTTATGTAAATATATAGAAGCATTCTCAAAATAATTTATAACATTAACATTTTGTTTGTTTGAAAATGTACAATAATAAATACAAATATGTGCAGTAGTTGTAACATAGAAAAAAAAGATATATATGTATATATATATATATATGAGCAGTTATCTGAACATAATTAGCTACGTTATAAATAATAAATGGTTTGGCTTTTAATATAATTAAATGTTTTTGCGAAACTAAAACATTTGCATTCTTTTTTTTTTCAATATACAAACATGTTTTTTTTTTACAATAGAATTTGTCTTTATTTGAATTACATATTACATAGTATTAGTACATGTAGATTGTTTAACAATTCATTAAAAACAAAAAGATTTTAAATTTCATTATTGGTTTGGTCAATTGTTTTACATACAAAATTGTAAAAAAACGCTAGAAAAAAAGGAAAATTTTCTACTACATACTGTGTTCTGTGCAACAATAGATTTGAGATATTTATGCATATTTTAGATCTGGTAACACCATGCAATATTATTTTTGTGCTCGACATGCCACTATTTTTAAACCATTCACACATAGTGTGAAATGATCTTATCAGTTTGTCTGAAATTGGTAACGCATTGAAGGTGGCATCGTAGATATAAATATATATATATATATATATATATATATATATATATATATATATATATATATATATATATATATAGATATATATATATATATATATATATATCTCTCTCTCTCTCTCTCTCTCTCTCTCTCTCTCTCTCTCTCTCTCTCTCTCTCTCTCTCTCTCTCTCTCTCTCTCTCTCTCTCTCTCTCTCTCTCTCTCTCTCTCTCTCTCTCTCTCTCTCTCTCTCTCTCTCTCTCTCTCTCTCTCTCTCTCTCTCTCTCTCTCTCTCTCTCTCTCTCTCTCTCTCTCTCTCTCTCTCTCTCTCTCTCTCTCTCTCTCTCTCTCTCTCTCTCTCTCTCTCTCTCTCTCTCTCTCTCTCTCTCTCTCTCTCTCTCTCTCTCTCTCTCTCTCTCTCTCTCTCTCTCTCTCTCTATATATATATATATATATATATATATATATATATATATCTACGATGCCACCTTCAATGCGCTACAAACTATATATATATATATATATATATCTATATATATATATATATATATATATATAAATACAAATATATATATATATATATATATATATATATATATATATATATATATATATATATATATATATATATATATATATATATATATATATATATATATATATATATATTCTTGATCAGCTCGACGAGACGAGTCGATCTAGCCATGTACGTCTCTCCGTTTCGTCTGTCTATCCGTCTTTCTGCCTGTCTGTCCGTCTGTCTGTATGTTGTTGCGCATTTTTTGGGGACCAATTTTTATGCTATACAGTTAAAAATTTGCACACTCACTTCTAATTATTGCAGTTTAATAGAGTATCAAGATTGACTCGCCACGCCTACTTGTTGGATTAGCCTCCATACAAACCCACCGCCCACTTTTGACTTTTTGTATGAAAAACATTTTTTTTTTTTAGTCAATATCAACTTAATAATTGATATGGTATCTTCTAGTAGGCGGATGCTTGACATATACATTAATGGGCGGTACCCGCCCAGTGTTTGGGCTAGCCCCCATACAAAACTACTGCCACTTTTGTGTTTTTGTATGAAAAACTTCTTTATTAAAGCCAATATTAGTTTGAAATGTGATGTGATGCCTTTTTATGGACAGCCGCTTAACATACATGGACTAATGGAAGTGTCCCGCTCATTTTTTGGGTTAGTCCCCATACAAACCGACCGCCCACTTTTGTGTTTAAAATTACTAAGTTGCATTTTTACGACTTTTTACGAAGATCATAAGCTACTTTTAAAGAAACACGTGGCAAGATAGCGCAGTAATCTGAGTGACGGCATAAAAATTCGAACAAGTTCTTGAACAACAGTTTTAGGTACTTTAATTATCTTTGATTTGGCATTTTACGAGGGCAACTTGATAAGTCAGTGACACTTTGAATTTTTAATTATAAAACAGGCCAACAAAATTCGGGGTCATGTAATTTTCTGGAAAGCTGAGGGTAATTTCCGAAGTAATTTGGTGCGTAGAATCCCGGGTACATAACCTCAAATATCTCAAAATACTGAGATGATGGGCCAATTCTAAGCACGGATTCGGATTCTACGCAGCAAATTACTTCGGCAATGATCCTCAGCTTTCCAGAAAATTACATGACCCCGAATTTTGTTGGCCTGTGTAATGGTTTGACGGTAGTCCCTGAACTTTTACATTATATTGATTTAAAGGCAGTCCCTTAAATAGCCAATTTGTATCATTAAGTTTGTGTTTGACAGCCATTGAATTCAAACATGAAAGGCAGACAGACGAACGGAAAGCTGTTCGATACTGTATGGTCTTCAAACGTAATCGTGTGATAACTTCGAAGTAGTGTTTGACGTTGGTTAACCGCAATATGGTCAAGTTTTTGCGCAGTTTCATGAACGTGGATAAATTATGAATACATTGCTGCATATCAACGACCAAGCAGTAAAATAAACAGTCAGATCGGCGTGGAATACTTCTGATTTCTGTCCGTCTGTCTGCCTTTCGTTTTTGCATTCAATGGGTGTCAAACACATACTTAATGGTGCAGATTGTTTAAAATTTGACCGGAGTCTATTAACAAATCCAAGGGGGTGGGAGGAAATGGGAAACGTTAACCATTTGCGCTTTAATGAATTCTCTATTTCAAATAGAATAATATCTTAAAGCCACCTAATATATTTTAATAGTCGTATAACATTAGCTCAATTCTCTCTTAGTTCTGAGATTGAGACACATTGAGAAAACTCAACAGATATAAGTAGTGCTGAAATATGCTCATCAATGAAGAATAAAAAAGATCTAGTAGAAAATATAAAAGTAGAATACATTTTTCAGTAGCAAAAATTCAATGAAGGAGCAACTCTAAAGCAAAATATTTAAAAATAGCAAAAGGAACTAGACTAGAAAAAGTCGGGTAGAAGGTAGTATGAAGGTTGAGACTAGTTTTATTTTTTGGGACATGATTTAGATACACAAAATAAGTATACTATAGTATATAGTTGGAAATCTATTGTTTAAGGCCTGGTCAGACGATCTTATTTTTACTTGTCATGTTATCTAATGAAATCTGTAATAATGTCAAAATATTACATTGTAGTCAAACTAGTGTGCAAGAAATTTGACAGCTGCATTTGTAGTGTTAGGCAGTGGCCGCAGAATCGCATATACAACACTGTAGGCTGTAATCAAATAAAAAAAAAGCAAAAAAGTCGTGCATGTAGTATTTGGAGTCAGAAATAGTTGCTGCGACCAATAAATGCAGAGAAAGAGCTAAAAAACAGCTGATTATTACTTTACTTTTTACTTACTTACTTTACTTAAAACTGATTACAATTTTTGTGAACAATTCACAACACTGTTAACAAAATGACTTGGAAATCTAACACGAAATAGAAATGGAGCTATTTCCAACAATGTCGACGACATACATACATTCCTTCAAGGTCACACGAGGTGGCGCGATTAACCAAACAATCTGAAATGTAAATATAAGACCGTCTGACCAGGCCTTTATTGCAACGACTTGGCTAAAATATAAATAACAAAAAACCTAACAAATTTTTCGACATGCAGGTTGATTCGCACAATGTAATTGAGAAAAGATTGACATAAAATGATTTACAATGTCATATTTCAAATGTTTATTGTTTATTTATGTGTTTAGAAAGCATTAGCTACAGTAAAGAGAGTAGAAAAAGTTGCGAAAATGTATCAATTTTCAACAAAATATGGCGTTAGAGTCGAAATTTTGAAGTTAATTCCGGTTTGAAGCACTTCAACTGCTCGTTGCCGCTTGTTGCATACGATGGAATTATTGCTGTTTAATTTAGCTGGCAGATTCCTCATATATATCATGCTGATATCAACATATTTCAACATGCACAATCACAATCATAGTTTGATGCCATTTAACTCTAATTGGCTCTGTTAAAATAAGTTCGAATTTCCGTCGATATATTTAAATAGAGCAGAAACTGTTGTGCAAGTGTAATATTCAACTTTATCTCTACTGCTGAAAGAAATACGCTTCAGTAATACTGAAGAATATGTCTTGAAAACCAGAGCTCGCAAAATATGCTCAACCAAATTTTTCTATGCTGTCTGCTCACCGAAAAGACAGAATAAAATGAAGCAGACTCGCTCACTCTCTCAACAGAACACTTCTTTTTAATACTGTTGTGTTTTCTGTTTCATGTTTCTCGATGAGCAAAACCCACTTTCGTTCGACTCTCAGCAACTTAGCATCAGCAACTAAGCAAAACGAGCCAAATGGAAGCGTAGAGTTTCTTTTTTGTTATTGTTGCGTTAGGTTGTTATTGCTTTAAATATTTCATCGCAGGCAAATCATGAAAGTGGGAGGAAGAAAGAGAAAGGGCGTTAAGTTGTGTGCATATGTTAAAATATAAGTAACACACATACATGCGCAAATGACAGTTTCGGCAAGTTTTGCGCAGCAAAGTGTCTTATGTGAACAAACGCCTAAAGAGAGCGACAAAAAACTCTCGTTGCTTGAACAAAGATTACGAGCAGAATAAACAGAGTTAAAATGTCTTTTCGCTTCTATTTTAAATCGTATCCGCTCGCAACAGTTTTTCTTCGGACTGCCTGTAAGAAAAGTCCGCTTCTTGCGAGCTCTGTTGAGAACACATTTTCAAAAAAAAAAAAAAAAATAAACAAAAACTTGCTGTGCTCTGGCTCAAACACAAGAAGTACAATTAATCGTATGTGTACAGCAATAGTTACCATAGTTAAATTATCTGATTGTCTCCAGCTGCATACTGTCTCAACCTGCATATTTATCTATTTGGGTATTCTTATTTTTTGTTTCGAATTCCAAATCTTTGTCAAATTTATGCATATTTATCAAGCACCAGAACTAATTCCGTTTTAAAATCTAAGCTCTTTGTTAAGCTAGCAGCTCACGTCTAAAATATACTGATATTCTTTAAAGAAGTACATCAAGTTCGTTTTTGTTAATAATAATTGTTTATAATGCAGTGCTAGAGTGTTTATTTTGACATTTTCAAGTGATGACCGCATGCTATGATTTCGTCTAACATTTTTGATCTTTTGTATAATACTCCAAAACTTCTTAACGATTCCAAAGCTCAATACACTACTGCACTCGAAACATTGTAAATTCTAAACAAAAAATACCATTGAACTTACAAAGAAAAGAACTTTTTAAAAAAACCAAAATATATTTTAAAACTTTTGTACATAAATAATTTGTTTGAATGTGAATTTTTCAAAGTATTTAATACATATAATCATAAAGCAAAATTAACCATAATACGCAATAGAAACCATTTATGGCATAGCAAAACCATTAAATTTATTTTGTACTTTAATATAACTAAATACATCAAAAACTAAAAATAATAATAATAATAATAATAATAATAATAATAATACATGTGAAGTAAAAACAAACAAAAAAAATATACGAAGATAAAATTTTTCTAGTGGCGACATTTTCTTTTCTGGTTTTTATTATTACAGGTTTCAGACACCAATAAAAGCGTTTGCCTGCCTCACAGCAACAAGGTAAGCGGCTTCAAATCTAAAATCTAAACTATAGAACTTTCAAAAATGTTTTTGTTATTTGTAAATACTAGTTAAAAAAAAAAGAAAAAAAGAGCTAGTTTATATTATTATAAAATTTGCTATTTTTAAAAGTTGTAACTAAAAAACTATTACATAAAAAAGAAATTCTTTTATTGCTATAATAAATTGCGTACGTTTATAAATGTAAAGTATTACAATTAGGAATGTAATTTAACAACTATAAATAAAACTAAGCAAATTTTTAAGTGTAAACGTTATAAATTTGTTTTTAACATGCAATACGCTGCGTATACGTAATGCGCTGTTCGCTTCATTTCGCGCACATTACTCATACGCGCAGTTGTCTTAGTCCAAGCAACTAACCACAACGACAAGTGGCAGTAGTAGTTAGATAGATAGATAGATAGATAGATAGATAGATAGATAGATAGATAGATAGATAGATAGATAGATAGATAGATAGATAGATAGATAGATAGATAGATAGCAACTCGTAATGTTTAGAAAACCACAGCAAACTATTATTATCATTATTGCAGAGAACAACAACAATAACAACAATAACAGCAACTAAGTATAAACGTTTAACATGCATACCCCAACTTAAGGGTGACTTTTTTCAAAAAGAGCACTCTTGTTTTTTTTAAATAATTCAGACGCAAATTCAATTTGATGGCTTCTCAAAGTCTTTATGTAGCGATATGTATGGTTCATGACATTATGTTTTGTATACGATTTCATGTTTTTGGCGTCCTCTACTGCTTTTGGCGAAACGCATTCAGTCGATTCAATTTTTGGCAAACACCTTCGTTTATTTAGTTTTTTAAATCAGTAATTTCTGATTTGCAATATAGCTATAGAATTATTGTTGCATCGAGTTCTAATAAGGTGCTTCAGTGATTTAATGACTTAATGATGAACACTTAGGGCAATTCTGCATGAACTTTATATCATCTGAAACAGTGTCGTACATTTTGTATATGAAACAAGAAAGGCTCAGTATGTAGGCGTGATACTACACATTTTGATCTGCATCTTATTTCTTTCTAAATCTCAAATACAGGGTGCATCTTCTCGACGTCACCTACTGTGAAATGGTATTATCAGTTTGTCTGAAAGTTTATATCGCATTAAACGAGGCATCGTAGAGCCCACAAAGTATATATATTCTCGATCAGCTCGACGAGACTAGTCAATCTAGCCATGTCCGTCTGTCTGCCTGAATGTTGTTGCGCATTTTTTGGGCACCAATTTTTATGCTATCCAGTTGAAAATTGCCACATACACTTCTTTTTATTGCAGTTTAATAGAGTATCAAGATTGATCCGCCACGCCGTCTTTTTGGGTTAGTCCCCATAAAAACCCATCGCACACTTTTGACTTTTTGTATGAAAAACTTTTTTATTGCAGTCAATATCAACTTAATAATTGATATGGTAACTTCTAGTAGACAGACGCTTTATAAATACATTAATTAGTGGGAACCGCACACAATTTGGAGTAGCCCGCATAGAAACCTACTGTCCACTTTTTTGTTTTTGTATGAAAAACTTGTTTATTAAAGTCAATATTAGTTTGAAATACAATGTGGTGCCTTTTTATGCATAGCCGCCTAACATCCATAGACAAATGGGCGTGCCCCGCCCACTTTTTGGTGTAGCCCCCATACAAACCCTCCTCCCACTTTTGGTTTTTTTATGAAAAAATTAGTTTTTTCTTGTTTTCTAAATAACTTGAACAAAAGCTACAAACCAAAAACTTCATTTTTATTTTGGGGGAACTTTATTTGTTCCTGTAAAATTTGTTCGCTCATTTGTTGAAAGATGACATTTTCAAAATGTCCAACCTCAGCGGCCATGCAAAGATTTAATCTTTTGTTAGCATTTTCCATCACTTTTTCCAACATTTCTCTGTGAATAGCGGCAATTTCTCGGTAAATGTTGTTGTTAAGCTGCTCTAGGGTCTCTAGGGTCGATGGGCATACACTTTTTCCTTGAGATATCCCCACAAAAAAATGCCAGGAGCCTTTAAAACTGAAGATCGCTGCTACCAATCATAAACGCAACTTTTCAATAGCAAACGTACACCGAACGTACATTTGTTTCGCGTGCAGTGTGACATGTCGCACCGTTCTTTTGAAACCAGTCATCGTGCATAGCATTTTCTGTGTGAATAGATGCCAAATAATCACGAATCATGGTCGTAACGGTGATGCTGGCGCCATCTTCGAGGCAATATGGCGCGATGGCTCTGTCATCGCATACATCACATCAAATGGTGACTTTTGGCGAGTCACATCTTGAATCAGTTGTGTGTTTTCAATCCACCGCAGTAACGAATATTCTGCGTATGCACGCTTCCACGCAGCGTATAGTGGGCCTCATTCGTCATAATGACGCGTTGCCAAAAATTGCGATCGATTGCTTTGATGTTTTCCATGTTTTTTGGCGTACTGATTACGTTTAAGCATGTCTAATGGCAATAATTTATGAGTCCTTTGCATTTTGTATGAAAACAGCTTGAAATTGAGCTTCAAAATCCGCTGCAAAGTCGATGCAGACATGCCTAACGACATGCTGGACGTGTCGACAATGAGATGTTTCCGGATGAGCCTCAACATCGACGTCAATAGCATCGGCTGAACGCCGTTTTCTGGGATGATTCGCCGGCACAGATGTTGCCTCAGTACCAGTACGTTATTGAATTTGGCCACTTACATTTGATGTTTAATATCTAGATGCAGTGGTGTTGCGCTCAAAGCTACAGTTGGGCATATACAAGCTAGTCCTTGTAAGTTGTTTAGCTTCTTCATGACTATGACATGCATTCAACATTAAGTTTTACATATATAGAAGATACTCACCGATCATTGTCCGGTAACATTTGTCATGGACTATATGCAAGCTTTCTCTTTCTTTTTGATGATGACTAAACCATACAGTTCATCTCTGAAATTATGATGGATTTACCTCAATCAAAAAAGGACAATTCAATACAAATTGTTCCTGTTTTATTCTAACAGTACAAGATACAGCACTACAATGGAATTATTCTCAGAATCGTTATAATCGCCCCAGAATTTCCCTTCCAATTTGGAATGCTGCGTTCTTACTTAAGCTCTGGTTTTCTATTAGCATAAACAAAGCTTAAAGAAATCCATTTCGTATACTACTGCTTTTATGTTCTGCTCTATATCGCTAGTAAGTTTTTATATATTAGCTATCAGTACAAAGTAAACAAAAAACACCCTATACAATGGACGAGCTGTACAGCGTGTGAATTATTGCATTATTCTATTGCAAAATATATTGCAACCCCATAATTTCAAACGCTCAATGCACAGAACTTAAGTCGACCTTATGTTGCATTATTCTGGTTTATATTGTTCTTGGTTTAAATTGTTCTTTTATTGTTTTTTGTGGTTGACTTACGATATAATATCTTTCATTTGTAAAGTATCTTATACTCGTAGCTATTATTTAATTATTATTATTTTAGTATTGTTGCACAATTTGTTTTACATATTTAAATTTTGTGCGTTGCTCACTATGAAATTAGTAGAACTCATTAACAATTATTTAATGCATATCTATCTATATATACGTGTCAGGAATTTCTCTTGTCATGTGTGAGCGTGTGTGAACTCTATTCTCTGTAGTAATTATCTGTTTGAAATACAAATTGTCTTCTCTAAAGTGTTTAGTTGCACTTTCTTGTTGGTGGCTGTCCACAGCTTAACACATTAGACTAACACAAGAGTTAATTAGGAAATTACTAGCTTTAATTAAAAACAATTTTAGTTTAGTTTAACAATTTGCCATAGTGCATTATTGCATCAAATTAATTATACCAGTTCGTAGTACATATTTTGATATGTAGCATGTATATTCAAAGAGTTTATGTTGCAACAGCAAAAGTTTTCTGTACTGAAATTGAGTTAAAATAGACTAGAAGATTTGTACATTGCCTTTAAATAACATTATTCCACTTAGAAGTATGAATTTAATTTGAATAAATTGTTTAACTATATAACATTAAGCATTAAATCAGTTTATAGTTCGCAAATAGTTTTTTAATAGAATGACAATTTAATGTTACCGAACGACAAAGTTTTTTGATACGAGTATTGTAGACACAACTAGATATATGTGTGTTGGGTAATCTGAAATATTACAGTGCTTTATAATGTTCTAATTTATTTGTTTATAATATAATTTGCTTGAATTACGCAACGCATAGTGCCAAGTTAGACTATGCGTGCTCACCTTGCCTGTTTTAGCAATACTCTTTCGCAGGTTTCACATCAACAAATTTAAATTTATGCGCATGTATATAGTAGACAGAGCGAAACGTGGCAGATCCCATTAAGTATTTTAGGCTGAGTCAATATAGCTATATTCGCCCATCCGTCCGTCTGCCTAATAGTATAAAACAACGGATTTCAGAGACACTTGCGACCTAGATGCACAAAATTTGAACACATTATATGCATATTTTTAAAGATGCTGTCTTCAAAATATACTTTGAAAGTAGCTATATCTGCCTAGAAATTTGTTACACGTAATCGAATTTTTCCTTAAACAAATGGAGTTTGAAGCCTTACGAACAAAATATATGTTTTATTATTTTCACCACTTTCCCTCTTGGGATGGTTCTTTCCAAAGTTAGCAAAACACATGTTTAATTATACTCATGTTTGCTGTGCAGAGTATTCGAACCAAGTTTGAAGACGATCCGATTAAAAAAATTGCATTTCCTCCTGTTTCTTCCATTGGTGTTGAAATTTTCTACATTCGGCGAACCATATATCTTTTCATTTGTTGTCTAGAGTAAAGAAACGTACGATCGTAAGGAAAGCATTGTTTCACCCATTTTGACTGCTTACAGATGAAATTTACCAAAACACTGTGTTAGTGAGCACTTACACTAAAAAAGGAAACTACTGTGCTAAAATTAGTTCTCTACCATTAGCGTTTTCGTTTGTGCGTTGTGCCGCTCAAGCATTCTTATAAGCAATAATTTTCACCATGTATACAATTTCACCAAAGTGTGGTAAAGTAAACAAGTATACACGTGCTCACTTCTTCGCACTGTTTTTGTGGTAAACGATAGTTTTTATATAATTTGAATATTAATCAATATAATTTGTATTTTATGCAAAAATGGTCAAATTTTTTTTTCTAAATACTATATGACAAATATCATAAATGTCGCTATTTAGCCGAAATTGGTATACTAAAGTTTTTCCCAAGCTGTCCGTCCAATTCAAATTAGTAGAATATACAACTTTCTTTTGCTATTCCAGCTGCAGCTCTTAAACAGTTTGATTGCAATATATAATCCCCACAGAACTTCCATTCATACTTAGAACACAATATCTTCCTTACTTTACAGCTCTAAAAAATTATAAATTCTCGCACGTTCCAAATATTTTGTATCTAAAATTCAACTAAATTTTAATTAAAACAATTATAAATTGCAATCGAGCTACCAATATTAGACAGGCAACAAATCAGTTCCTCTAGCCATCAATTTGAAGTTACCAAAAACATAACTGCAAACACTTACACACACACACACACACACACACACACACACACACACGCACACACACACACACACGCAGCTCAGACCATAAACCACATAGCAAAATAATTAGAAACAAGCGGATGCGCAGAGTGGAGCAATGGCGGCCGCGATGATGATGGCGGCAACTGCGACTTCATGCAATATTTTACCTAATAACGCGCAATTATAGACAATTTGATTGTAATTTATAATAGCGCACAATTACAAAAGAAAAAAAGAAGACAAAAAAAAAAAACTAGTATGCACATAAAACATTTGCACAAATTGTTGTTATTGCAGTAGTTAACTAGTAAATTTTTTATGCACATAATACCAACAACAAGAACAACAACTAAATGAAGTTGCCGTTTGTGTGACCATGATTTACCGCCGAGTGTGTGCGCGACCTAGACTGATTACAATTTTTTTTTTTTTTTTTGTTTAGTGTAATTTGATTTGCAAATGTGTTTGATGATGAGTGGGCGTAGTTGTTGCAGTTGGCCAATGTTGTTGCGCTTGTTTTTGTGGCTGTTGTTTTTGTTGTTGTTGTTGTTGTTGACCATATTGTTGCAATTTCTACAAACGAGCTGTTAGTGCGATAAAAATCGCCATATCGTGACAACACGCAGTACTACAAAGTACAGGGTGTCTCAAAAGAAAGTTTACATTTGATTTGCTGTTTGCGTGAACGCAACTATTCCGAGGGGCGCGGGGGTGTGTCAATCGGTATCCTAGCTTTTGGGAACTAAGTCGCTATGGAGCGTTTCTCGGGAGCGGACCGCGCGTTGTGCGTACGTGAGTTTTACAAAAACGGTAATTCAGCGACTGTAGCGCGTAGAAAATTCTGCAGTATTCGACATGTTCGTCATTTAAATGATGCGCCAAGCCCTCGACTCATGACCTTTTTGAAACTATACAGTTTGCTAAGGCCACCTCACTTACAATTGTTAGGTGCAAGGGTTTTATGTTGAGTGGAGCTTACAAACCTAGTGTTGGTATCGTTTTCTTTACCTCACTTACGCATAAACCTAGTTTTTGTAGTTTAACTAGTTTCTTGTATACAATTCTTTATTTTTTGGCTATCAGACGCATGCTCCATATGTTCTGATAGAGCTAATCATCTGTTAGCGTATTTTGAAGTTTAAACCACATAATTTTTCATAAGGATTTTGTTCACTTTTGTATGACATAATTATGTTGACTTTCCAAGTGCGCGGTTTTTTCAGCGGCACGCAAGTACAAACTCTTGTTTCTGTAGTTGTATAATAATTTTTTTTCAAAATTGGGTTAATGCTTATTCGCTCCTTTATAAGAGTTCCAAAACTCGTTTATTTAAATGGGTTAAACAGAAAAAATCCAATATTAGTTTTGGACAGTTTTTATTACTTATAGCCACTTTACATTTTTGGGATTTTAAAAACGACAGCCTGTGCGAAAGAGATAGCTATATATACATACAGCAACATTATTCACGTCGAGTCGTATTGCTCACACTTGAGTTTTGTTTATGTTTTTATTAAAATATACAGAATCTCCATAGGAATGAATTTTAAAAATGCATGTATTGAGTATATTCACCATTTCCGCATGCAATTATCTTTGCATTATTCAGTATTGTTCTTTTTTCTAGTTTTATTGTGCACAAACACAAATGTTGGGTAAAAATGAACAAATAATTCAAAACACCGTAAAAATTTAGATAAATATACTAATTTTGCCGAACTGTTGGTACTTTGTCATTTTTGAGTGCAGCGTTGCCATATCTGTCGCATAGATGCGTATATATATGGTATTTTTCCTCATTTTTGTCCACCTGGTTTTCGTTTCACATTTTGGTGAAACTGTATTTCAACCACCTCGCATACACCACCTCATTTTTATCCAAGGGGGTTATGCCATTTGAAATGGACTAGATTCGCTACGTAGTTAATAAAGTAGACCCGACACGATTTTCGTAACAAGGACGATTACATTAACTCCTAAAAACTGAAACTTTTCTATTGTTATTTATTGTAGAGCATAAAAGTTTAATTTTTGTTGTTGTTGTAATTTTTTCTAATATTTTCCAACACTAAACTGCACATTTGTAAAATGCTAAATAAAAATTAACATGCAAGAATGACGCTGATGGTTTATCGCCATTGAAGAAGTGTTAAATTTGTCAGCAAAACAAAATGGCGTGAAACATGCAAGCGACGCCGTGTGCTGTGCTGCTATTTCTTTCTTTCGTACTACAAAACTTTCATTCTTGTAAATTAATTGCATAAAAAACTTTCATAAGGAAAATGTTCAATTGTAGCGTGTTGTGAAAAAAACAAAAACCGAACTGCAGCTGCACTCTCTCTCTCTCTCTCTCTCTCTCTCTCTCTCTCTCTCTCTCAGTTTAGTTATGTATAACTAGTGGTTAGCTAATAAATAGCTGCGCATACAGTCGCTGAAAGGTAGACTACGGAATTTTGTTGTTCACACGCACACACACAGAAACAAACGCATACATACATACGCACACAATCCTATGGCATGTGCACCATGTTGCTTTTGCGGCGACGGCACAATTTATGTCTACATACGAGTATATGTATATACATAGGTATGTGTACGAGGGCGAGCTGATAAGTAAGCGCTCTTTGTAATAAAAAAAACATGTTTTATTTCTCAACTCTACAATTTTTTATTTCTACGTTCGAATAGTACGATATGTCAGAGCCCTCAAAATAGCTAGACAATTTTCTAAAAGACAATACGCAGTTTCTTCATCTTCTATAAAGCATTCTCAGCGGTTAACGCTTTCGATTTAAATTTTCTTCCTTCACTAATGCGCTTAGCGTTTCCAGTTCTTTGCTTGCGAACTTACCTGCATCTCTGTTTACTATTAACCTCTTGCCATTTTCTGGAAGTTGCGTGATTTCTTGCTCATAGAAGCACCGCTTTGGAACTTAGTGAGATGACTTTTGATGGAATCATCATAATCAAGTCGAAACAAATGTTAGTGTGATAGCATAAGATCTGGTGACTAACGAAAATACTGCAAAGCTTGCCATTCGAGTTGAAGCAACTTATGGTAAGTCACCAAACTGGTATGAGGACTCACATTGTCATGAGGAACACTACGCCTTTGCGGTTGGTACGCTCTGTCCGTTTCTCCACAAAAGATGTATTCGAATCATACAGTTGACGACAATATTGATCCTCCGCTTCCGCAGTACATTCTTTACATTCTCGATGTATGTAAAGAATGTTACCGGGATATTACTCCATAGAAGTCAACTATCTGTACATTCTCAACAAAGAGTATTGACATTCTCCCCGTGCGAATTACGTATTTTCGATGAAATTACCAATTTATTATCGAACAGTTGATATTTAAATAAAGCGACGTTATGTTGCCACTCACGTGTCAACGCAAACGAACATTTGCAAGTGGATAGAGAAAAAGGAAATGTTCTATTTGAAAAGCTGACAAATTTACATTTTTTTACAGAGGTGTCTGCAAAATTTGACAACATTGCTTTAAAAAATGTTAATTTGTGATTTAGCCAAAGTCGATTACTTATCAATACACTCTCTTATATACATATATATAAGTGTGTAAGTATGTATACAGCTGTGTGCGTGATGCAATTATCTGCTGCACCTTGCCTAGCAGCTTGTCTGATCGTAGTGTTCGCCAAAAAAAAATAAAAATTAAAAGGATTCATTCCACTCATGGCTGGCGTACGAGTCAAGTGCGATTGACAAAATGTTCGCTGTTGGATTGCTTGGCGGGCGTGTACATCTGTCGCAAATGTTGGCTCTGTTGGTTAAATTCACTTGTATTGTATGTTGTGGTGCCTGTTGTTCTACTCTGTTCGCTTTAAAGCCGCTGTTCTCTCGCATATCCTTTTACATTTTTTTCTTTTTGGTTTTGGCACAGTTCTCTAGTGCTCCAGTGCCTGCAATTTACCTTTAGCACACCACAGCGTGCATATAAATTTTTATTTTAACAGTTTTCGCTTTTTATTCTGTGCGCTTCCTCTTTTTTTTTGAATTTTATGGTTTTTTACGTATTTTTATTTTTGGGCGGCGGTTTTTATGTACCCACACCATAAACCGGAAACGTATTGTTTCGGAAGAGCGAAACATTTTTAACAACTTCCGGACGCCAGCTTTAATTACGATTTTTGCGCGTTTTGTGGTATTTGCTTTCGGTTTATTTTGGTAGATGCGCACATCCCTAGATACTTTTTATTTGGTACAATCTTCTCTCTTTGTTTTTTTTTTTTTTTTTAGTAAATCTGCGTTGTTGCATGAAATTTGGGTAGATTTTTTGGTTACACACTTGAATGCACTGCGTAGAGCTGCTTGCCTTTTTGATTTGAATGAGTGACATTGTGTCTGTGTGTTATTTTGATTGTTGCTGTTGTTGTTGTTCTTCTTCTTCTTCCATTGAGTGTTCACATAAGGTCAGCCATTTTTTCGGTTAGTTAAAGTGCAGGCTCCGAGCACGCATTGCAATTGAAGCATTACATTTGATTGACAAAAAGGATAATTGAGTTGTACGTCATATGCTCGTAAATGAAGATTAAATGCATGAGCAAATATATGAAAGAGAACAGAGAGTATATATTATACTTTAGCTGTGCATCTTATATCTTATATCAAGTTTAAAAAAAAAAAGAAATTAGATGAAAATTATTATGAAATACGGCACACAAAAAAAAAATGGAAGTCACTTCTCCGAACTTCGGAAGTAGTAATCCAGAGGCTGTATCCTCACGTGTAGGCCATTGTCGAACAGATATACCGCATATTGGTAGTCGTGAGTTTGTAGAAGTGTGAAGTACCTATTGGTGAACCCTACAATTAACCTCTTTGTTGAGAACAGTAAACCAGGATATTTGATTAAAACTTTTGCAGAACATTCTGAGTTAGAGTCAGAAGCCGTGCCCCAGAGCTGTTTGGCATTTGTCCATATTGACTTTATTTTTGTCTTGTTCATCGAAAACTTGTTCCTCAAACTCAGCTACGGTCATCCTAAATTCAGCAACCAGTTCAGCTTGGTAAGCTCTTTTTAGCTTTATGAGTTGAGTAAGCTGAATTTTCAAAAATCGGTCTATGATTTCAATTTGGTGACAGCGTTTGTCTTCAATAATTCGACATGATTGGCTATATTAACTAACATCAACCGCTTAACTATCAAATGTTGTGCAGTTTGGCAGCCATTTTAGGAAAAAAATGTGAGTTCCGATTTGGGTTGAGCGACCTGAAAAACCATGCTATTCGAAATTTCAGAATTTTTGCGACATTTTTTACATGCTGGTCCATTGTGAAGTCATGCGTGCAGAGCTCCAGCCAATACTAGGTCGTAACAATCTTCTTTTGTGCACAGTAGTGTTCAATACAGAAGGCAGTCGTTGGTTCACTTGAGGAGTGTCTAGTTAGATTTATGTTCTGCATGCATTTTAAGCGGCTGTGTCTTTTAGGATTGCATAGATTAGTGGTCCATCGACTATTTTAAGCATTATAGTCTCCATATGCAAGAAATCTAGACCCGTGGCTGTCAAAGTCCTGTTGACACATAGGCTGTACCTGGAAGAAAATAGATAAATTGCAAGCGTTTTAAATACGTTTACCACAGTAGCCTGGATCCAAGGCATTGCAACTTCAGCACCTCCTCAAAGTCTCCCGCTCGAAACTATTAGAACTAAAATCAGTAAAGAGTTAATCGATGCATGTAGCAAACATTGGCATCATAGCTGAGCCATTCAATAAGAACTATTTGGAGAAGGTAAAGTAGACGGAGGACCTTCGCTGTATTGGTCCCTCTGTCTCTCATTGCAGACTCTGCAACTTTAAGACAAACAGGAGCCACTGTCTACTCTACAACTACTATCTAAAAAGCCGTATCCAAACTAAATGGTTATTCCTCCACATTCAAATTGCCAAAAACTTAGTACAATGAATTTCTAAACTTTCAACTTTTCGTGCGCACAAAGTTTGCAAGTGATTATAGTTTTTTTTATTTTTATTTTATTTGTTCCAAATGCAAAAGCTGCAAAGATTTGAAAATCCATTCCATTTGCGTTCGAAAATTTCAGCAAAATCCGCCAAATATTTGAAAGGCGAGTGAGGAAAATTCACCTTTTTGAATAACGCAACGCTAATGTTAGCTAATAAATCAATTTAATAGTTAATTTTTCAATTTCCCGCGTTTGAAAGTGAGCAGGCAATAACTGTCGACAGTTGAAAATTGCATGGAATTGACTTTTAGCAGCTAACAAGTCTGAGAACCGGTACAGGATTTGTTTGTTTGCAGCAGTGCAGTCCTTGCAGTGCATTGTCCCATGGCGGTCAATATTGGTTTGGCAAAGTGAACATTGGTTTTTGCTGATCCTACATATGTACTTGTACACACAACTGTATGCATTGTACTTCAAAATCAATTTTGTGCGTTTGCAAATTTGTTGCGATTAACAACACTGAAAAGTAGTAGAAGCAATTGTCGCTAAAAAAGGCATAAATCCTGACAATAACCACTGCGAAAATGCATAAGCAACATGTCGCTGCGCTTTTTCGCATACTCTGATCGGCGTCGGCATAATAAACGTTTTGAAATTTTGCATATCGCATTGCATAATTTTCGGCGATTGCGCCGTGTATGAAATAAACTACTAACGAAGGCAAGAGTTACATTTTCTCATCTACATAAATTGATAACGTACGATATAGTAGCACATCTCTGAAGTACTGATGTATAGCTTCCATTCGTTAAAAATGATACGAACGAGTAGGAGCACTGAACTATAAATAAATCAGCGTACAAAAATAATTTTGCTTTAGCTAAGGTCTAAGCTTTGGACTAGAGTGCTGTGCGAGTAGAGTCAAACGGGTGATTATTCATTAATTGGCAATCTTTGATTCTAAAATCATTTGCATTCTAGACTGTGATTCATTAAGACATAAAATTAAACGAGTTCATACACAGTTATATACTTCTTTCAAACGAATGACTCTAAATGAGTGACTTCGTTGTAATGACTCATGTGACTCAGTGTACTTCGATTTTAAAAATCAAAAATCACAATACTGTAAATGTAAACTATACGATTCATTAGTACATCAGTAATTGTTTATTTGTTTGTTTGCTACCGATATCAAACCAAATTGTGTGCAGCTTATAAAAGTCAAACCGTGGACCTACTTACGTGCTCTCCACAAAACAAGATATATTAGCTTTTGCCAAAGAGTATGAGATACAGTAAAGAAGAGCATAATAAATCGCTCGAATTATTAGCGCATTCATACGAGTTCAATGAATCGCTGCCATTTTATTTCTTTGACTCTCTATCGTTGACTGATTTTGTTTGCTAAACAGCAACAGTATGAAACAGAATCATAACTAATTCATTGTGAGTCATAAGAAATATGTATGTAGAATGCAGACGTTTGCTGACTTGAAACCACTCGTGCAGGGCTCTATTTTGCACAGAGCGCTGCCTCTTCGAATCGCAAACAAAAAAGCTCAATTGCTCATTTATGTACCTACTCAACTTGAATGCACTTTAAATAACAACAATTTCAACAACAATAAATCGCTTTCTCAGCTTAATTTCAATACAATGCAAAATGCTGCACAAGGTCAATTTAGGCGGCAGTAAAATGCGCATACAAAATAATTAGCAATGCAGCGCACAGGCAACCGATAAACATTTCAAATGCATTATGTGCAGCCAATTAGTTTAGTGTATAGACAGATATAGATAAGTATCTAATAGATACAATATCTGATAGCAATCGACAAAACAAAATGCCAATAGCAGACAGCACAAAGTCAAAGCAGCAGCAGCAACACAATAAACTACATTTTGCGGCCTCTCCATTGCATTTGGAATGAATTCGAATTCGAATTGAATTAAATTGAATTGCGTTGTATTTGATGGAATTGGGTTGAACATAGTTGAGAGTTGTACAGATACATTTACAGTAGCAAGTAGCGCCCGGAAGCTTTTTATAGAAAATTTTATAAAATTGTGTTTAATATGCGGCACGGCATGTTGAAAGGCTGAGTGAATGAATGAATGAGCACACGTTCAACAATTGACTGACAAGAGTCAAAACGCTCGTACTTCTGGTCAGGGACACTGCTGGAGAGTTAAGAGATGGGTGGTAGTGGCGGTGGCGGTGGCGGTGGGCATATCAACAATTCGCATGATAATATTATTCCTGCTGGGTATGGACATTGTATTATATGTTGTAGGTCTATGTTTGTATGCATGATGTGTTTTGTAAATACAATGACTTTATTTTATTTGTTCGCCATATCGCATTAAGTGGCGCTATGGGAGCAATGTTTTGTATTGTGAATTGTTTGGCGCACACGTTGCTGATTAATATGACAAATGCATAGAGAAATGATAACAATTGTAATAATTGGATAATATCAGCAATAATAATTTTGCGTAAATATGCTGCGGTGCGTGAGGAAGTTGAAGCAAAAGCAGTTCAATAACATGCTAAGCAAATGAAGTAACATTTCACAAGATAAATCAATGTTAGAGAAATAATGGAGATACTTGAAATCGTTGGTCTATGCGAACAAGCCAGCATCGATTTCAGCCTTGGAAGCCAATATCAAGCGCAAGTGTAAATGCTTTCATATTCAATATACGTAGAAACAAAACAAAGAACTAAGAAACTGTGTGTGTAATTTGCTCTGTTTTGTGCAAAGATCTGCGTGTGTGTACTATCCATAGGCAGAAAAACGAAAACAACCACTTAGCATGCGACATTGTTGTTTTTCACTTTGGTATAGGCGCTTTGTTGTAGAAAGAAATATACAGAAGAACAATGAAATTGAATGTAATTTACACTGTTAATACAATGAGCTGCGTGTGTGTACAATAATGCTCAAACTATTCTGAAGAGCATTATAAAAGTAAATCTGCATGAAAAGCATATGGCCTGAGCATCTCAGACATAAAAAGAGAGAGAGAGAGCGATAGAGAAGGAGAAGGAGAGAGAGACAACAATGAGTACTACTGTGAAAATTGTGCAATTGAGCAATTTGTTAACAAACAAAATATTCGTGTCTACCTAACAAAAATTCTATACGATACTTTAGGCAATCGAATGGCCATCAGAAGTTAAGCACCACCGTATGTAGCGATTTGAGCTGCTGTGACGGCAAATTGCCGGTGTCCGCTCGTATTCTGGAAGGTGCTCTGAAATCGTGGGCACGCGAACAGTTCGATCAGTTAGGGCATTTTGTATGCTAAAATCACACTAAACACTAAAAAATTCCAGTGTGTGTATGCACTCAAGGCAGCCCTTCGTCATGAGTGTAGGAAAATAGCAACAGCTGGCTTTCGTGCAGTGTGCGACTCGTTGATCTACCGTCTCAGTGCCATAGTTTGTGACTATTTAGCAAATGTTGTCGTCTCTTGACTTTATTGTTTGTGAGATCTGTTATTTCACACTATCAGACAGACGGATCAAGAATATACTCTTATCTATATATAAATAGGCAAGTGCAAAACGTTCACACCCTATTCAACTCCTTTAAATTTTTGGAAAGATTATAAAGATAACACCCTCGGCCAATCGCAAAGACCCCTGAGCTCTCTCCCTCTCTCAGCACTCTCCCTCTCTCAGCTCTCTCCCTATCTCAGCTCTCTCAATTTTTATTATTGTGTGTGTTTTAAGACAAATTGTCAAATTTCGACCACTGGAAGAACTATAGTATACTAAAAAAGGTGTCTGTATACGTTACAATAGTCTACACACAACTTATAAATTTCCAATGTCTATCACTGTTTTCCATAATTATTTGTTTAAATTTAATACTTAAGCTAGAGCTTATATCTATACTATAATTTTAGCAGCAGTTAAATCCAATCGCAAATGTTCACTTGTTGAGTAAAACTTTTCAGTAAGCATTGCAACTTTTATTTATAGTATTTGAAAGCCAACAAACAAATACCTTCTATTCGCCACTAATTTCCAACATGCAATATTCTTCAAATCCGCATATTTATGCAAATTGTCTGCAATGAGCTTAAGTGCTAAAGAATACGAGTATCCTCAGAAAATAAAGTTAACTTCGAAAGCAAAAAGGCAAAATTATGCGCCAATTGAAACTTTGTATATATTTTTAGAGCGAACTGAGTAAACTAAAAGCGTTCGACTGAATGACAGACTGGCAGCGCTGTAACTTTCAATTGCTTCAACTTGGTTTAATAACAGAAATAAAGCGCGCCAACATCGCACTAAGACTTAAGCCAGACTAGCTTATGCGCCTTAGAGTATGCAGCAGTTTGTGTTGGACATTGCTCCTCTGACTACTGCTGCTGCGGCTCCTCGTATTCATTTATCTGCGCAGCCAAGGTGAATGGAATTCTATTAAAGTTTTTTTTTTTTCTACTATTCCCAGTGTATACCATGGTAGCAACTGTGTTCTACCTGGATTTATATTATAAACAAATAGTACACTTCACTTCACTGGTATTGTTGTTGTTGTTGAGTATGATTTTGGCGCTGCTGATGTTGCTGTTTTTTATACTCTTCCAAAGTAGTCTGAATAGTACTATAATTGAGGCACAATGTTTGTAACGACTTAAAAAGGAAGCATTGAAGAATCCATATACTTTACATAGTTATACTTTACCTAGTTATATATTTTTGTTTAGCGCAGTTCTCACGCCGATCTAGCCATATCCGTCTATCTGTTTGCGAGTTTGTAACACTTTTTTCCGTCAATCTTTCGAATATTGCTTTGAAAGTACGTTTTACAAATGTAATAAATAAATAAACAAATAGGAAGAACACTTAAAACTTAATTGCATTTATAATTCGCGAATCATTTTTACAAAATCTTTGTTAAATCTAAACATCTCATCAAAAATTTAAAAACTGCAGTAAAACACTGCAGTTGCCAAGCAAAAAACAAATGTGAAGAGTATTAAAGCTTCGGTTCCACTGAAGTTAACGTTTTCTGCTTGTTTTATAAGCATTTTTTAAGCGCTCATCTGGCGTTTAGGGAATTGAATTGAATTCAAAATTTACTTAGCTCACTTGTTTACTTGCTCGTCACTTTCATTTTGACTTTGATTCTTTAGCTGAAGTTGCTCATCCTCAGCTGCTGCTGGACTTTTATAAATATTTAGTGTATTTTAATTAGAAATTCAAACTGCAATTAAAACTGCTAGAGTTTGAATAGAGATGAAGTCAAAATTAAAACTGAGCGCTTATTTATGCAAGAGTAGCATACTTTTTGGCTTAATAAATTATGTAATAGTTATGTGTTTTTGGCGTGTAGAGTGCGAAAGTAAAAAATGGTTTTCTTTATTATTTAACAGGAAATTTGCTAAATTGGCTTCATTTGCAAAAGTTTAAATGAAAAACCTTGCGTTTTGCAGAGAACTAGTTTTCTTTTGAGGCTGCATTGAAGCGCCTAAAAGGTTGGTTTAACATTTTTCTTTTTCCTTCTTTAGTTTTTAGTTATTTTTGGAGATCTAATTACCTGAGAATATCGGAAAGGTTTTGTGAAAATAAATACATTCTTTTGCAGTCGGATAAAAATAGTACATTTAATTAATAATGGATTTTTCCATTTGATTTCATTTAGCATTGAGCAAGCGAAATCCACATTAATCCATGCAAGTGAATAAAATAAATTTATTTTAACGAATTCACGTGAAACACGGAAAATTCAAAAAACACTTGTTGATTCGCTTTCGTATATATTAGTGTATTTCGTGGTGTGTTAAATATTCTCACTTTACATTTTCCCAGTTCACACCTCATGCGAAGCCACGCTAAAGATATTCGCTCTAAAAGTCTTATAAACTTATTATAGAAATTTATGTATTTAGCTTTTACAACGTCCTGTGATCTTGGATACTATTCAAATTTGATATATTTTGAATTTCTGACTCTGGCTTTTGTTCCAATTCCAAATAAATACCTAATAAATACCAAACTAATTGTCGATTTTAGTTCAAATTGTGTTTTAAAACACTTCATCGTAATATTCTTAGAGAAAATTTGTAAACATGGATAGAGTTTTCTTACTTTTCTACAGTAAATTTGATTGTTGGGTATCACTTATTTTCTCATCAACTAAGCGAGTAGGTGAGAATACTTTAAATAATTTTTAACTCTGCGTAACATGCATTTTTCATTCCAGGTACCTGCTAATTCCCGAAATATTTCAAGAGTTCCTTAATATTTAATTTTAACCAATTTAAAAGATTGAAGAACAGAGCATAAATAAATTATTAGCTAAAATTTTGTTTTCAAACTCAACGCTGCATGCAGAAAACAACGAAAGATACATATACCATCTAAATAGGACAGATTGCCAGACAGACTGACAGAGACCAACCGACCTAGAGACAGACAGATAAACATGCTTCAACTTCTGCTGCTGATGCTTCAGAGGAATGACGTAATAAATGGCTGAACTACAGAAAAATAGAAAAAATTAAAATGAAAACAAGAAAGAATGCTGCAGTCGTATGCTCACGACTTGAAAATACCCTGCTGCATTTCATACACGAATGAAAATAATTTATTTTTGTTTTTTTAGTTTAGGAGAATCTGACAGTCCAAGTTTAAGGCTCTAGCTTCTATAGAGTCAGAGATCTTGTTTTTCAAACATAAAGACGGACGGACGGATGGACAGACGGACATGGCTAGATCGACTCAGCTTTCGAGGCTGATCAAGAATGTATATACTTTTGTGATTTGCCACTTCTCCTTCTGAATGTTACATACATCTGCACAAACTTAGTATACCCTACGCCTCAACGGCAGGGTATAACTAGAAAGCCAAGCTTGCCAACACATTTTGCACGCTAAGCGTCTGGCATACACACGTCCACAACAGCAGCTACAGAAAGAGCGATGACGACGGCGCCATTTTGATTTTTTTTTTTGTTTTTTTTTTCTGTTTTGCTGCATTGCCTAATCGTATATGTAGCTTGCAACAATATGTTGCTACAATGTTGCTGATGACTCACAAACAGAAGCGCAGCACAGTGGCAGCAACAGTCAGCTTTAGGCATGCTTTGTTTGTCGTATGACGAGCGCTAAAATTTTTTTTGTTTTTTTTTTTGTTTTTATGCTGTACGTTGCATACTTTCAGGCATGCAATGGTGTTATTTACATGTGTAGCAGCTAGCATTACACAAACGGCAAATGCCAGCCAACAAAAAAAAAAACTGAAAACATACGAGGCGAAGTATGATTAAAATGTACAACTCTTTTGAGTCGCATAAAAGTGTGTATTGAAAGCGCCAAAAGAAGATACGTGTATGTTGTGGGGTTGAGCAGTTAATGCGAAACAGAAAAAGGCGTTGCACACTTTTTGTGTTTTGTTTTTTATGGCGTCTCTAAATAACTACTATTTCACTGGAAACGAACACGGTTTGAGGTTCAACGAACTGCCGAAATGAAAATACATTGCATACTTCCGGGCGTTACAGCGTACATTTATTGCTTTTATGCCACTTTAAGTGCCTGCTTTTGGGCGTTGCATTAGTGAAGTAGTATTGTTTTACATGTATATGTACTCTATACAAATTAGTTTTGTACGCTTCACAAATAGTTTTGTTGTAGGTAAAACATTATTGGTAAAAAGCTTGTAACATGCTCGCACATCAAAAATCGCAAAATCGACTGAATCTAACGTAATAATGCTACGTCCTTACGCATAATGGCATTTAAAAGAGCGTAAAATATTTAGTGTATTCACAACTAGTCTATTAACAGCTTAATTGTTGCAAATATTAAATAATAAGTAACTTTTAACAATAAAATGTACTGGAAAAGATATGGAAAATTTAACGATCCTAGAGAATTGTTAACATATAATTTGAAGTGTTTTGAAACACTTAAAATTTGGACTAAAACTGACAAGTGGACAAGAACTTATTTAAGTGCCGCTACAAACGTTTATCGCTCATGGCCGCACGTAAGAAGAGGCACCAACCACTACAATCCAGTGTGCACTTTTGCCCGTAGTTGTTAATACTAAAATTGCAAAGGTCTTCTCAGACTTGCTCTTTCCAACATCTTTGCTACACCTCTCCACCGATCTTCAATTCATCGGAGTCTTCCGCTTTATTATACTTAGGCTTTTTAATTACTGAGTCGATCATGTTATAATACCCTGGCTCTACACGAGTGATATCATCAACTGTTGGTTCTGGAAACACTTCTATGTAGCTTCTAAATAGTCTTAATGATTCCCGTGTATCTGTAGCTGGCGTTTTATTTTGTGTTCTTGCAGAAAAAAACTACATAAATAAATTATGTTTTCATCATATATTTTCTGCATTTGATTGTGACTAAGCAGAGACAAAATTTTATATACACCCTACATGAAGTCAGGCATCAATTCACCCGGCTTAAGCAGGAGTAGCTCAGAGTGAGCTACCGACATGCTTACACCGAATGCTGATGAACGTGATATGGCACCTCGATCAACGTTGATGGCTACCTACGCTGATGACGTCTGCCGCAGATTCAGCTCTGGCGAAATCTATAAACAGATGCTTCAGCTTGAGACGCGAACATCCCCCAGCATTGATGCTGAACTGCTCTGTCCTTAAGCAAGCGAATAAAATGTATCTTGGTATCATCTTTGACAGGAAACTGACTCTCGACTGTCATAAAAAGAGCAAAGTTCACGCCTGTAAAGCAAACACGCCTGGAGGCTGAATAGTCTTAGCAAGCTTCCGCTTTACTCGCCCACTCGCCGCCTACGCAGGCATACTTATGGTCAGTTTCTGACAACATGTCGCAACACTCCGCGACGTCGGCACTAACACTCTATAAAGTTTAACAAAATTAAAACTATAGCAAAATGCAAACGCGGCGTTCTGATGCATACATTCTGATTTAAGATTCTTATACATATAAAGTATTTGCAAATTATGTTCAATTGTAGGTGTCAAGATGACACAATGGTTCAGATAGTTGTACTTCTTTGAAATTATTTGTTTTATTAAAACGATAAATTTGTTTTACTGGTGTTTCAGATACATTTTCTTATAAATTCATCTATATAAATTTTGCCATCTCCATTAAATTAGCTGCAATTTGTGTAGATATAATAGCTATGGATTTGAACCCTCATATAAACTTACTGTTCGAATGCAATTTATATCTATGCATAACTTCCAGTAGTTTTTTTTTCTTTTTTAATCTTGCACACACAAATCTATTGCAGCGCATATGAAGCCTACAAAAGATTCGATCTACTCACTTTTAAATATTTTATTCTTCTTAAGTTTAAAGTTCTTTCACTTCAGCATCGCCACTCTTTGCCTATGTATACCAGTTTGATTTGAATTTATGCTCGTTGCATATAAAGTCATTTATTTTAGACAAGTATCTTGTTTTATGTCGACGGCTACCCAGACAGTTATGCTCTTCAGTTAGTGCGCTTTTGTGTCTAGAAAGTTTTTTTTTTTTTTTTTTTTTTAACAACGCTGACTGACATGCTATTGTTAAATCTGCATAAAATTGAAAGTGGCAGTACACGCTCAAAGCAGTCATAGACATTGAACAAAAAAAAATATATATATATATATATATATATATATATATATATATATATATATACGAGTATATATACAGGGTGTCTCAAAAGAAAGTTCACATTTGATTTGCTGATTGCGTGAACGCAACTTTTCCGCGGGACGCGGGGGGTATGTCAACCGGTAGCCTAGCTTTTGGGAACTAAGTCGCTATGGAGCGTTTCTCGGGAGCGGACCGTGCGTTGTGCGTACGTGAGTTTAACAAAAACGGTAATTAAGCGACTGTAGCGCGTAGAAAATTCTGTAGTATTCGACAAGTTCGACATTTAAATGATGTGCCAAGCCCTCGACTCATTGGAAAATGGGTCGGGAAGTTTGAAGAGACCGGTTCAACGCTGGAAAAATCAAAATCCGGGCGTCCAAGGTCTTCGAGAAAGTTCGAAAACGTAGACAGTGTTACTCAGTCTGTTTGTGACAACCCGTACCTTTCGATTCGGAAGCGTGCTGTTGCTTTGAACGTGCATAGATCATCATTGTTCCTCATTTTTAGCAACTTCACACACGTCCAACAGGTCTCTACCACGAGTTCATGAAATTTTTTCTGGCAAATTGATCTCCAGGAGAGTTGACATAAATTGGCCTCCACGAAGTTCCGATTTAACCTCTATGGACTTTTTCCTGTGGCGTTACGTCAAATCTAAAGTTTACGGCAACAAACCGACTTCTCTGGCACAATTAAAAGGAAATATCCGTCACGAAATGGCAGCCATCATGGAGAATACCTGTCGAGCCGTCATAGAAAATTTTAGTGCTCGATTAAATGAATGCCGTGAACGCAACGGTTTACATTTCGACAATGTAATTTTTAAGAAATAAATTCCCAAAGTGTGTATTTTAATATGTAATTAACATTTTTTTCAATAAACTACTTACTTTTTTTTATCGATTTTTTAAATGTTAACTTTCTTTTGAGACACCCTGTATATATAGTATAGAAAACATTTTCATTATCGCAAAGAAGCGCATACGACTTTATTATTTTTATTTTGCTACATTTGTAGCCATATCTGTCTGTGTGTGCAAGCAAATGTTTGTTCGATTTATTTAGTTTTCCATGCCAAATATAAATTTCATATGTCAGTCAAATATAGGGTGTTTTTTTTAGAGCTTTTACTTTCCAACAGCGCTTAAATTATCATAAATTGGTCAGAACTGGCAGTTCGGTCAGTTTTTAACTCAATTTGTAGTTATACACCTCTAAACCAGCCACCCTTTATACTCGTATATATAAATAATACTAGTATTTTTATGACTCGTCTAGCGTGAGTGTGTTGCCGTCGTGCGCCTAGTAGTAAGCTGTTTTTTCTATGACTTTTTGGTAGTAGAGCTGACAATTTAGCAGCTCTATAATATATTGCACAAAATTTTGATTAGACTTTGTACTCGAAAAAGTCATCAAATTCAATTACTCTGACGAAACTTAGCTATTTTATTCAAATTTATAAGTAAGCAGGCGTATTTCCCCAAAAGTATGCTATATTTTTTAGTAAGCATAACTTTTATACACCAATTTATTTATTTTTTGAGAGTAGCAACAGTAAATAAAGTATTGCTAGTTTTGAGTGCATGGTTCCTATAACTTTTTGTCGCTTTTTCTTTTGCTGGTACCTATTTATAAAAAGTTGCTACTCAGTCATTTGCTTCTTTGTTTGTTTGCTTTGCGCACCCAGAAGTATACTTTAATCTAAGCCAAAGCAGTTACAAAGCATTAACTAAGAAGGGAATAACAAAAAAAAAAAGTGGTGTACTTATATCCTTAGGCAGTTGTTGTTGTTTTTTTAGCTTTCCCTTTGACTTATTTTTTTCTCGCTTTGTTGTAAAAAAGTCGTCGCAATGTGGTTTGAATTACAGAACAAGAAACTGGAAAATGGGCTGAAATTGTTTTGTTTGTTTTTGTATCCAGTCGTCGTTAAACTATGTTTTTATACTCTATACAATAAATAATTCAACAAGTGTTTAACCGATTTTTTAGAATTCATCCTAAGTTAACGCCAAGAATAACTGCCAGAAACTGGGGACTGTTACTTCCCTCCGAGTTCAAACTTTTTGGCTTATATTTGACCAAATAAATTACATTACATCGGTATCCGCGATTCGAGTCTTGTAGAGTATGAGAACTAGATCAAACTTAAAATTGCTCCAAAGCATTTTGATTCAATACTTCTTAAATTAATCGAAACAAAACGATTAATCGAATCGACATAGAAACGTAGCTTTTTCTTTATTCATAGATCAGTTCGACAAGACTAGGCGATCTAGCTATGTCCGTCTGTGTGTGTGTGTGTGTGTGTGTGAATGGGCACTCGTCTCTCAGTTTTTGTCGAATTTTGTTTAGAACCCGAGACGGCGACCGACATTCGTTCAGAATCTCCAAGTCGATGGTATTTTGTAATAAAAACTATTTATTAACTTGAACGGACGCTTATCATGTACATATATAAATGGGCGTGATCTGAACAATTTTAAGGATTTCTGTTCCACAATCACATTCGAATTTTTTTCTTTCAAAATAGAATCATTTAAATGTTTTCAAAAATAGCTTTAGTTTCTTTCAAGGTTTCGTGCTCTAGTACCATCAACTAATTAAGCTTTAATATTCTTGATTTTTCTTGCCGATTTTCAAGCACTGTACATCATTTTCCTCCTTGTTGCATTTCATACAAAAAGCATAAAAAGTTGACAAACCTACATAAACTGCTCCTGTTACTGTATCTCACAGATACACATCTATCTCACATTTGCCCTTCAAGCTTACGTCAACGTTTTCACATGTTTCTGCTTTTAAGAAATGAGAGTCTGAGATAACCCTTTGAGCAATTGCTTCAATCATTGCTGCTAGTATAAATAAGCGCTTAAATATACCAGCAACAAATGCAGGAAAATGACATGCAGAGCTACTTAGTGCCTAGCACATATTCGTACAATATGTGATCAATTTTTATGCGTATTACGTCAAGTGGCTGCTACCAGACAAAATGACAAAAATGTATTTGTTTGCTGAGCTTTTAGCTGTAGGAAATTATGAAGCAAACGGACAGTTGGCCTTATAAGCTATAAGTTGAATCGCACATAAACACACACACACAGCGCCTAAATGTGTGCTATAGTAATTAGCAATATTATGTTACATATACGCATAAAGTTGTATAGGTATACTGCAAATTCAGCTGCTTCCTTCGGCTTGTTTGTCACACACACACACACACATGCTGTATCATGATTGACAACATCGACATTTTAAGTCACTTCTACATTGTATGAATTTCTTGCAATAGGATACGTTTTATTTTCGTTCAATGTGACAGCATGATTTGCGTTTGGGATTTGTAAACATTTAAAGAAAGCACACTCAAAAGTGTCACAGGCATAGCTCTCTGCTATGGGAAAGACGAAACCCTAATAATACTCATAGCACAGTGAGGTTCATCGCATCGCATCTCACATTACAGCATCAATATAATAGCCCGGCTGCTTGTCTGTCCATTACGGATTTCAATGTATGGATGTATGTATGTCGCTTCCACATATCATTGTTGCCTACTTAGAGGCGTATACACTTGCTTGGTTGCCTTCATTCGGTTTAGTCGTACTCGAGTGACATGTTTGATAAATTGTTTGATTAATGGTTTGGCTGCATGTTCAATGCGCGTAAATACATTTTAAGTGCTTCAAGTTACTGTGGGCGTTTTAGAGTTTATTTGTGTGTGCGTGTGTTGCCGCTTTTTAGGCGCACTGCCATTTACAGATTGGGTTTTAATGAGTTTAATGTGTCCCATATGTGTTTCGTTCTATGTTATAAAATTGTATGTAGTAGGTGTGTTTGTGTATTAAGGATTATGTATGATGGTTTGTGCTGGTGGGTTTATTAAAATTTCTCAATTGAATTTAGATTAATTGATTTTATTACTTTAAAAAAATCCATAATGTGATTATGCTGCAATTTGATTTATTTAAGAAAGAGAAACCCTTAAATATAAGTTTTAAATTCGTTTTATTAAGATGAGTTGGTTGCATTTGGGTAAGATTCTAGCACAAAAGAAGGAAACTCTGCAGCATTTATCTTAATGTACAAGTACACTGAAAAAACTGATATGAAGTGGTCATCAAATTCAAATTTAGCGGAACGTATGTAATTTTATTTTTCTAAAGTATTGCGTCTAAGGTAGATAAAAACCAGATAATGCACTCGGCCAATCACAGACACCTGAGCTCTTTCCCACGCTCAGCTCTTTCAATTTTGTAAAAAATTAAAACAAAATAGTCAACGTGAGTAACGCCATAGAAATATACAACAAACAATGTACAAACAATGAAAAACAAGAATTGGATTTCTTCATTTTCTTCTTATTTACATCTTTGTATGCACCTTAAAGTTTAGCTCGTTTATTATACACTTACAATGTTATTATTCATACATTCTACCATGTGCATACCGCACCCCACCGCGCGCTAGATAACACTAATTCGCAAACGTACGCACACACACACACACATAACTATAGCTTTCAACAAGCCAATGCACGCTGGTCTGTCTATCGCTTGCTTGTTCAGGAGGAACGACACAATCGTCGCATGTATTCATATGTGTACGATTACATGTTCCGCCTTTTGCTTTTCGTTCGTTTAGTGTCATGTCGTAACGGTAAACGGAACGTCAGAAATGAGTCAAGCTTCTGCGTTAAACCAACCGATTTAATAGACGTTATCACGTCAAAAACAGCAACTTATAAAATGCATAGGCATTCGCTACACATTTTTTTTTATTATACTCGGAAAAAATACCAACGCCTAACACTCTATTTTTTTTTTTTTGTTTTGCAAAATGAAAAGTATCTTAAAAGCGTTTTCCGCCAGTGCTTCGTATGGGCAGTGCGAAAAAAGCATGAGCAGGCAAAAAAGAAATTTTTTTTTTTAAAACATTTTTAATTACAAAAGCCTTCAAACATAAGTGCGCGAACACACACACACACACACACACACACACACATATATGTATACCAGCTTGAGTCAGCTGTAGACAGTCAGCCGTAGGTTTTCCCCAGCTGCTAGAGTCTCACACATTCATGCGCCTATAAATATGCAAGACTATTTTTGTTCGCGTGCGCTACTTCAGTTTTTCTTTTAGTTCTCACACTCTTTCTGGAATTTGCTAGCATCCTGCTTTCTTTTTATACGCTACACACTTCATATTGAACAGCGTACTATCGTTTTTTCAGAAAGTTTGTAAAGTACTGCGGAATTTGTTTTCGATTTTAACAAGTTTAAATATTTTTTACATATGATCAACTTTTTTTTTTGCTTTTTAATAAGAGATTCATTCATTTAGTGCATCATTTATGTAAATTTTGCTAAATGTGTCTAATATAGTAAACAATACACATTTACACGTACTCGTTCTAGTCATGATGATCTGCCCGACTTAAAGACTCGCTAACTACTGTTCGTTAGTTCTTAGCTAGCGAAAAGGTTTGCAGCGCTGTACTGTATGATTCGAATAATTAATTATCAGAGCTGTCATTTCTCTAAATGATATAGAGCCCATGTATATATTTTTGTTAGCTTTTACTTAGTAATGGGGCAGGTTTGCCTGAGGCTATCCCTAAAAGTGGTCTGATATGGGTCTTTAGGGAATATTTTGTAAAGATTCATATAATATACTCCAACTTAACAATGTAGGTCAAGTTTATAGGGGAACTACCCCTTAAAGTCTCGCTAACTACTGTTCGTTAGTTCTTAGCTAGCGAAAAGGTTTGCAGCGCTGTACTGTATGATTCGAATAATTAATTATCAGAGCTGTCATTTCTCAAATGATATAGAGCCCATGTATATATTTTTGTTAGCTTTTACTTAGCAATGGGGCAGGTTTGAATGAGGCTATCCCTAAAAGTGGTCCGATAAGGGTCTTTTTGTAAAGATTCATATAATATACTCCAACTTAACAATGTAGGTCAAGTTTATAGGGGGACTATCCCTTGTAGTGGTCCAAATGTGGCGTTTCTATGCATAATGAACTTCAAAAGAAAAATAATATAAACTTAAACCCCTTAATGTATGATTTTATGTTCATTTAATACTAGTTAACTGAAGAGCAAAAAGGACCTTGAAGTAATTATCTCTTATAGTGTCCGAACAGACAGTCGGACGGACATAGCTATATCTTCTCGTCTTCCAGTGCTGATCATGTGAATATATATTCCACATAAAGGGTCTGTCACACCTCCTCTTGCCTGTTACATATATTTGCACATACTTAATATATCCTTTTACCCCATGCATATATGGTATAAAAAACACACGTACCTGTTCACGTACAAGAATTCATGCTTAAACTCAATCAAAACTATCAAGAAAGAAAAAATCAACAACCAACAAGGAAACAAACTACGCTCTTTAATCAATATATTATACCAAAAATACATATACTGTTATGTGTTTGCTAGTCTTTTTTGCTTTTTGTGCTGGACGAACACATTTGACTTACAGTAGAATAGAGTTTTTGAAGAAACTAAAGTGCACCGAAAATAATTTAAGATCTGAGTAAAATTTTCTAGTACGTACACATGTCATTTTGTTTCGTATACAAATCTGTGGTTCTGATAAACTCACTTTTAACAGATCAAGTTCGCAATAGCATGCTCCACACGTTTGAAGCGCACTAGAAGGGTAAAAATATTTCGTTTTAAGTTTACTTCGCCTATTTTCGTCTTCACTTTACAATTGCAATTTCATTTTGTTTGCGTCGTACTCTGCGACGAAGTCCTTTTTTTGCGCGCATAGCATATGAAAAATTTGCTTGAGGCGTGCTGCCAGACAAGCAAGCCTGCCGCATCAGTGTTTTATTTTTTTTTTTTTTTTTTTTAAAAAGATTTTGCTGCTTGTTGCTTTTTTAATGAGTGTGTTGTTAGTAAGCGTGGAGATGAATGAATGTAGTGCAAAAATCAGCGAAATCAAAACGCGCGTTTTAACTCTCGCCAAGTTGGACGTGCTGTCTGTATGTCGCCAAGTTTGTTTGATTTGTTTGCTCATACTTGCACCATTTGTCGTCTTTTCAACCAACCAACCAACCAACCAGCAAACTGTCCATTGTCGTCAAGGATTCAGTTTCAAGTTGTACTCAACGTTGTCAGCAGCAGCATCCTTCTTTCATTTTCTACTCCAATGTTGTAATTTTTGTTGTATGCGCGCTTTGATTGATGTTTGCTGTGAGGCATTTAATTTTTTAAATACGTATGTAAGTATGTCTGTATATGCCACAAGCGCTTCATTCAGAATACTGTAAACAGTTTGTGTCCTTCAATGTTTGCTTGATTTGATTGTATACGCAATACTTGAGTGCAACAATATTATCGTTGATATACGACTATATAGCAAAGAACCAATGCACTATAGTACAAATTTAAAATTTTTGTGGCAAAAATTTGTTACTTAAAGAATAAGCGGTTTGTATTTTTTGGTTGAAGAGCTAAATATCATTTGGGAGTGTTTTGGCAAATGGAGCGTGGCACTACCCATTGCCGCTGTATGCTGTATGTATACACAATAGCTATCTCTCTCGCACAATCTGTCATTTTTAAAATCCCAAACAGTGAAGGGGAAAATATATGCTCATATTACACAGGTCTACAAATGCTAGGGTTATGTCAGTTGTTGGAAAGCTGAGGGTCATTTCCGTAGTATTTTGCTGCGTAGAATCCAAATCCGGGGACAGAATTGAGTTTATGTACCCGAATGACGACGAAGGGATATATTTCGTATATTTCGTCGAATAGCCATAACTTTGCGAAACAAAATCGTAATTGATCTTTTGAACTCTTACATTAAAGGGTAAGAGTGGTACTAAATGATGTAACTGGAGAGACAGACCACCAACATTTTTTGCACCCTGTAGATAACCGCAAAAGTAGAAAAAAACGACGCTCTTCGGGTACATAACCTCAAATATCTCAAAATCCTGACGTTATGGGACAATTCTGACCCCGGATTCGGATTCTACGCAGCAAATTACTTCGTAAATTACCCTTTCCAACAACTAAACCATGTTGACATGTGTTATTAATGTGTCTTATGTCTATTAGGAGCGTACATGATTCACAATTGGCTGTGAAATTATTTTTTTTTTTTTTTTTGATTGTCTTCGCATTTTCCGGACTTATGGAAAGTAATTTTAATGCTGCCTTAACTAACAAGCAAACGCCCTCCGGTATGAGCATTAAAATAATATTAAAAGTTCCTTATATTAAATACTGCTAAAAAATCACTTTATGCAACAAAAAATAATCTTTTTGTCCCATGGTGCAATGGAGAAAAAATACAACTGACATTATTTGTAAACACTACACATATAATTTGTATAGGGTATTAGTTTGTAGCAAAAAATGTTAATGACTTGAAGAAGGAGACCAGTGAAGATCGCTTTATTATGCTGAGAAATTATTAAATAAATACTTTATACTACCTTGAGTCTAGCTTCATAAGAACTCACAGCCCATTTTTCGTTAATTTTTACTGAATTTTGGTTTGTTTTTTGCTGAGCTTCAGTCGATAAAATCGATATAGATGCTTCATAAATCAAAACCGTGAAATATTGAACGTAAGTTCAAGTTGTACCACTCTAACATACTATAGCCCACAAAACAAACTTTCAATCGAGATAAAGAATTTGAAGAGCTAACTTTCATATTTTTCAAGCTGGAGACTTTAAATATAAATAATCTTGAATGCGGAACTTTCATATTTCGTTTAAATCAATTAATATCAGTTCCCATAAAATATTCAACACTGCTTCAGTTCAGACTCCTTTAACATTAAACTTTATGTTCAAAATTGGAGATCTAATACGGACCACTTTATTTTTGAACAATTTGAAGACACCGATTTTGCATGTTACTAATTTACAATCAATATACTTCAGCTTCAGATCATGCCATTACCTTTAAATGTATTATATACACCGGACAGAGACCATTGAATCTATAAGAGTTTAGTTTTTCCAATACATTGTTTTATTCTGCATAAGGCGTGTACAAGCTGCTAATGAAATTAACATTTTTTCTTGTTTCTATTTTTATGCAATACGTATACAAACTCATACCAAAACGCGTTATATTTGCACGCTTACATAGGTCCGGTTAGTCAGAGTCTAATGCTGTCATTGATGCTGTTGATGATGTTGCTGATGGCATTGACGATGTGATTTTGATGTCCTTAGTATATTACGTATCTCTATGTTGCCTGACAGCAAATTCGTTTAGTTTTTAATGCCGCTTTTATGCAGTTATTATTGTCATCAACAACAACATCAGCAGTAGCATCAACACAGCAACACAGTGATATTCTAAGCGATATTCTACTCATCAGTCCCTAGTTGGCTAGTCCATCCGGCAGTTCACAACAACAACCACTTCCATTAAAACAACAAACAACCAGTGCAAAAAATAACAATTTTCGCAGCGTAAAATTTCATTTGCAGTTTTTATTGGATGCAATGAGAAAACAAAAAAAAAATCTCCATTTTATAATGCAACTTCAACTCTCGTATGTAGTGCTGCTTTGGTGTTTTGTTGTAGTTAAAGACTTTTAAGCGTAATTATTATTTTTAACTCAACTCTCTAGTTTAGTTTAAGTTTTTAATCCATTTATTATTTCTAGAATTGCTTTTTATGCTCTACAATTAATTAGTTGATTTAATTCTTATGCTATTTTCATTCTATTTGCAGGTATGTACATGCTAAATAATCTGTTGGCAATTTAATTGTTAAGCTTTGCGGTTCGGCTAAGTACGTATTTGTGTGGTGAGTTGGCAAATTGAATTTAATTCCATTGATATTTTCAACAAATATAGCCACAAATAAAATTATAGTGGTAGTGCGTAAATTTAGACAAAATATTGTGTTGATTTCTTGCTGACGAATGTACAAAAATATGTAGAGAAGAAGAGTTAAATAGAGACAGTTCTAAAACGTTTGCAATTTATATATAGTGTATCTTTTTCCAATTGACGACATGAATCAAACTATCATAAATTGGTCTGATCTGGCAACTCTATTGTCATTGACATGTTATTATGAAAAGACTAACGCCGGGACATCGCTTGATATTATGCATATTTATTTCGAGAATCATGGTTCAGTTCGGAAATGATACTGTGCGCCTATCTCTATTTGACGATCGACATAATCGTTCATCTGAACGATTAATTCGATTTACCATGTATCGTTTTCGCACTAGGTGAACTCTAAGTAAAAAGGGTTCGAAAATCGGACTTCCAGAATACGCTACATCCGCAACCCACATGCTCGAAATCATATTTAAACACAAATGGTTTAAAATTATCTTTATAATCAGGTCAATTTTTGGTTTGATATGTATATTAATCATTTCAAATTTCTACACTCCAAAAACAAACACCATATATGTAACTAGTAGCTCCTCGCTACGTTGTACGCGGCCCTTCCCTTTCCCCTGCCATTCCTTCACCCTTCCTCACCTTCCACATGCTCCATCTTATTGAAACAAAAAAATGGAAGGAAAATCTAAAAAATCCAACAAAAAATTTTCTGTTTATCCAATCGTCACGAAACTTCACAGGATCACCCACATGACTATTTTGAATATTGCCACAAAATTTGCTCCAAATCGGTTGAGCGGTTTCTGAGTCTATAGGGAAAATACACACATACTTCCATTTTTATATATTTGGTAGGTAAGATATTAGAAGAGCACTCCAGTCGAGTCTGTTCGCACCATCGATTTGTATGGATGCTATATTTTTTAGTGGTCCAATCGGAAACTATGTGAATTATTTCGTTTCGATTTCGAATCGAAAAACTCCTCCAAAACATGGTTTTTTAACAAAACACTTCTCAACACTTCTGGCAGATAAATGGTTCAGAATTGCTTTGTTGCCACATGACCAGTTTTTCCGAGAAAAATAGGTGAAAACATATAGTCGACTGCTTTTTAGTTTCATATTCATATGCACTGGTCGATGATTGGTCTCCTGTCACAATCTGATAAAAATCATTGTATTTTTTGGGCATACGAGTATGTTTGCACCAATCAATAAGAGCATCTTTTTGAGCTTTTGTCAGATTATGTGGGATCCAACGAGAATGTATGCTAGTCGAACTAATGCCTAAGTTTGCCTCAATCTCACAGTATAGTATCACTTGACGAGCTTGGATTTGTTGTTTCGGAAGAACATCAATGGTTTCTGCCACAAGAACTCATGTTGCTAGATCTGCACGAAATTCGTACCTGAGCTAAGACATCCGCGCTTAAACACATTATATCAGCGTTTCACTGTACAGCTTGAAAAGATGACCCGTGTCAGCCAAGTCCATCTATCCAACTTTCAATCTTCGATGTAACCGTATACTCTGTTGATCATTGAACTGCGAACGTCATTTTGCCACTCACATGTTAATAACTATGTTAATTTGCCAGTGAAATGGGCATGTGTTGAGAATGATCCAATGGAATTAAAGTATTACATTGCAAGTCTAACGATTTAATTCAATCTCTAACAAAAATTTACCTTGTTTTTAGATGAAATTTCACACATAATCATAGAAACTGCATAAATTAATGAAAAAGTAAACAAAAATACACAAAAAATATCTTCAAAATAAGTAAACAGTCAACAGTTCTATGAAGAAATAAAGAATTCAAAAAAATCAATTACTCAAATGCACAAACAAATTGCAAATTGTTTGTAAATTTGTAGCAAATGCAACACTTTAAAATCCATAAATATTTTACTGCATATCGTCGAATAGGTTTGTTTTTCTGTTTACGCTCGTCTGGGCAGTATAGTAAACACCCTCTATAAAAAAAATTTTTTTTTTTTATACTTAAATACAAAGTGTATACAGAAGGAAATAATTTATTACACAAGCAATAAAATTTTCATAGCTACGATTTTCGTACTGCGCTAAGAATAAATTTGAATTTCATAAAAAGTCTGTTTGTTTTTTTTTTTTATTTTGTATTTTTTTTTTTTTTTTTGTTGCGTATGTGTTATGTCGACCTAGACAGAAAAAGAGTTGGGTAGAAAAACTACACCAAAATGCCGGAAACCGCACAACCACAGGCACACACGCACACAAAGGATATTCATATAGCAACACCTACGCCAATTGTAGAGCATAGTAAAAGGAAAAACAAGACAATACGATACTGACTTGGAGATACCCTGTGCGTTGCTAAAGCTTGCTTATATGAAATATATATTAAAATAAATTCTATTCTTTAGTGCTCCAATCTGGACATATGCGGAAAATTTTATTAGAATTGAACTAATTAATAATAAAAACAAGAACAAAATGCGAAGAGGTTTGCATGGAACTACCCCTTAAAGTGGTCCGATCTGGGCCTATATGAAATGTTTTGGACGGATTGACGTAAGATCCGCCATATTTGGCATATCTAGCTTAATTAAGAAAAGAAAATGCTTGCGCAGAGATCAAGTTGTAGTGAGAACAAATGAGAGTAAACTCTTTTGTATGCCTCTCTTCTCTCTTGTCTTCTTTTCTTAATCAAAAAGTGTGTATGTAGAATTTGATGGCTTGTGCTCTAGTATGTACATATAACGCAGAGAAACCCAGCAGACAAAGAAACGATAGTCAAATGAACTATCGTTTTTGCGAGCAATTCACGTAAGAATAATATTAGAAAGTCCAAGTCTTGCTGCAATTGTCCACAGAAACGATACATCGATATTACGAGCAACTCTACTAAATTGGGCGTATAAAAGTTGATGAGGGAAGACGCCACTTTGACCGGTCAAGCAACAAAAATATAATGGGAACAAAATCAAACGAATTTCATACGAAAAATTCAAAAATGTAGGACAAGTTTGTATGGAGAGTATCCTTTATAGTGGCGCGATGTGGTCATATGCATTATAATTTATTAGAATTTACATAAGATACACCAAATTAAAGATTTTTTAGCGTAGTTAACAACAAAACTAAAAAAATCCATACAGAAACCCAAATATGGAGGCACGGTTTGTATGGGAGCTACACCTCAAAGTAGGGTTGGCATATGCATTTGATACTAGCTATCGGAAGAGGGAAAAGGAGAGTCAAAATTCAAATTTAAATCTCTTATAGTACTCGAGTTCTGTTCATTGAAAATGGATGGACAGACTGACATGTTCATATCGACTCATATTCTGTCGATATCGACTCATATTTCAATTCGGATCAAGAATATATATACTTTATAGAGTTTGACACGCCTCCTGCATGATACATACATTTGCACAAAATTAATATACCCTTTTAGACTATGGGTACAGGGTATAAAAATACTGAGTGTATAGTGTGCTGCCTTTAACAATGGCATTTGCTGCAACAACATTTAAAGCCTCAACGTGTGTCCTTCTGTATATCGTTTAGAGTTCATATATGCGTACATATTGTAAATACTTGTAGCATAGTGTATGAACACTGCATTTAATCGAGCAGTGTGTGCAATGCAGTACCTTTAGATACCACACACACATAATAGCATCAAGGCCCGCATTTTGCAATGGTTGTATTCAAAAAAAAAAAATCATGAACAAAAATGGGCATAAAAGTTTTACGTTTATTTACTTAAAACATAAAACATGAGTTTGTCTTTTGTTCTCTCTGCGTAAAAGAACTAAATCTCTGGGACCTTTGTTTGTCTACGCTTGTTGCGTATGTCAGCTGCGGGCTAGTATGACATTTTCTGTATTGCAAAATAAGATACAATGAAGCAATTATTTATTTATAACACTTAAGCAATTCTTTGATTGTAAGTGGTAAACATTTAGGAATTTGTAAGTTTGCAGTACATGCCATTGCTTACTAAATATTCAATTAAATGCACTTATGCTGTTCGGTTTTTGGGCGTACTATTCTGCTAAATAGAGTAATATGTTAATCGTAAAGACTTCATATTTATTCTTAGAAATGTAGATTAAGAGTGTGTAGAAGCATACTTTAAGCTGACAATGTTGTAATTGGATGTAGCAGTACGTCTCTTTTATTCTTTTAACATACACTATTTTAAGATGTTGTTTCTCCAAACCTTCGTGGACGACTTTTCGAAATATAAGTTCTAGCTACACACAAAGCTCGTTTATACTATAATCAATCAAACGTGTAAAGCATTTAAAACAGTAGACCAATCACTGTTCGCAAGGAAAATACTAAAGCTTTGCAAAAATTTTCCCTGACTTCGTACGGTTTGGTTTGATAAAGTAAACGAAGCATATTTTAAAAGCGAAATGCTTGCGCAGTGATCAAGTTGTAGTGAGAACAAATGAGTGTATACTTTTTCCAATGTCTCTCTTCCTTCTTGTTTTCTTTTCCCAATGAAAAAATGTGTACGTAAAAATTTATGGTTTGTGCTCTAGTATGTATGATTAACGCAGTTGTACAGGCATGAACATACAAATGTGTACAGAGAAACGATAATCAAATGAACTATCGTTTTTTAGACCAGTTCACGTAAGAATAACATTAGCAAATCTTTGTCCAATTTTCCGCAAGAACGATACATCGCTATTATGAGCAATTATACTAAGCTCGGCGAATAAATGTTGTTAAGTTAATACAATTGATATCACGGCTTTCAACTTTAAGTAGCGTACGCCATTGCGAGTTCGGTTCCGACCATCGTCACCAGAGAGATTTTGTCCCATATTGGCTCATCTGGACAAAAAGAAACTTGTTTTGCTAGAAAGACCTGTGCTCCAAAGAACATTTGAGAGGAATTTTCGCATTTCTGTGAAAATTCCTGTTGTGCTTTTGTGTGCCTTAATTACTCAAATTTAAGTGAGTAGCTTATATATATTTTCTGTCAAAAGTAAACCAATAAATAAATTATAATTAATTTTATCACCTCTGGCTAACGTAGAAATCTAAGAAGCACAATTCTTGTTATTGTTGATGCCAGGAGCAATCAAATTCGCACATGGCCACCTGGCGTATGTGCAATTTATTTTATTTATTTTGCCACATTTTACTGAATTGAGTAAAGAACAATAAAATATCCACTCGTAAGCACACAAAATCAAATAATAAGCAATATTTAATTAAATGGGGCAACAACAACAAACATCAGAAGGGCATATAAAGTCAGCAAAGTCACCAGCTGTGCTGAATACACAAAACATGAATGAAGTCGAATTCGAATTCGGCTGCATTTCAACAACTTTGGAAGAAGGCTTTTTAATTTTATTTTATTTATATGATTAGCTGTATATAAACAGCAGCGTTGAACACATACAAACACACTAAAGCAGAGCTTAACAGCCTTAAAATATGCTTTAAAAATTTGTGTTCTAAATACTTCAAGCAACAAGAATAAAAATTTCATGCACAACATTTTATACTGCATACTTTAAGGCATAAGGCATCAGTGTACGCCATGCGTGCCAGCGTATTTCCTTTTCGCATTACGTATACGTCTCGTGCACAAAAAATTTGTGGAAATTTTCGGCTGACTTTTTGCCGTTGTTGCTGCTGACTTTACATAGAAATATGCTGCGCACAATGGACTTGATAAGGTTGTTTCTTTTGCTTAATGTGTTGCTGTGTGCGTGTGTGTGTGTGTGTGGCTGACTAATTTATTTGTTATTTTGCAGGCAATTGGCACGTAAAGGGTTAATTGTGTTTTGGCGCTTTAACGTCTACTTCAGCTTTTTTTTTTTTTTTTTGCTATTTAGCAACTTTAATGCTGCTTCATTGCGTTTTATAGCCCTACATAACTACATATGTACGTACGTGTATACACGATAGAATGATTTTTCTATGCCCATTTTGTATACGTAGTACGTACTATATTGATTTCACATAAATCGCACATGTTTGCCGCCAAATATGTAGCTTCATCGTGAATCATTGCACAGTGGAGCAAAAATACTATATTCCAAAGTATTTAAGACTCAAACAAATAATTAAGATACAACGAACAGCGGAACTCTGCATCTTGTGCGCACAACTCCAACAGATGCTCTTGACACCATTATTTATCTTCTACCACTAGAGTTAATAGGAAAACTTTTTTCAACTGTTGCAGCTTTAAGATCCATTCATATCTGCATCCTCATAGAAGAGATAAACAACTCTTTCACTATACTACAATACTTCCTTCAAGTGAAGCTTGGACTTTTCATTCTCCGGAGCTACCAAATACAATTAATAATATTTCTGATAGCGCAAAACTAAAAAACAAAGTCTTCTCTGCTGAGTTAGACCTAAATAGACACCATAAAATATATATTCTCAATCAGCATCGGAAACTGAGTCAATTTTGCGGTGTTTGTCTGTCCGTCTGTCAATCCGTCCGTCCGTCTGGCTGAATGAGCCACAAGATCTCAGCAAATATACATAAAAGCTGCAGAGTTCAAACTTGGACAATTAGATACTCCTTGACCATACTCAGATGTTTTATATTAAATTTTGTGGATACCAAACCCACAACGCCCACCGCGCCCATAATAAGGTTATTTTAACCGTCTGCAAAAAGGAGCTTTTTTCCTTAAATTTGTGATTTTTGTTGCCGACTAAAAAAATGGTCAACTTCTTACAACTTGCATTCATATTCTTTGTTTAATTCGCTATCCTTTGCATACTTTTATTTTTCCCTCAATGTTTTCTTCAAAGTATTGATTTTGTGTCAACACTTTTCGGCTTGAAACTCCACTGTGCGTCATCCTTTCTCCAATATGTAGCAGCAGCATTTCAATATCAGCAAACAGAAATCTTTGCGCGTTGGCTTTTTTCGCCTTTGTAGATTATATGCCGACATACTGCTGTGCAATATTTGGCTCAATGGTGCTAAAATTCTCTGTGGCTAATGCTCGTTATTACTATGGTTATACGGTGGCTTGTTCGTTTGGGTAACGCTTTCAAAAAGTTCCAAGAACAGCATACGTACGTCCTAGTACATAGAGTCAGACACTAGAGATATGCATACATTGGAGTATCATTATATGTATACGTATGTCGATGGAAAGCACTTAAATTTAACCTTTTGCATGTTAATACCCCCGACAAGATAATGATGTTTGGCAATGGCGATGATGATCAAGTTTAGATACCATGTCGACAAGTACGAATATGAAGCAGCGGCAGTGTGTTGTACGTACTCGTATGTATCTAAAGTTGGCTTTCAGCACCGAAACTTTTTCTTTTGCTAGTTTAAATTTTTGATGAGCTCATGAAGTTTGCCAAACTTGCTCTACTCATACGTTGTAGAGTACTAGTAAAAGTTATTGCTCTGCTTGTTTGTTTGTTTGTTTGCTTTGGTATGAGTATGAGGTATTGCTGTTTAGTTTGCTGAAATTCATAGATACAGTCAGCCACTCACTCATTTTTAGTACCACTATACACTGTTTTATCTCACGCTTTTAAATTTTCTGAGTGAAACATTTCAAATGCAATTATTTGTTTTGTTTTTTTTTTTTTCACCCTGAAGTGAGAGTTTTTCGCATCTCAACTTAATTGCTGGCTGTTTGCTATAGTTTTTAGCACATCCCTCGCTATGCAAAGTTGCATAGTTTAAATTTGTTTTTTTTTCTTCTTCTTGTTCTAATTTTAATTGTTTCGAGCTTTGAAGTTTAATTTTTTTTATTGCTAGTCAAAACAAAAATTTGCGCTAGTTTTTTCTTAATGGAGTTTTGTATTTATCAAACTAGTCGCCAATACCAAACTCCAAAAATAAACTTCATTCGTGACATAGCAAGTGCTCGACCGTCTCATCCTCCTCGGCATTTCCACAGCTTCTGCAGAAGTTCCGGGAGTTTACCCCTAGTCTTGTGGCGTGTCTCCCTATTATGCAGTGGCCTGTGAGGGCTCCCACACTAACAGCTATCGGATCTCTCTTGTGTTGAAGTAGTGTTATTGTTCTTTTAAGAATATATTTTGGCCAGGTGAGTCTGGCGATTCTACACGTTGTGCCAAGGTTGCACCACTACTGTGGCCTTCCCTGGAATGATATCAGCAGTGGTACCCTCTCCGGCTAGCTTGTCCGCTTCACAATGTCCCTTTATGTTTTGGTGACCAGGCACCCGGATGAGATGTATAACATAGTGCTCGGCAATCTCGTTAAGAGTTTTACAGCACTCCTTTGTGGTTTTAGCGTTGGAGCTGAAAGAAAGTTAGGAAGTGCATCGCTTCCTGAATAGCTAGCATCTCCGCCTGATAAACGCTACAATGATCGGACAGTCTAAAGGGTTCTCTGATCCCCAGATCCGGTGAAAATACACATCCTCCGTATACATCTTAATGGGATCGAAGGGGGCAGGGATATTGGGAGGTATGGGAAAGGGCTGGGGAATGAGTGCAGGATAAAGGGTGGTTGGCGATGTGGGGAAAGGTGGCAGAGGAAGATCGGTAGGGGAATGGGTGGTGTGGCAGAGGGAAGAAGAGGCTGGTGGAGAGGCAGAAACGCTCAGGGTACCAGCTAGTACTACTATAAATGAAAGCAATCTTACAAATATATCATTCAATTTGATTTTTTATGATTTTGATTTTGTTTTTTTATGAAAAATAAATATATACTTCAAAATTTGATGTGTTTAACGTCAATCCTAATACAGTATCCCACCTAGGTCTTGTTCGGACCACTATATAATACAATTCTATGGTTTAATAAACGGACTTTTAGACAAAGTACAGGGTATATCGATGTCAAGCACTCTGAACTACAGCGTTCTTTCTTGTTTTATTTATGCTTCGAACAACATAATTTGGAAAAGTGACCGCTTTCATTATAGTGTTGCAAATCGTTGATACGCTAGTTATAGTCATTGTGAATACTTTCATTCTATTGCGAGTAAGCACTATTTACATTGTGTATGTATGTAATATATGATTATATATTAATTAATAAAGTGTTTAATTGCAGTCACATTGCAATTATATTATTGTATGTAACGATAAAAGAACATCACGCCACTCACAATGAGTTTTCACAATTGAAAAAATTGTTTTGAATGTAAAGCATATTACAATAGCAACGCGTTCAGGAGCGGTTTACTGGCGCGTTGAAAGCGGCCTATATTTAGTCGATCTGAAAACAGATGTCAAAGTTATGGTGATTTCTCATGGATTGGGTTTAAATACAATATATATACTTTACTAGCAGTTTCTACCTCTCCCTCCCTCTGCCACTACTTTCACTGCCACTCCTTCCCCCTGTCCTTCCTTCCCCATACACCCTTACCCTACCACCCATTCCTCTACCCATCTTCCCCTACCACCTTTCACTCCATCACCTACCACCCTTTTCACTGCACCCATTCCGCAGTCCCTTCCCCTACCTCACTTACCTCTATTTGATGTCCCGAAATTGTGTAAAAAACTCTTTTTGATTTATAAAAATGTATGTAGCCAGAGTAGAAGCAACCGAATTTTATATCATTCTCTAGCCTCCACTCGGGCAAAAGAGGAGCAGAGTCATGTAGAAAAATTATAACAAGAAAAACGCTTCTTAATGAAATGGAACAGCTTTTCCTGAAGAAGATGTACTTAGCGCCATTTATTGTCCAACATATCGTCCAACAACATAATAGTCCCGTCTAACGGTTCGGTATACTTTGATTTCTGTAAACATATCTAATCTGTACGAATGCCTTTATCCGCCATTGTAATTTATATAGAATCGGTGCTAATTAGTAAATTTTGTAATACACTCCAGACGATACATGGCATTTTACTGACTGTAGTAGAAACATTGCAACACCTTAAAATACATTTTTGTTAAGCTAAACAATTACTTTACAAAAAGTATTGAAATACGCATACACAGTCACAACAGAAAAAAAAGAAAAATGAACATCCTTTCATTCATGAATGGCATTAAGCATCGTTCATCATATTAAAGCACAAAAGCAGGCAACACTTTATTAATTCACTTAACTCTCTTTCAAGCATTGGTAATTATTTTTTAAGTATGTATAGCATAAAAACAGGCGCCGGGCACGGAAGCAACATGCCTTTTTTGGAATTGCCTGTAGCGCTTTGCTTTCGTTGTGTTTGTATAGAATTTAAATTAATAAGCGCCTGTTTACAACATTGCCAAAATAGCATTAAAAAAAAAACGGATTATACAAAAAAATCAAAAAGAAAAATTAGCAAAATGCAAAATAAAACTAAATATAAATGCGCGAAAAAATCAGAGTTCATAATCTCGCTTTTATTATTTGATTTGAAATGCGTCCAAAACACATTTCTATATATTATATGGCTGGTTTTTTAGAGGTTCCATTTTTCGACAGCGACTGTCATAAATTGCTCAGATCTGGCAACGCTATTGGTATATGTGCTCAGTTTGGGTTGCCATTTTAAAATACACTTGCAAATTGTGCAAATTTTTTTCGAAAATCGTGGTTCAGTTTCTATTGCGTACTAAAACTCTAAATAAAAAGTGCATCCGAGCCAGAATAAATTAAAATTATTAAATTAGAATTCACTTTCTTTGAAATCTAGGTATTATAATTAAGTTCGACATATCTACAATAAAAAAAACACCCTATATCTATATATCAGTACTTATTTCTGTTTTGTTTTGTATAAATATTAAATATTTGACTTCCGGAGAAATGGCTGGCTGCTGGCTGCTGCATGGTCTGCCTCTGACAGCCTGTTGCCTGCCGCCAGATTTTGTCAATTTTGTATAATATACTACTCGGTATAGCTAAGTAGTCTCAGTCGTCATTATTTGTTTGCGCCTTGGCAGCAGCTTGCAAAGTTTGGCTTAGTTGCAAACTCATTTTCATTTCTTGCATAATGTAGTTTTTATTTGTGCTTTTTTTTCATTTGCTGCCACTGCTCTTTCTACTCAAGCTTATGACTAATTCAGTTTTTTAATGTAATGAAAAATATACTGAAAAAATATATAAATATACCCGTGAATTATACGTCTAGTACATGTGGGGCAGTGAATTTGTGAATGCGAAATAAGTAAGAAGAATACTGACTGCAAAACAAGAAAAACAAATATGTTTTTTATGGAAATTACGTTTCTTTAAAGCTTGATCAGATTAGTTTTTATACCCTTCACACTTAATTCAAAATTGGTATAATCAGTTTGTCATCAAATTTGTAATCAGTCGATTTGGTGTCGTTGTTGGTTTGCGTTTTATACGCTCATTTACATTCGTGAATTTTAATTATAGCTCCTACATATTTTTAGAGCCGTGTAAAACCCCCTTTTATAAAAATTACAACTTAAGCTATTTAAGCTTAACCCGTATAGCATATAGTCTCATGCAAACTCATTATCCTGATAGGTGTACTGACATACAAAACTTTTTTATTATCCAAGCTAGACTCATAACTTGGCATGAATTCTCATAAAATATCCAACTATCCATAAACATCATCCAGTTATGACTACGGATATAGACAGCTAAAAATACAGTATCAAAGATCAGACCATTTTCAGATACATGATGTATATTAGAACTCTGCACCAGTGAAGTCCAAACAACACATACAATGAGACCTCATTCATTCACTTGCTGATTCTAGAAATATCGACGTTCTCGAAAATGATTTGCTGAAACCTATCATGAAATAAATTCGTAGAAGAGCTGTAAAAGAATTCTTCAATTTTGATTGAATCTGAAAATTATTCAGGCATTGAATTAAACATTTACCCTTTTTTCACCGAATGACGCGTGCGAAGCACTGTGCTTAATTTTAACCCGTCAAGTTTTTGACATAACCCCAAAAAATCCACACAGACCTGACGTGATGGGCTATAGTAGATTTCAGATTCGACTTTAGCGATCCCAAAAACATATAAAAAGTATAGAGTGACCACTGGATCAGGCAACAATTTTGTTTGTGTGGCTGTGTAAAGGGTCTAACAATAGGCATGCCCAAACATGTTGATCAATATTTGACATTTAGTGCCATTTATGTCCAATACGGTTTGCCATTTCACCATGAATTAATGCACGCTGTCACAACCTTTGCAAATTGTGCAAATTTAATATCACGCGAAACGCGTATAGAGAAGAATATATTGTCGCTGTACAAACCAGTTTTGAATCGGATCAAAATTTATTCGTTTCTCGCAGTTCCGCCGAACTCGACTTATCCACATCATCCACACATTCACCAACAAACAAAATAGTAGCAAAATACAAAGGAAATATATTTTAACATATTGCCGATGGATGTCAACTTGTGCGAAAGTGGAAGAGATATAGAGATAAATATACTGAATCACATGAAACATTGTCACACTATAACCATAACCAGTGCGTGACGTAGTATCTGGGCCTAAGCCGCATGGCAAGCAAGTGATCACTGCAAATCAGGCTCGATCAGCCTATAACGTTAACTAGAACGTCGAAAGGCCATCCTATAGGAAACGGGCAGTGCGACAAGAAATTATGTCTTTTGTACCCTAGCCCGGATATAGTTAAATTAATTTATCTAGGATCTTCTCCGCGTCTCTTTAATGAAACGGAGAATAACATTAGACGAGGTGTTTCTGATGTTATCAGATGTAATAAAGAATCTATTCATCCGCTCAATTCTGAGCCTAGACCAAGGTTGGACAATCGCAAAACAGATGTAAACTAGTTTCGTCCTTCTTTAGAAAGAGTTTTCTGAAAAGAGACCACTATTTCGGTGATATATCAGTGGATGATGGCCAGTGATGTAGCCCAAAAGCAACCTCAGGTCAGATCTATTGAGATGTGCGTTGGTTTTTGGGTATATAGGACGAGTTAGTAGCTTGACCTGTCGTAGATCAGGAGATTGTATTCAGTACCGGGAGGCAGGGCTTTTAAAACTAAACAGCTAATTCCGCAAAAAGGTTCCGGACCTATAAAGGAAGTTGCCGAACCAGCCCTGGCTAGTTCATCAGCACTTTCGTTGTCCGCAATGGTCAGGTAGTACCAAACAAATCTCGACTTTGCGGTCGATTGACAGTTGTTGGATGATGTCGTAGCATAGAAGAACCAGCCTCGAGAAGAAATTCCAAGAGGTTAGTGCTTTAATAACCGCTTGTCTATCGGAACGGATGGTTATTCTGTTTTTAGTCCACTCGTGTAAGATTCTAGTTCTTATTGCAAATATAAGTAGTATAAGCTGTACTGAGATAGCTCCCTATAATTGTATGTTCATTTATGAAAACATCTTTTTTAATATTCGAGTATAACTAAAAGTTGTTCATACTATGTGCAGGGTATTGTAGCTGCGTTGTCACAATTTTTTATATTATTTGGTTATTTTCGTATTTTTAGCTTTGCAAAGCATAATTGAATTTATTTGATTTATATGTTTTTCTACCTGTTTTTCAGTGACTAATAAGCTTCTTACAAAATTTAAGTCATAATAAAAGAAGATCTAAATTTTAGCTTGAAGCTTCTTACGACTACAAGCGTCGGATAAACAATATTAAAAATTTAAACTTAATAATACATCTAGAAACGAATTTAAATATTTTATATACACTCGTATGTACATATATCTGTATATATTTTGAAATGCTTTAACTAAAATTAAAATCATTTAAAACATTTGAGCTAGCCAATAAAACTAAATACATACTATAGTTAGTTAAAATTAAAAATTACACAAACGCATCATTGCATGCGGACATAAGCCATGTGAATCCAATTTCACAGTACGGAAATAAAACAAAATTGAATTTATACTCTATATACTCGACGGAAAAGCTTCTCCTTTCGTAATAGACTAATAGTCATAGTTACAAATGTTGGTAGAAATAAATTCAATAAAAATACAAAATAGAAAAACTTTTTCTAAAACATTTGCAATAAATTTTTAACTCGATTCAGTGTGATGGAGTTTACGAGAGGATAGGGGGCAGTAGATGTCTGTGCAACAGCATGAAGTAGCTCTATGTAGCTCAAGTGTAAATATGTAACTGTTTGAGCACATGTGCATATATATCCGTACATACAAGTATACTATGTATCTGCGTGTTTGTGCAAGTTACAAGGCAACAAATGTCAAACACCTGCAACGATAGAAACTCAATTTTAGCACCAGTGCACAAACATGGGTCATGGGGCGCCTACCCAACTTGGATAAAATCGAATGAAATAGATAGATATACACAGAGTTCGAAAGTAGAAAGAGCTAAGAGCATATAAATAAACTCTATACACCACCCGCATGCAATTGTTATATCTGAGAACAAAGTACTGCACGCATATTCGTGTTTTAGAGAATTTAAAAGAAAATGCTTAGTAATTTAATAGAAAGAAAATCTATATACTAGTCAGTTTAAGCAAACAGCGTAGGATTAAGTGACAAAAAGTAAGGAATTAAATAGACATTGAATTGAATAACAAAAATTACGTTGGTGGAGAGGTGCGCGTTCCCTATTCCCCCCCCCCCCTCTCTTGAATTTGTAAATGTCCAGTACATGAAACAAGAAATTTACAAACTGTCTACCTGCTGCATTACCGAAGGCCAGTAAAATCGCTAGGCATCGATAATACATAGTGGAACTTACTTGCGAGCTAGTGAATTCACCACTTGTGTATGGGCGTGCAACCAAGAATACATCAATTGACAATATAGATAATCCTCTAACATTGCCATAAATTTAAATTTTACTGTCCAGCACTGTTAAACAGCTTCGATCCTGTTTTTTAATTTACAATTGCTGCTAGATTATAGTTCTTGTAGATGTGATAATAAAAGATAAAAAACATTACACTGTTTTCTGTAGAAGCTGTGGCAAGACATTGAATTCGGAGTACATGAATTGTCTAGATCAAAATCCATGACCGAGTAACATTTCAATGTCTTCTCTCCGGAAGCTAACTTCAAATACTAAACCTTCAAGTTGGCAAGCATCCCAACATTGGTCAACCATCTATTCATCGGTATATTGGAGCTAAAAATAAACATTGAAAATATTTGTATATTCTCTAAAATCTCAATAATCATTTATTCTTCCGAGCAAAGCCGATTTCAGGTTACTTTATAGGAATAAAATAAAAGCGTTCGAGCAAATTTTTCGCAACAATTAAAATAAAGCCAATATCATAAATTCTGAACAAAATGTATCGACTTTTAATTTTCTGCTGCAAAATGGTGTTTGTAGATAATTTATTTAAAACTGCCTGCTAGGTTTTTTTTTTCTCCATGATTACTATGCTGTGTACTACATCGCCTACAAAATATATTATCTGCGCTCGAGGCAAGAACTTTCTAGACTCAATTAGGCATGCGGCAGAGCATATGGCATACGGCAAGTGGCATGCTGCATGCTGCATGTGCCATGACATGCCAGAAACAGCAGCAGCAACACACAGATGACGTTACTGCAACTTCTTCTTCATTCTGTTGAGTTTATCTTGTGGTCTTATTGATTTAATATTGAAAATTGTTTAATAAATCGCATGCGTGCCTACTAGGGCTTCAATGGCTTGAGACCGACACAAACTGATGACAGTCTTTTAAGCTATACTCGTACAACCTACGTGGCATCTTTTGCTGCTTTTTAGTGTTTGCTGCATTTGAAGTGTTTGCCTTATTGTGCTTGTATGCAGGTGTGTGTGTGTGTGAGTGTGTGTGTCTGAGTTTATCTGTGTATATCACTCTAAGTAGTTTACTTGCCTCAGTGTTAGTGTATTAGTGTCACTGCCACATCAATTGCGCTCGCTCTCTTTCATTCTTAAGCATACTCGAATCACCCTCGCATAGTGAGGTATTTGATCGATTTAGCTGACCAAAATTAATTATTACGTTTAGCTTGATATAAAACGTTCAACAATGCTAGCAGTTTATTGTGTAAGTTTAAAAGAAGTATCAAAATTTAGCATTAAAGGCGCACACAAATGCACAAACAGACAGTCAGACAAACAGAGGAACATGTCTAGTTTGACTCGTCTCATGGTGCTGATCACGAATATGTTTAGTTGATGGTGTCTCCAATGCCTCCTTTAAGGCGTCGCAACTACTAAGACGCCATTAACACTCTGTGTGAAGAGTATAAAAACTAATATAAATATGTTTGTATGTATGCTATGGACTCTGAAACCACCATGCAAAGGATTGAGCTCAATTTTTAAGGCAATCTTCGGTATTGGCCAGAGAACGTTTCAGAGACTTTACACAGGGTCAAAATTAGCAGTACAACAGTACAGTGGCCGAAACCATTCTATACACCGGTTTTTTTTTTTTGACTATTCGCTGTCAAATCGGAATACGAAAGTGCGCGTACAAGTTGTGGAAATTTGTGGAACACTACACACCAAAAGAAAGTGAAAACATGAAATTTTGTCTTCAAAATAAATTCTCGGTTCGGAATCGTGTGATTGATCATGAGCGACAAAAACATTGCATAATCGATTGATTTTGACGTCTAACTTTTGCTTGTGGAAGGTTAAGTGAAGAGTAAAGTTTATGCCAGCAAACCAAATTCTCGCGAAATTTAAGGCTAACATATGCAAGGAAATCGCAGAACTTTCTCAAGGAACTCTCCAAAAAGGGTTGGAAAATGGCTGTGTGGCTGTAAGTCATTTGCAAGAGATTTATTTTCAAAAACTGACAACAACAAAAACTATAAAAGGCCAAATTTGCATATTGAGTTTTAGTCAAATTTAAAAAAAGAGAACTTCGTTTACCACATAAAAAAAACCGGTATAATCATGCAACTTTTCAACGCAGTAAGATGAGATTTTGATACATATGTAAAGAGCACCGCGAGATATATAGTATTATCCACTGGAAAACTATACACTGCCACGCCCCTAAGAAATGACTATTTGACGCAGATAGATGATATTTGATAAATATGTAAAGGACACCAGTAGAAATGAAAACCACTGGAAATATTCATTTTGTAAAGAAAAGACTTTTGGTCAGTCAAATCGATATAATAAACCACTGTGCAACATCGTCGAGTGTCGCCTAAAGTGACTGCAAACATTTTGTTATGATTTTATTTTTCATATTTTTCTTTTTTGTGAAAAGTATTTTATAAATCTGAGCAATAATTAAATTAGTTACATCATGCGCTGCACAAAAAAAAAAAAAAATAATAATAAAGGACGAAATATATATATTTTTTTTCCTCAAACCACAATCAAAATTACATAAAGTATAAACCTTGACTTCAATCAAAGCTTGCTTGGTATTTTAAAAGTATTTTTTTATTAGGCATATAAAGAAGCACACAAAGAGCTAAAGCAGCAGTGCCAGAGAGCATTCAATGTGTAAGTCATGTTATTTTTTATTCGTACAGTGAAAAGCAGGAAAAACCATTTCAAAAGTGTACGTCATAAAAACTTTATATTATTGGCAGTCTCGGTATCGTACTGCTTGCCACGCCTGCTAGACCCACCTACTGCGTTTTCTTTGCGCCAACTTTTTAGCTGCAATACGAACACGTAATCGAATAATCCAATTTGTTTGCGCAAAAGCTACTATGATGTTTCTCGGTTGCTCTGTGGGGTGTAGTTTTCTTTTTTTTTTGTTCACCTTTGTAAGGTTTCATTGCACCTCAAACTATGGCAATGCTACTGTTATACTGAATGGTGTCTAAGCGTTATTTTCTTCTTCTTTTTTTTTGGCACTTGCCAACACTGCAGCCAACATTTTCACCTGCATTTTACAGCACTGACTATACTCACTCCACACACTATCTAACTGTGTAGCTAATTGTATAAGCGTTTTGCAATGAAGTAACTCTCTTTCGAAAGGACTCGACCACATACAAATGAAAAATGGCTAGGGGGAAACAATTTTTACATGGACATGAAATTGGCTTAAATGATGTAATTGCTGGTTATTGTGAGTGAATTAAAAATCGTTTCATAGTGTGAAGTGTGCATATTTCGTTGTAAATTGAATGTGCAATAGTATATAGTATGGGAATGAGGCAGTGAGTAAGGAAGCATACTATGATTTAATAGAGGAAATTGGTATAGTATGTTGAAAGGAAGCATTGAGCATTGAAAGTTATGATTTATGTGTCAGATATGTGTGTTATACACCAGTAAAACGAAGTAGTACGTATAAATCGCTATCATTTTTCAATGGTTTATAGATGCTTTTGTTGAAATGTTATTGAGCTAATTAAAGTTTATTGATGTTTTAGTTGAAGATTATGATTTTATCAATGGGAATAGCCACAGCTGCTATTTTCATTAATCTATGTAGCAGCTTAAAATCACTTTCTAGAGAACACAACTAACTAAAATTAATCGAATTGATGATGTAATAGCGTCAACAGTAATTAAATATAAATAAGAATTCTCTTGCCAAGATACCGACTCACACATCTATTCTGTCCTGATTCATATAATTTTTAGATCGCTGATAACGAATTTGCTGTCAAAATTTGTGAAAACAAATTGGTGAAAATTACCAAAAATTATGGATAACTTTTGTAAAAAGTCATTACGTAACCTAACGAACGTTTGTATGCTGCTTGAGTCGTTTGTAAAAGAATCGTTTTTGAGCATTTCTAAGTAAATGGCAAAAAATAACTTTCCCCACCTTTCCCCACAGTGCCCTTAAAAACTCGTCAACGCTGAGTTTCAAAAAGTTTAAACTATTTCTAAAACTGTTCTACCATTTATATACAGGGTGTCTCAAAAGAAAGTTCACATTTAAAAAATTGATAAAAAAAAATAGTAAGCAGTTTATTGAAACAGTGTTTATTACATATTCAAATACACACTTTGGGAATTTATTTCTTAAAAATGATATTGTCCAAATGTAAACCGTTGCGTTCACGGCATTCATTTAATCGAGCACTAAAATTTCCTATGACGGCTCGGCAGGTATTCTCCGTGATGGCTGCTATTTCGTGACGGATATTTTCTTTTAATTGTGCCAGGAATTTAGATTTGACGTAACCCCACAGGAAAAAGTCCATAGGGGTTAAATCAGGACTTTGTGGAGGCCAATTTATGTCACCTCTCCTGGAGATCAATATGCCAGGAAAAATTTCATGTACTCGTGGTAGAGACCTGTTGGACGTGTGTGAAGTTGCTAAAAATGCGGAACAATGGGAATAGCTGTGCACGTTTAAAGCAACAGCACGCTTCCTAATCGAAAGGTCCGGGTTGTCACGAACAGACTGAGTAACACTGTCTACGTTTTCGAACTTTCTCGAAGAGCATGGACGCCCGGATTTTGATTTTTCCAGCGTTGAACCGGTCTCATCAAACTTCTCGATCCATTTTCCAATGAGTCGAGAGCTTGGCGCATCATTTAAATGACGAACATGTCGAATACTGCAGAATTTTCTCCGCGCTACAGTCACAGTTTCCCAAGAAACGCTCCGTAGCGACTAAATTCCCAAAAGCTAGGCTAGCGTTTGACATACCCACCGCGCCGCACGGAATAGTTGCGTTCACACAATCAGCAAATCAAATGTGAACTTTCTTTGGAGACACCCTGTATTATATTTCTTAGGTGAAAAGTCCACACATATTGATTTTTCTTTAATTTTTTTTTGTAACAGAAATGGATAAGATCACACTTTTTGTCATCTGTTTTTTGAGTATATAAAGTATTTTCGGAAACAAACATTTTTGTTATCTGAGTACTCGATGGAAAACAGTTTGAGCCGAAAAGCTTAAGGTTTTTAAATTTTTAAATCTTTCTTAAAACATACTTAAAAACATTAAAACGATTTTGTGATTTGTAAGACTTATGTCACTGCAGCTAGTAATCCTTCTACATTGTCCTTATTTGTAAGACCTCTGTCATTGCAGCTAGTAGTCTTTCCTGATTCTCTTTATTATGATATGTCTCTGAGCTGCTATTCAGAGTTTACTAACGGTTTCTAACAGAAGTCTCTATTTTAAACATTGTTTAAGTGGTAAGTAATACATAAACTAACCTTAGAGCATTCATTACCTAGAGACAGACTGCCCTTAAATATATACATATGCTCTCTTGAATCTTCGACCTTACCTTCATTTCTTTACATACATTTGTTTGTTGCATTCGCATTATAATGAAATGGAACAGAAAAATTGAAATAGATGAAAAACTGCCTAAAAAGTGTTAGGGCATGAATAGGTCATCGCACAATCTCACTATGTGTACTCTGAAAATAGAGCATTAAAAATCAGTGGCGCGAAGCCACACAGTTAAACTAATTTTCAATGATATGCAAAAAAAAAGAAAAAAACCTTCAGTTATAATGCAATTGTTAATGAGGTATTGCAACTTGTTATTATAAAACTTTAAGCTAGGCTCAGACAGCGCATCATATCAGTCGAACATGTTGCACTAGAAGCACTTAGCGCTGTTTTTTTACCTTCCACGCCCTCAACCTCAGATTCATTAGTAATACACAGGTGAGTGTGTATTACTAATAGTTTTTTTTTTTTTTATTGTTTATACCTGCATAAATACATACCTACGTGTATACAGATGTGCAATACGTCATGACAATTTCAATCATATTTGTATCAACTTTTTGTTAAATATGTTTATGTAATAAATTCTATAGTTGATGCTTGAAATTCTTTGCTAAATCTTTACTAAAATTTCAATGTATACAAAGCTTAAAATGTTTCATTAAATTATCTAAATGATTAAAATTTAAACATGTAACTTAATCAAAAGTAGCTACTCCAACGAAAAGCTCTGAACATTTTTAACATTGATAATTTAAAAAGACAATATGCAGCTTCTTTCAAATATATTTTAAGCTGCTAAGCAAACGATTTGCACTCTACTAAGCTACAAAACATTATTCGTAGGTAGCTACTTGTATCTTGTATATATAGTATAAATTTCGCCAGCTACAGGTACTACTTACCAACCTACAAGTTCAATTTGTATGCTTGTCTTAATTCGAATCCACAAATGTCAATTGCTTAGTAAAATCTGCTCAGAAGCACTACATTTTATGGGTTCAAAATGAATTGGCGCAGCCAGAGTCGTCGTGTCTGAGGGGAGGCTGGTTACTGTATAGCTTTGAATTCCACACTTTCAAGTGTTCTTTAAGCACAGACAAAAATCAGGAATTGTTAAATTTTGTGGCTTGAGGCATAACATGCCAAAACTTACTCCCTCTCGGTGACCCTGTGCATATCAAGTAACTACTATCGATATATACAAGTCTATATATATACGAGGTGTGTTCAAATATAATTTTTTTATTTCTTGAAAAATGTTTATTTATACAACAATATCTATTTTGTACCCTTCAACGTATACTCTAATGCCAGCGCTTTTTCATATCCTCCCCGCTTTTAAGTAATGCGCTTTTTAGTATGGCTTTGAGCACTACCAGTGTTGCGGTCTTTATCTCTTCAATTGTATCAAAACGCCGTTTTTTTGTTTTTCAGTTTTAGGAACAGGAAAGGAAAGTCGCCTTACCTTTATATCTGTCAAAAACAAACTAAAAATGCAAAATGGCTGTTCATGCCAACCCTTTTTTTTTGTACACACCTCGTGTATATATATACAGCCTTTCCAAAATGTATACATACACTGACAAACATCGATTTTGATTTTTATTTTCCCATATATGTAATTGGTCGACACTAATACTCTAACAGCTTTTTTGCAATACAGTTTTCCTGTTTTTTTTTTTTTTTTTGGATTTTTCGCAGCAGGTGTCTCTTTGTTGCTGTAGGTTGGACTGACGGACAGTTTCCAAACAAGCTCAGTTGTTTTACATGTTCGGAATCTGTTGTATTGTATATCAGTTCAGTTGAATCTGTTTTGTGTAACTTTGTATTGCTTTCGGACGAAACTGTTTGGCTACTGGTTTGTTCATTCGTGTTTCCTCAGGGGACATGTTTGGTTTGACTATTTAATTTCTCTCTGTATTTTTGTGCAGGTGATTTTAGGTGATTATCACTATTGAAACATACATATATATATATATATATATATATATATATATATATATATATATATATATATATATATATATATATATATATATATATATATATATATATATATATATATATATATATATATATATATATATATAGAGAGAGAGAGAGAGAGAGAGAGAGAGAGAGAGAGAGAGAGAGAGAGAGAGAGTATATATATATATATATATATATATATATATATATATATATATATATATATATATATATATATATATATATATATATATATATATATATATATATATATATATTCAGAATACAATTGTTGCGTGATTTTTGCTATACAGTGTAACAACTTTTGCATTGCATACTTTAAGGGATTTCAAGCGTAAATTATTTAGCACAGCAAGCGCTTATCATCAAAAGCCACCAACACTAAACGACGTTCGAGCTAAATCTCTGACTGCAATAGACAAAACAATTTGTTGTTAAGTAGCTTGTTGGAACGATGGAGGGAACGATTCAGCGAAAAACAAAAAAAAAAAATTAAAAGCATTCAAAAGAGCTCATTTACTTAGGGAAAAAAGTGGAAGGTACCTGAATAAGACACTTTTCTTTCTCTTTTTTTTTTTTTTTTTTTTTTGTATAGTTTTATACTTAAACAGAGAACACAGCGAAAGTTTTGCTACTTGGCTTGTTGGGTTGCATGTTGTCGGATAAAGCCAATGAAGCCGTGAAGAAGGCAGAATACACCAAGCCATTCATCGAGCGCGCACATTTTGAGGTACAGCTTGGCAATACGCTACATGAAAAGTATGAAATAGGGTTTTAACAGTTATTTTAAATTTTGTAAGGTGTTTGGGAATGGTTCATTAAGTCTACTTCGGTGGAACTGAAGATTAAATACTCTTGACACTCGGCCTATTGATATATTGGATTGTTTTGATAAGTACGAGTATGATGCTTATGCTATATATATATATATATAAATAAAGACTCCATATCAACTTTCAAACCATTATTGCAAAGATTGAAGAAATAGAGCGCAGCCCGACACACATACAGCCGGACAAACAGACGGACATGACTACTTAGTACTTATCGTACTGATACATAATATATACATAGTTTGCGTTCCAAAATAGTCCGAACTTTTGAAAAAGAGCTTTTTTCTGATTGTGCCAATTATATATAACTTAGTGAAATAGGTACAATCTTTTCTAATTTTCAGTCAAACATTTCATGAAATTTGCTACACTAGATGCGGAGTTACTGCTGTCGGCTGGAATGTGCTTCATAAAAGCGATCGAAGCCTTTTGAATGGCATTTGTGTCGGCTTAGGATGAGATAAAAAAAATATCTCTTTACTTTAGAACACATCGGAACAAACTGTGCACACACCTAGAGTACATTTAAACTGGCATTCAAAATGCGTTGAATTGAATTTTTTGTCAAATTCAATTCCATTTTCATGTATCGCAATGAAGATTTCTCAGTTAATTTTTTTATAAATTCAGCTACTTTTTCACAATAACATCTGAAATTTCGCCATTCTGTATGTTCTCTCGATTTTCCGTGAAGAGCTTAAACCACTCACTATAAACTTCTTTTATCAAATTGAACGTTTCGGTACAAATTCGTAAAATTCGGTAAAACCGAACTCAATATTTGCACCTTTTTCGAAGTTTACTTTTGAACCGATAGCTCCAACACACTGTCACTTTGGTTAAGCGGTATCACCGCTTTCAGTGAACCAAATGTCATAAGAGTGATTTTAATTTAAAAATATCCATTTTCCGTGGGATTCACCTTGTATATAATTTAAGTGGTCTGCGATGCTTCCTGGAAGACATTGAATACATTGTGACTAATGAAATGGAAATATTTATTTATTATCCGATTTGAGTCTTGTGCAATTATAGACTCTTAACTATCAAAACTATTTCTTATATTATGTAATCCATTCAAGCTCCATTAAACTCTTACAGTGCACCTAATGACTAAATAGAAATTAGCTACTCGGCACGACAGTTGTTATGAATAAGACGACGATGAATTATTTTAGAGTTAGTTTAACTTAAAGTAACGTCAGCACTTAAAAGCAGGCAACACATTTTGTTAGCTTTGCTGCATAATGACTGAATTGAATTTAACGAAAATTATAATGACGATGGCAGCTCTGAATATATTCGAATTTTTATATTTTTTAATATAGAGCAGTGAAAAAAATTGATGTGAATGCAAGCTTGTTGGTACCTGATAAATTAGCATTACAAGAGAATTTTACTCATTAACTTGGCTTAAATTCATTTATTATCATTTATGTAACTTTAAATTGGCATTAAAATTAACTTAAATCGCTTGCATTCAGTCTCCGGTGTGCACACTAGCAGTATCTGTAAAAGTTAATATTAAACAATCCTACTCGTTCAAATGTCAAACTGGGAGCATTTAAAAACTTCGTTAATCCTTTACAAACGTTGAGCATTAATTAAAAGAAACAACTCAGCGGCTTTGAGTTGTGTACAGCTTTGTGGATGAGATAGACGTATGCAGTTCAATTCTTGAAGTCAATTTGAGAAACTAAAGAATCGCATACCAATGAATTTACAAAAAAAAAAACAAGTACCGTTTTAATAGTGATGGATAATGAAAATACAAATTGCAATATATCAGAACAAAAATATCGATATTCGATTTAATAAGTTCTAAAAAGATTGTATCGATATTATTATAAATTTCGATATAACGTTAGAATATCAACAATGAATTATTCACATGTTTTCTACTGAAAACTTGCTTAAAACTGTCATCATTTTCTGCACATTCATTTGGATTTCTTTCTGAAAATTGCAGGTGTTAAGTAGGGTGATCCAAACGCATTGTTTGCAACTTTTGCTGATTATTTAATCTAAGGTATCATACAGTATCTTATAAGTCAGCGCGCTTGAAGGGAGTGTTAGTTTCGGATTTGCTGAAATAAAATATTATTTTCTTATTTGTTTGATTTTTCTTTTCATAAAAAAGTTCTAAAGTGGCTTAAACCGCACTCAAAATCCAAACAAGAAGAACAAATATGAAAAAACAATGACAAGAACTTTTCACAAGTGTATGCAGCAACAAAAGTGAAGCGGGAAGCATATCTACACCTAAACTGGGTGCATCTCTCTCCCTAAATAACGAAAAAGATATACATAGATACTTGAGAGAACGAACGTTTGAACAACCTCCTTCGCACTGTTTTCTTCTTATTATTTTTCTTATTATTCTGTTTGTACTTGTTGTCGAATTAGAATGTATTGTCTTTTTACCTGTTTAACCCTTGCGCTACCCTGCTGCTTGTGTTGCATTGGATCTTTGTTAAGCTTTATTTGTTTTCTTTTTTTTTTTTTTTTGTGTTTTCGATATGCATATTTCAATGGCTTCATTTGCTGCAACAAAATAGGCCTTACATACTTGTATCTCAAACAAACCAACAACAACAACAACGACGACATCAGTTTCAGTTGCTGTCGTCGTCGCCGTCGTCGTGCAAAGAAGCACACAAAATCGTCAGAGTCGTCTTTTCCGTTGTTGCACTTCATTTCGCACGTTCAGTTCACTTCAACATGTCCGCACAATTTCCGGTTAAGCGGCAATAATTTCGTTTACTTTGCAATTGCAATTCATCGTCGTATTCAAACTCACAAACGTTCTCGAAATTATCCTTATCGCTGTGCGTGTTTTGCCTGTGAATTGTTTCTAAGAATTTGTTGCTAAATAAAAATAAAAATTTAAAAAAAAAACGAACTAGTATTTTGTTGAAAAGTAAAAATTTTAAATAACTTTTAAGTGTCATGAATTATTTGGATGCCATGCTGTGGTAAGCAAAAATTTGCCAGACGAAAAAGAAACGCTACAAGTGCGCACAGGCATCTCAATTTCATGCTATACTTTTAGGCGCGCCACGGGGGTTAAGCGAAAAAGTTACACAACTTAATTAAGTATAATTTATATGCATATATTTTAGTTCTTTTTTTTTTTTTTTTTTTTTTGGTTCTCTCAACAATAAAAAGTGGTTTTATGTGTGGTTGTATGGCACTTTGGTGTTTTAAATGCTTAAAATAAAAATTAAGCACCCAAAAGTATGCAGCAGTGCTTTAAGAGCATATTTCGGCAAATAAAATTGCGTTTCATTTTTATCAAGCAAATGCACAAATTGCTTGTGCTTAATTTGGCTTTAAGTCGTTCATACTGCTGGATATATTGATATGCATACCTTCGATTCCTAAAAGTATGAAATGATTTTTGCATGGACCACTTTGTGCAGATAAAGTAGAGTCTTTCAACAGGAAACAGCAATTATGTACAAATAGAGTAGGTACTAACTATATCAACACTCGAAGCATAGCTTTAGAACACTCGAAATAATGGTGTTCCACTTTCCAACTATTCTTTATAGCCTACTTCACGGCGCACACTGATTGAAATTAATTTTTAAAGTAAGAAATCCATTTCGATTCCGCTTTTTTTTCCAAAATTTGAAGTCACATACATTTGATGAAACTGGACTACATTTTAGTCCATATTTTCGAAACCAAAATTATGTTTTCTTGAAAATATGATGACACATGCAGACTCAGCGACCACAAAAACATTGAATCTGATTTCATTAATTCCTTAATTCCAGACCAATGGCCGGCGTTTGGCTCAGTATCACGTGACCATACATACATATGTAGTATTTGCTAAGAAGCCGAGAATTCTCAGAAATGGTCAACAAACTTGAATTCGTATAACTTTCAACAGTCAAGTACTCTTTGTAATCGTGTTGGATGATATACTACAGAAAAACTAGGTAAACGATGTGATAAAAAAATCCAGGAAAAGAGAACACAACATTAAATTAGGACGCCCTAATGCAAAAAGTGCAGATCTTTATAAACCGCTGCCTAAGAGCATTACTAAAAATTTTTTAGCCTTACACCATTTCAAATGAAAATCTACACTGTAGGTATAAAGAAATGCGCAAACATTTCTAAACGCCTAAAAGTATGCCTAACAAAAACTCTTAGTAAATTTTAAACAATTTTCACCACTTGATTTTACGCCAAATTTAACTTTGAGCAGCTTTAAATATTAAAATAAATTGTCTTAAATTTACAAAGCCTACATTTTTAATAAGCTTAAAGTCATTTAAATACATTTTACGCGCATTAATTTCTTATGAAATTGCTGCAAATCAAATTAATTGTCTGCAAATACTCATGCTACGAAAACATACAGTAGTAGTAGTAGTAGCCAGTGAAATGCTATCTACGGCTAACTTCGTAGCAGCCTACAACAAATAGCTGCAGGCACAGCAAATCAACACAAATTCACTTAAGACATTGCTGCCTACTTTTTGGCTGCTTACCTAGGTACAAGCATTAGAAACGTTAAAAATAAAAAGCCTAGCAACAACATCGTGCACAGCACGGTGTAAATATTTGTACACGAAAATTGCTAAGTTGCCAAATTGTGCCGCGTTACAAACAGCAAATCAAGTGTAAAAATCAAATTAGTGTTGCATATTTTTTGGCAGCTTAGCAGCTAGTAATATGTTCAAATATCATAGGCATAACTCAAAAAATATTTTAGCTTTAAGTTCGTTTTGTTGCGTACACGCGAAACCTATTAAATGACGCCTTTGCAACCGCTCGAAAGTATGCTACAATTTGCGTACGTTTTAATTGTAGCATTATTTTAGGCAGTAGCAGGAACAGCAGCAGCAAGAAAGAGTGTGAAAATAAACGTTAAATCTAAATACACACACTTCCTGCTGCTCTTTGCATACTTTGCATTAGTATGACGCTAACATGCTCTAATGCCGCCATTTTTAATTTATGCATTGTGCTTGAGCGCCTACGTGTATGCAACATGCAATATTCATAGGCAACTTTAGTTAGTGAAGCACCGTTCATCGTGCATCGTATGCTGTCTGAGGGTGACTGGCTGTAGGTACAAAATAAGCAAAAGCTATATAGGTCTCCTACTATACGAGTATAGTTCCGCTTTGTACACCACCATCTCCCGTTGTCTGCCATCATTGTCACTTTTAATTTCCGCCGGGAATAATGTTGTACTCTGCTAAAGCCAAAGGCTTGTAAATGAAGAAAAACCACCGAGCCAGGCGCGCGCGCACGTTTATGACACAAAAATTACAAACTCATGCTCATAATTTCTGGTTTTAAATTATGAAAAATAGGTGCGGGATGCGGCGCACACCAGCAGCAGCAGCAGAGTCTGTCTGTGTCATTTTTAGTGTGCCAAAGTAGCGAAGGGTGTTCTAGTGCGTTGTATGTTAACTGAAATTTGCTGCCAAACTAGTTTTAGAATCATTGTTGTTACAGCAGTCGCTGTCAAAAGGACCTTCATTATTTATTGTAGACAGCGTGTGCACTAATTTTAAAGTGAAAATCTGCAAAAGAGCTGTAATTTGTGTTTGTGTACAATTTTTTTTTTTTTTTTTAATTATTTAGTTATTAGTTCTAATTTTTATTAAAGTGTTGAATAATACTACGCGAAAATTTGTATTTGGATTTGAAGTTAACTATTCTTGCAGCTCACTACGATTTTCTATAATGTTTTCTTAGTTCTCAGCTTCTTGGAAGATACAAGAGCAAACACATATTTAAAACATTAAAAACATATTTTTTGTCGGTATGCAAAATATCTCCCTTAACATTTAATCAAAACCAATGATTGAGCCATCATTTTGAAGATTACCTTCAACGCTAATGACGCAAAATAAAGATTCACTGTGTGTGCCATGGCCATCATATAAGAGTAAAATCAGCAACTATATATGTATGTAAAGAGTAGCTGGAGAAATATAATCCAGCAGAAAAAAATGCGATGCTAAGCAGCATTCCTCACTTATAAGAGAAAAGCCATATTTGTTATATCTCAGCAACTATTTGATGCAGATGGATGAGATTTGGTGCATATGCAAAAGACACCAGGAGAAGTAAGTGCCACTGGAAAAATGAGCGTTAAAACGCCAACTCAATTTAAGAGAAAACCAATTTCAATAAACACATATCAGCAACTATTTGACAATGATGAATTAAACTTGATAAATTTTATGTAAAACCTCTTAGAATTATAAAATCCGCTTGAAAACTGTGCCACGTACCCTCATATAATAGGGTCCGCTAGTAGTAAATAATTTGTACAAGGTAAGAATTTTATATAAGAGAAAGAAAGGCAATCGACTTGCCATCTCCACAAATCCACAGAACTCTATTATGTCACATGGGATGGTCAGTTAAAGAAATGAATGATGTCATGCGGTGACTGACCACACACAGCAATCATTCGGGCTGTTACCAATTCGCGCACTGTAGCATTCGAGCATATTGCACTATAACAACATTAATTGTGCTAGGTTACTTCTGATGCTGCAAGGGAGATACTTTTCGATTTTCAATTAGGGTTTAAGTTGCAATTCGAGATGTACACTTTTTTAGCGTCTGATACCACCGAAAGTACTTTTTGACACAACGCTCGTATGGGAGCAGAAATTGAGTCTGAATCGGATCAATTCGTTTTGCTGGCGAACTGAGCCCATCAATTCTTCTTCATGCAACTGATCTTCATGAGCATTATGGAAGCAACCTATCAATCTTTAGAGAATTTTTCTCATAACTTTCAAACAATGCCTGGAAAAAAAGTCAATCTTTAAGAGTTTGCTTCACAATTTGTGCAAAACGAATAAATTCTTGAAACTACTTCTCTTCGTATTGTTAGTTCAGATCTTTGCTATTGTTATGCAGCTGTTCACTTAATATACTCCATGGTTTTCTTTTCATAACTCTCTAGACGCGAGATGTAATAAAACTTATTAAATATATTGCAAAATTCCGAAATTTTTGATTTAACGGAAAGAGTTTTTGCACGGTATTTTGATGCATCAACATAGATAGCAAACATGAATATTCATGGTTCCAAGCACATGCTCTGTATTTGACGGGATCAGCTCTGCGCTGTTCAAACCCAACAAAACCATCATTGCAACAAAACCACAAACAACAATTGATACGTTTGAGCCAAACACTGAGAAAAAAGTGTTGAAAAGTGATTTTTCAGCACGGTTCAAAATGCACAAATGGGAAGATCTACCACTTGTTCCCATTAATGTATTTTGCGCCTGGTTGAGCAACACTCTCATAATTACGAAAATACCGAAAATTGGGTCGCTTCGTGCATAGCCTCAAAAGACGTACTGTTTTATTTTATTTTTTTTTTATTTGGGATCTGCCAGAAAGTTTATGTAGTGGAGTATACTTTGAACATTTAATTTGTAAACATTGTTTCACAATTTTCAGAAAAATAACGGCAAGAACTAATTCACATACCCAATACAAAAATATAAACAAACGCTAGTGTTGGAAAACCTTATCTTTACTGAAACCACATTAATTTATTCGTACTATTGGCATGCTTCTTTTGTTGCCACTGATCAGTCAGTCTTTGACAAACATAATATAATATTTTTGACTGTTTTCGTATATTCTATATATTAGTCAGTATTATTGGTTGTACTTCTAACCAAATTTTAGACTTTATTTTAGTAAACCAAGTAATGTGTAGGCTCGTTAGCTCTCATTTGTTCCACCTCATTTATTCACCTATTCCGTTAAAGTTTTTTCGCTCTTTTGCTTTTTCTTTCGTTGCCGTTTACTGTTAATGTGTTGCTGATGTGTGAGTGAATCAACGTCACATATTAGCTATCAAAATGTTGTTTAAAGACTTTTCTACTCTTAGTTTGTATTTCAAAATGCCAAATTTTTACGCTTTAAGCACATTCACCATACAAAGCAGTTACTTTTTATTTTGCTGCAAACTATGCGCAGACTTCCTGCTCATTCACAGTGTTTCCCTTTTTTTGCTGCTGCTTTTACTGCTAAAAAAGTGCATTTTACACATGGCAGCATTTTTTAATTTCCACTGCAGATTTGACTCACATACACATTCACATACACATAAACATATACACACACAGAGACAGAATTATACGCATACGCTTACTAATTAGAAATAAAAATGCAATGCTCCACATTTGCTCATTACATTTCCGTTGCTTTTGTACTAATTTTTACTGCTCGTAGCGCTTTTATTCATAGTTGATGACAATTACACATACACAAGCACATACATATGTAGGTACATACGATATAAAAAGTATATTTGCAATTTTTTTCACTAATTCAATTACCATTCAGCCACCCACCATTTTTTTTTTCTTCTTATTTTATTTTCCTCAACCAATGGCAAATGGTGCATTGGCATTTGTCTGAAAATAGTATACGCCATTATATGCAGTCAAGTTGTTCTCTCGGCCCACTGTGATTATATCGCCACCCATTTTCAGTTGCCGGCCAGTGGCACGCAGACAGCGACGATAACGCGTCATCTGTTGCCAATCTTCTGGCGCACAACCTTGTGCTAGAAATCGTTTAGCATGCTGCTGCTGGTGCTGCTGTTGCTGATGGTGCTCCGGCACCATTAAACTCTCAGCAAACAATTGAAATGCGCGCCAATGACTGCATTCATTCCAGAAGCAACCCGGCTGTTGACTGCCCCAATTTGCATAGAAGTCAACATGACCCAATGGCCGATCGAAACCATAACTACCGACACTTGTATGCAACACTTCAACATAATCGGCATCACTGCGTGACAAACGCTCCGTTTCGGTAGCAAAACGAAAGAAGGGCAGTGCTGGATCGAGTGCACGTATAACATGTATACGTCCGGTTTGTAAATGTTTACCAGCAATGCCAGCTATATGTGCACCCATACTAAAGCCGATCACTTGTAGATCCTCGAAACGCATGCCCGCTTCTTGGTGCAGAAAATCAATGAATTTAGCCACAGCTTTACCGACGGGCTTAACACGATAGCTGGCCGTAATATAATCCGCAATTGCACCACGTCCCCAGTCGACAGTAAAGATATTGTAGCGTCCGGTGTTTAACTGTTGCATATAGGCAGGTACCAGCGCATTGTAGATATTGGCATTGGCATTGCCCAGCCAGCCATGTATTAGAATTCTGTGAAAATATACGAGTAGTAGAGATTGTGTTAAAGGAATGTATAAATATTTTCGATTGAGATGGATTGATAAGTTTTGGTACTGATAGCAAGAATTAAGTGTGTATGTACGAGTAACAGAGCTGTAAGAGAATGATTAATCATTCCTTTTGAAAAACAAATTTTGATTTCAATTGAATTGTATATTTTGAATCATTCTTTTTGTTAACTTGTGAAAAAAATAAATTGCATTGAATGAATACATTCATAATCCTATAAGAAAGAGTGATAAAATAATAAATGAAGAATATTTTCTGAAATTTCGAAAACGTCTGGAAAGCATTTCTTTAAATTAATTTCTTGTTATACCATGCTCTGGAGAGCCAATGGTACACTAGATCTTTGTAGCAACATGCAGAAGCAGTTAGACAGAAGTCGGAGACTACAAAAAATATAACCACCAAACTTGAATTTCTACATTCTTCTAACACATATGCAAGTTAAGCTTAGAAAAAAGTTTAAAAGCCAAGTGTACCACGCCCAAAATACGGCTATTTATCTTGTTTATGCATATTTTACCAATAGGTGACGCAGCATTCTGTCATAAGGCAGCACCATCTATGATTTCATTTAATTTCATCGTTCCATTATGTCACAAGGCAGCGCCATCTATTGGCGTTATAGGGCGCAACTCACACTATCTAGCTCTATGTAGCGCCATCTAAATTTATATATTTTTTATTATTCACATAATTTCATAAATTTTGTCTGAAAAGGAAAAAGGAGAGTTTAAATATGAAAGTTTGTTGGGTAAATCTCAGAGATAATAACGGACTAACAGCAAAGCCGTACAGAAATGCATTCGCTCCACAAATTGAATGCATTCATACAAGATATGTATCTCTTTCTCTCACACTAACAATCTACTTCGACACTAAGCAGACATGAGAAGGTTTTATAAGTAATTTATGAAAGCGCTGTGCACTAAAGCATTCGAAGCCATTCGTTTCAAATTTTAAAGTCACTCGTGCAAGGCTTTAACTGGCTTTAACTGACACAACTTTTAAATCTGGTGTAGCATATACGTACATATGTATGCTTCATTTGACTATTATATTCAATTGCACAAACGAATAATGCTATGATTACAAGGTATACAAAATCTGCAACTAAATACCAATCTTTAAATCATTTGGCATATTCTTTAAACCTCACTCGTTGTTTTTTTTTTTTTAACTGATTGCTGAAGTGGGTGGAAGCTGAAGTTAGTAGCAAACCAAGGCATTAAAGCATCATTGACACCATTCATTTATTCATTCACTTTCTTTTACACAAAAAAGTGCACGATGTAAGACAAAAAGTGTGCCAGCCCGCAGCATTGTTCAATCAGTGTTGGTAAGCGTCAACAACGCCCACAACTCTGAATTCACACTAATACACACACACACATACACATCATTACAACAACACATAACTCAATCACCCACTCACCTTGTCGGATTGAACGGATTGAAGTGTGATTGCCGTAGCGATGCTGCATCATATAACTGCACCGTTTCCACTTTTAATTCATCGGAGTTTTTGCCAGGCAAATGACCGGCATTGATGCCGAAGGCTGCATTCAAAGTATTGCCCACAACATTGTACAACAAACGTGCTGACCCATTACTACTACTGCTGCTGCTGCTGCTGGTGCTGCTTCTACTTTGCTGCAACATCGTCATCGACGACAGCATCATGTTCATCATGTGGGTTGTCATTGTTGCTGTTAAATTGGTATGCAATTGAAAATATGTCTGACGTTCGGCATTATAAAGCAAATTATAGTCCTGCAGTCGCAATAATTGTTCATATGGCGGCTGCGATGTCGACACCGTCGTTGTTGCACCCGCCTTAGGCGTCTTTACTGTAACCGTCTTCTCCTCGAGCACTTTGCTGCTGCCATTGCCAAAATATGTATCTGGAACAAAATAATGCCTTTCAAATGGCATACTTTGGCGCATTAAATTGATAGGTTGCTCTGTTCTTGCACCTGCATCATCATCTCGATTGCTTTGTGCTAAACTTTCCACTTCATTTGACACTTTTACTTGCAACACGACAACGTTCGATTCCATTGATGAGACAGCAGCGGTACGGCATGGCTTCGATGTTGTAAATGTTTCTATAGTTGTGGGCGTATATGTATCTATAGTTGCGGTGGCATCAACTTCATCGGCATAGTTCTCATTTTCTATGCTACCATTGCCAATAATGTCATAGACATCTTGCATATTGTCTTGATTATAGATTTTCTGTACATCTTCGTCATTTTCATTTTCATTCTCATTATTATAATTATTGCTATGCCAAATTTCGGTGAATTTTGGCGTCAATTTTGCCGCAGTTTGTGCCACATAACAGCCAACAAGCAGCCAGGCTAGTGAAAGTGTAATTGTCTTCTTTTAATTTATTATAATACATTAACTAAAGTGATTCAATTATTTAGACTGCATAATTTATATTCACCTGCAATGTGTGCTAGCCATGAAATTAGACTGTATCGCATTGCCAAGTTCTTACTTTTTCGTAGTAACTCTGCACCTCTGCACGCTTAAAGTCTTACTAAATTTGATACTTCGCTTATAACCGAAAAGTACCCGAAAAAATTCTTACTTACTGAGTATTCAGTTCATTACTTATTCATCATGCTCTTTTGTATCTTTTGTCAGCAACTAGCTACTTGTATAAATAACGCACGAGTTTAAGCTATTGACAGACACAAAATTTATTTTTGTCGTGTAGTATTTTATGTACAACCCATTGGTTAGCTGCTGTTTTCCAACAACGTCTTTTAGTTACTTGTAGTATGTATCAACAAATCCAATTCCAAATTTGCTACATGATTCTACAGAAATATCTTATTTACATACAGCATATTCATTTGGCTTATATTGTTAAATAAGTTTGAGCAGAATACCATCATTATTAACTGCTAATTAGCTGTGTCAATAATGAAACACTACAAGAATCGTTTATTTTTGGAGATTTCAGTTACTTGTATCTACAGTCACGCAGTCATTTCAACTACACTCTCTTTTTAACTGAGCACGCTCAGTACCATGCTCTACAGCACCAATTCTTGTACACTCTCTCTTCCATCATTTTCATCAATTTTTACAGTGTGAGGTAGGTCAATATTTATATTTAAAGTAGGCAAATTAAATGTATTCTAAAATATGTATTTTACTTTGGGTATTAAGTACCAAAAATAATGATTATTGAAGCAATATGCAATTGAAAAAATCATTACGACAAAAACATTTCCGCACACGCTATATAAAAATAGTACACCCTATACCACTACCGCAATCAAGACGAAGCTAACGACACCTCATACGAGTATGTCAAAATCTATGAGGCCATATAGGCTAAAGTAACAATTTATTGGCATGTCTTTATTTCTTGGCGTACCTGTTTCTTTATTGGCACGTCTTATATAAAAATGTGGTAGCGATCCTGCATTGAAGACGAATCCAACGTTATTTTATATGTTAAAATCCAGCAAGCCGTTTAGGCTATAGAGATAGCCAAGCAATATACAGGCATACAGTGACTTATTTGAGTAGAAGCTTCGCTTCTGGGGAAGAGTCGGCACACAGGATGCTGCATATGCCTTAATTAGATTAACCGAAGCGAATGAGAAGACAGCAGCATACATTGCTGATTGAATAATTCAATTATTGGTACATTTTGAAATGTAGACATTCGAGTGGAAAGATGGCATTTCAAGTGCTCTCTATGCTGTCAGTTTTGAAAATTTTATGGAGCAATCTACTGCTAATTGCTACAACCCATTTGAACAGGTTTTTCCCACATTGTACTTGCCAGTATTGATCAAATGGAGATATATCGATATTCGAGAAGATTTGTGTGGTGATCACATTTTCTAGAGAGTATATGCTATATGAAATTAAAGAAAATATCAAAGAGAAGCAAATTATTTTTCTACCTCCATTTTCTTTTATTTTTGCCATCCGCCGTTTAGATTTAACCAAGTTGAGAAAACCAAATATTTGTCAATGTGAAAAGTCTAATTTGCCCAATTTTGTAGTATAATTAAAAAGTTTTCACTAACTGTCTAAATCACAGAAACAGCTGAGTCTGCTAACTTCAGAAAGTTAGCAGAACAATATTATACAAGGTCTGTCGCCAAAGAAACAAGAATTCTTAAAAAAAAGCTGTTTCTGGTGGCGGTCGAAAAATGAATCAATGTCCTTTCATCGGCAAATGAAGCTTTCCAAATAGATAAAAGTCAAACGGAGGCAAATCACGCGAGTATAGTGAATGGTTGATGGATTTTGGTGAGAAAATCGGTGATAAGTGTCGAGCGATGAGACGGCGCATTATCGCATTTTTGGTCGTCAGTCAATTTGTGCGGAACAAACTGTGAACACACCTTCCGTAGACCCAATTTCATCGTCAAAATGAGATGAATCGAATCTTTGGAAATATTTAATTCCATTTCCATACAGATTTCGGCTCATTTTGTATGAAATCACACACTTTTTCAATGTTCTTTTCGAGCACCACTGGTTTTGGCCTGCCCGACTTTGCATCGTCACAGCGCTCTTCACGACCTTCTTGAAAACGTTTAAACCACTCGTGAACATTGCTACGGGATAGACAATTGTCACCATACACTTGTTTCGTCATTTGGAACGTTTCGGTGTATGTTTAAAACAGAACTTAATATATGCTCTTTGCTCGAGATTCATTTTTCGATCGATGCCCAAAAGATACTGTCACTTTTAGCGCGATAACTTCGCTTGTAGTGGTCCGATTGTCTTACAATTTTTACAAGATATCCGTGAAGGATGTACCTTTCCAACGCATGTTCCTACCAATAATACCAGAAACAGCTATTTTTAAAAAGTCCTGTTTCTTTTGCGACAGATCCTGTACATTCGCACATGCGTATTATACCGTTGTGCATTTGGGTATAAGGTATTAAAATGGCTTGGTCTGCTAACTTTTTTGCATAAAGTTAACAGACCAATATTTAAATATAAGGAAAATCAGACATGCTAAAATGTAAAGCTAATTATTTAAAAATATTTGTGTACTTAAATTTCTGTGTTTTATTTAAAACATTGGTTACCAAATAACTGTTCTGTACATCCCTACCCCTCTAGTGCTAGCGAATGTCAGCGACATTCTGTGCGTGCTTGAATATAATGCATAGAGAACTAGTTTAACGAGCGGTCGGTAGCGCTAAAACAATAGAATGAAAAAACAAAAGAATATAATGCAAATGTTAATGAGGTATTACAAAATCTATTGTAACCATAAGCTTTTAAGCTGCGCTAGTACTGTAGAACATCTGCATGGACTGGAAGTGTTGTTAGTGGCTCTGTGTTCCATCTATCAACTTACTCGAGGCAACAGGCACAATGGGAGGCTATTGTATGTGTGTGTGTGTGTGTGTGTGTGTGTGTGTGTGTGTGTTAATTGCACATAGTTTCATTGCCTAAACGTTTGTAATATATATATACTCGCACCTATATTATGGGAATTAATAATTCGTATACTCATGAAAGATTTACATTGAATTAAGTTTGTCAACATATCTCTCACACAAAAATCTTGATAATCGTTATTCAAGAACTATTATATTTTATAGGAATGCAAACTCGTTTTCAATTAAATTTTTTTACGTTTATAAGAAATATACCATAAAATCATATTAATTTGATTCAATATTATCTCTCTTTTTTCTCATTTCAGGTAAGTTTTCAATATGGCAGCAATGTTGTGCTCCTTAAACAAATATCCTTCATACATATTTGCAAGCGGTAAGGCAAGCGTATTAACTTTTCATTTACAAAGCCGCGACGTGCATTTCCTGTTAACGCTGAATATTAATGTCAACGATGTTTTAAAAAAAAACGTGCGTACAAAATAATCCAACACGAAATCGGTTCGAGAAATATAAATATATACAATATTATATACATATGTAAATGCAGCAACAAATATGACAATATGGCGTCGCGAATAATAAAACGTGATGAAAACAAAATGACTGCGAGGCAGCTAAAAGATGCAATCTTTTCATCGACAGAAATGAAAAAAAAGAAAAAAAAAAAAAAGAAGAATGAAATTCATACACGCAAAAACAACTTCCGGTGTTGTGTCAAGTGTTCCTTTATGAGTTGGAGTTTCAATAAAGGATGACGAGAACAAATCCGATTCAAGTGCATGTAACAAGACTTAACACTGCTGATTTTTTTTTCTTTCTGATTTTTCGATTTTTCTGCATTGATAGCAAATTTTATTGTTTATTGGAAGCGCAAAAAAAAAATTCTGTTTTTCATTTTGAAACATTTTAATTTTATCTCCATACACATAAGTGGAATCTTGTATTAAACCTAACTCTGTAAGCGCTTCGATGAGAAGAATTGTTATACTTGGAACAATAGCTGAAACATTTTGCTTAGACAGTGCAAACAATGTCGCCACCTAGGCCGTCAGAAAGTCGAGGCAGTGGCAGTTCAATGCACAGATTTCATATTTCTTTTTTTTCCCACTCGCTCTTGTCGACAACACTCAGACAGGATTTAAAACAATATACAAAAAATAAAAGCGCAACTTTTTATACACCTTACATGGTAGAGTTTTAACAATTTGTTGAGACGCTTGTAACAGTGTGAAGAAGATTTTGGAGAACTTCTGAAAGTAAACAGCCTTACTATACATGTACAATATTTTTGAGTCTTGCATGAAAACTTCTTCAATTTATATTGTTCTACTCATATTTGTTAGCCAAGTTGGCAATACACTTTATGGATCATTAAAGTCTATAAATACCCTGTACGCTACATAGTTTTACCGATTCATCAAATCAATAATTTCTGCAAAGCATTGCTTAATCTGCATAATTTTTGTTAAAGATCAATCTAAAAATCATACAATTCACTGTTAAAGTTAACCCCATTTACATTTAATGAATTTGTTAAAAATTTACATCAGAAGCTTTTCGCTTTTCAAAACAAACATCATCACTATCAACACTATACATCTATCTCGTTTACACACATGTATTTTACATTTGAATACATAGTTCGAATGAATGGCAACGCTGCCCATCGAGCTCAGTAATGTTTCCAGGCATGACAAATTTTACAGCGCTCGTAGTTTACGTAAATTACTTTGAAGAATCAGTTTTTTAAACCATTAAATCGCTTCTAAATTGAATAAGAACTTGCTTAGTGAAAACTGAATAGTATTTCTTAACTCTTCTGTAAACATCTTAAACCAAATCAAGACCACAATATCTTATAGCTTCTATAAAGTCGAACAGTCCACTTATAATTATTTGTTTCATGATGTTCATTAATACTCGTACATACTAAATTTTTGAGTTATATGTTGTCTGTAATCGTCTTTATTAAAATATCTCATTCTTATTTGAATGGTGGACTTACTCCAAGAAATGTTTTCCAAGTATATACTTCAGTTTTTTAGGGCAAATGGGGTAGTGTCGGATGATTGGAGCCGCTGCTATTTTGCTGTTTTTCGACAATGAAGTGCCAAGTCTTATTAGTGTTAAATTATTGTGAGACCAATAACTCACTTTTCATTTAGTTTCGAAGATGAAAGATGAGTTCGGTATATTATCTCTGCCAGACAATGTGTTTTTAAAATTAAAACAAGGTTTTTTTATAATGTTTTCCAAATATTCGTTGATTGAATAGATTTTAACGATTTTTTAATGTGACTATTGTTGAAATATGTTAAAAATTCAATGCTTTATCGTAATCGCATTTTGTAAGCGTAATTTGCAGCAAAAAACAGCTTCATGCGGGTGACTTGTGCCAGCAAAGTTGTCTGATTTGAACCAACAAAAGTTTTTTGTTTTCATTGGTTTCATTGAGTTTGCTGTCACTTTAAGTATAAATATGTAGGTTTTTATGGTAACTTAAATCCCTTTGCAACATGAACGAAAGTGGCTTCTCAACGGTTATATCAATGATCAGCAAGATCATCGCCATTTAAACAATCTATGCTGGAGGTGTTCCGATCTTACCCATGTTCTTGTTTTCTCGCAAGAATATACAGCAAACATTCATGGAGAGTGCATATCTTAGATCCATTGGCGTCGCAAACAGCGGCAGTTTTTTAAAGTGAATGAACCACTTTATCACACACTCGAAATCCAATCTACCGGTGGTGGCATTGGATTTAGCTGTTGAAAAGGGCGTGACACTGCTGTAATATTCGCTTCATTACAGTCACAGATCGTAGCCATTTGTCGTCTGTTTAAGGTCTGCTAAAGGCATATTATGTGTGAGTGCAGAGTTCCAGAAATTCTTCATAAATCGGCTATAATACTTGCTCTTCTGCCTCAAACCGTTATCGACGGCAATTTCGCTATTTAATGTCGATATTTTCGTTACGACTGACTTCATGCAAACCGTAGTCATTCAAGAAAGGCAGAGGTTGCTGCAAGTGTGACCGATGGTCATGAGCAATGGCGTGTTATGATTGTACCATCAACATCATCTATGTGTCGTCTGAATAGCCTTTCTTCCGTTTTGACCGAAATTGGTTCAGTTTTGGAAATACATCAGCCAAAAAGTCGAATCGTGAAAGACAGCTTTTGAAAATCGATTATTTTTATTGATATTAGTGTAGATAATGAAGCTAGGTTTCCTCTTCTTGTTACGAGTACCTTCATCTAGTAAGATTTAATGTTCTAATAACAAAATATGACTCATATCACCAGACATATCTGAAAGAAAATTAAGCAGCAATACTCCTTACCAGTAATGCGAATTAGTTTTGAACCGCTTTCGAACCGAATCTTTTTCTCCGAATTATTTTCTATAAAACTGGTTCACATCTGTGACGAATAGTTTAACAAAAATTTTCTTGGATTTAAATATCAAATTGGTTTGCTGATTCGATTTGCATCTCTGATATGAAGCGTATTAAAACTTCGTATCTGCTGAAGTTAACCTTTGATTGTACAAAGGAAAAAAAGAAAAAAATAAAACAGTGTTGACAATACCGTAAGTAGAGTTCGAGTTACTTTTTTTTTTTATTCTTTAAGCATTTACATATCTCAGCAATCTCTCTTGCGCTCTTGAAAGCAGCCAAAGTGACTTTTATTGCGTGCCTTACCTCGTCATCATCATCATTATTATTATTATTATTATCATTGTCGTCTTTTATGCAGTCATGCATTTATGGACCACACTCACTCACTCACTCAGCATGCGACTTATTTGCCCGCAAAATACTTGAGAATCTCTGGTGTCAGCATTTACCACAAGTACTCGACGTACTAGCATCAGCATAGGCAGCAATTCGAGTAGCTACTTCACTTCGCTGCCTTATACATTGTTGTAGTCGTCTCGGCGTCCGCAGCATCGTTCTCATCGTCTGGCGCATATCCTGCCACCACAATGGCGTACCAATAATAGCAACAACAACAGCAACTATGTATATAGAAGCAATGTTGAAAACCATAAAGCAATATCCTCTTTTGTGCGTTTTAAGCATATTCCTCCAAACGAAACAAGGAAGCGAGTGGGCAGCAAACCATGTTCAAATTTATATATCATCAGAAATGCTTCAACTCAACTACTACACTTACTTTGTGTGTTTTGTGATGACGCAGCAATTTCTAAGTTGAATTTATTATAATGTATTGTACTGTGTAGGGTGTATTTTTGGAAATTATGCTTTAACAGAATGTAAAACTACTTGTGTTACACTGCGCTGCAGTTGACTGTTAACTTATGCTGTTGTTGTCTCTGTTAATCTTAACATTCCTTTTCAGTATTACTGTAGCGCGCCATCTTTTGTGTAAGTTTTGTACCAAAAAGCGCTTTTCTTATCCTTATTTAATTTGCGAGCCTCAACATAAGAAAGCTTTTTTCAAAAGCTGTAGCTTTATCCTGTCGCCTTCTATCTTATGCTACAACCTATGACTATTGTGCATGAGATGTGAAACATAATTTACATGTAATACAACTTTTTCTACAGTGCTTTAAAGCTTTATCACGGCTCTAGAGCTTAAACTGGGAAAGCTTACTTAATATTTTAAGCTTAGTGCTTTATTGTGTTTAATATTTTCAACTCAAATCGAATATTTTGTCCGTTGAATTCAGTGGAACAGTACAACAAAATCTTTTAAATTCTCTACATTTTTTTATAATATTCATAGAAATGATTATCACAATATATTGTACTTAACTATTTCATCGAAACAACTTTTTTATCTACAAAATGTTGTCTAGAATAGTTTTACCGACCTCGGAGTACAAAAAAATGACGGTGCCACGTCCTCTATGTACGCTAGTAACAATCACGTGAAATTCAGACCATTATAACGAAACCGAATCCGAACAATTTATTCGGATTCGAAAACCGAAGTACGGTAAAAAAGACTTTTACGAGTATAGCACCGAGTGGACACGAATAGCTAACCAAGAAAAATTTTAATGGATCGAAAAACGGGTTATCCGATATGGACTAATCAAGAATAATAGCTTGTACTATATATAGGGCAAAACCATTATAAAAAATTGCATCCAAAAAATTCCGCAGAATCAGTGTGATTTTAGTTGTTCATAAACATTTTCTGATGACGCCACCTACTTACTATATGTGACTTAGTGCGTTGAAAAGAAACATGCTTTCCAAACTTCCAGTCAAAAATATCCTGACATTTGTTGCAATGGAAGCCTTGACTTGCCTTAATTTATTTTTGAAATTTAGTAGATAAATTTTATGTAGAGATAATATATAAAGTTTTGTTCATACGACCTTTATCAGTATATAAGCGGATATGTTGGCAATTTGTGATCGGATGTTTGCCTTCAGCTCTAGTTGGTTCCTTGAGCGGTTAACATAAACGCGTGCTTATAAAAGCAAAAGAAAAAACCCAAATTCGCACGAAGCCAATTTGTGGGATCGGGTTAGAGACTCCAAATCGCCCGGATCTCGGGGAATGGTGTCAGCCCAGTAGAGTATGTTCTGTTTGTCAACGCATCCATTCAAGTGAAAATGCGTTAAAGTTATGCTGCCGCACCCTGTATATACTAGCATACGCTTATGATTTCTATATCATTGGTACTCATAAAATCAAATAAATTGTTATGCCTAAATTCTTCATAAAATTTCAATTGAAGAACGTTTTGAATATGTATGGTCGCCCGTTCTTACTCCTATACCCAGCTCCCATTATTTTATGTTTCCCTAATACACATACCAATGCATATAAAATAACTTGCTGATATATCGTACTCGTTGCTCTCGTCTAAAAGTACGTTTTAAATTTAACATAGGCCTAAACTTGTAAAAGTGTTGCTAAATAAATAATGAACTTTAGCCTTTCACAGTCAATATAGTTTAACTACTAAAGTACACACTCGCATACAAAGGACACTTCTCTAACACTCTCATACAAAAACTTAAACACTTGCTGAAGAGCAAGAATGAGTGGGAGAGAGAGAGGAGTGAAAAACGCCGCTTTGATGACAAAATATAGGAAAATGACAAAGTGCATGTGTACAGTAAAATCGCGATTTGATGAACTTATAAAAATCGAAATAGTAATAAATAAAATTATTAACTTTCGCAATAATGAAATCTCTACATATATAGAAAATACATACAACTTTTTCGATAGGAAAATTTAACACTTGAAAAGGAAGTAAGCAACAACAGATGTTCATATATTGTATATTAGATTACGACAGCTGACCCCTTCATTGAAATCGCACATAGACCACATACATGATCCTTAGTGAGGTCCATATATATATTATTGTTGCTAAAATTTACTATAGTTACTATATTTAATTATTACATTTTTCGTTTTAAGAAGTTGTACTCATTTCATAAAATATTTTGTGTGAAACAGTTTCAATTTCGCTCCCGTTACGGTTTAACTCACTATGACGTATGTTCAAACTAATTGTGAATTACAAGCGCATGAATGCATATACTCGTAACTCAATATTAGTTTAATTGGTATCTCCATTTGTTGATATTGTGGCTGCTAATACCCAGGCGACATATGAACATTCGCTAAAACAAAAAATTTTCGATTCATTTTCGAATCCATTGCTATTTGTAAAATCGAAAACTCGAAAATTGGAGCTATATATGCCTGTCAACATTATTTCGTTCTCTGCATACAGTGATAATAAAATTTGTCGCTGATAATCGCTGCAATGAACAATATGTTCCACATCAAAGCCTCCTGTGTGTGTGTGTGTGTGTGCGTGTTTGTGTGTGTGTGTGTGTGTGTGTGTGTGTGTGTGTGTGTGTGTGTGTGTGTGTGTGTGTGTGTGTGTGTGTGTGTGTGTGTGTGTGTGTGTGAGCGTGTGTGTGCACCACTCCAATCTTCTTTGTTGCACTATAACAGGTTTCACTGTACACATTCCTATATGTATGTATGTGCCGCAAACACTTTGCAATATACTAACACAAACTTTTTCAAAGCACTTAAGACTTGCCACTGAGACTGAGAGTGTTACTGCCACCATATGTGGCAAGCAGACAAGCAGTTAGCTAGCTAGTCAGACACACATAAGTCCTTATACGCAACACACACACACACACACACACACATAGGCATAGATAGTCGCGAATATACTGCGGTAGCGCTTAAGGACTAACACGCATGTGGCGTCAATTGACAAACATTTCCGTTTCCTTTGCCGCTGTTCACTTCCTGCGCCATCGCTTTCTTGCCACTCACTCACACTCTCGTTTTTTTTTGTCTCTTTCTAAGCGTTGACTGTGCACTTATGTGCCGCTTGCTACTTAAAAGTGTGTCTCTACTTGTAGTGCTTAAAATGCTTTTTAACCCATTATATGCCTTTGACCTATACTCAACCCTTTATATTTTACTATATATACTCACTGTATACTGCACACTCACACAAACAAGCTTACGCTTTTGCTTTTTCATATACGATACATATTTACAGTGCATTTCCTATTTGGCTTTTCTCTTCTTTGTTGTATAAATGAATTCTGTCATTTGATATTCTTGAAGTGCTTTTTATAGCTTTCGTAGCTCATCTATTTCCACTTTTTTTCTTTCCTGATTCCCTTTGGCATAATCTGTTTTGGTCTCTTGGCATTTAGAGTCGTCATTGTGTATATACTCGTATGTATATATAAGTAAATATATACATTCTAGTATATGTATATTGAAATTGAGTCGCTATTTTTACCGCTACTGCTTCATTCCCCTCAGTCCTTTGTCGTGCTTAATGTTTGCTTTGAAATTTGAGATGACTTTCATTCGCGTACTCATGTTTTTATTTTTTTTTTTTCACTACCCTCGTGGAACACACCTTTTAATTAACCAAATTAGACGGCTATCAAGTTAGCTGAAGAAAAGTGGACAGGAGAAGGGAAATAAACTACAATATATAAAGAGTGTTTCAATTGGTATGTCTAAATCTTATTTTTTTTTAAACTTTTGACAGTTGACTTATTTTTTGTTAAGCAGTATGACCATAGGGTTGTCAGCACACAACAAAACATTTGCCTGATCTGGACATACAAGGAACATTTTGTAAGGATTGACGTAATATAGTACGGCAAATTTGTCATTTCCAGCTTAATTAAGCACAAAAAAAAAAATGTGTACAAAAAACTTAAAAAGCGAGAAAAAGTTTGTATGGGGGCCTTGTGTTGGCCCGATTTGGAGCTATTCGGTATTTTTTATTATATACCAAATTTTACGTTTCTAGCGAAATTAACAGCAACAAAAATTTCAATACAAAACATAAAAATGAGTGCCAGGTTTGTTTGGGAGCTACCCTTTAAAGTTGGGCTGGTATGTTCATTTAATAGTAGTTCGGATGAAGAGGATCTAAATATTCAAATTAAAAGCCTCTATCTCTTATAGTCTCCGAGATCAGTTTGTGCAAACAGACAGTCGGACGGACGGACAGTCTGATATGTCTATATCGACTCGTCTTCCAGTGCTGCTCAAGAATATACGTATATACCTCCTTCTGCCTGTTACATACATTTACAGAAACTTAATATACCCTTTTTCCCTATGGATACAAGGCCCAGCCACTTGCCTTTTCCTTTTTGTTAATTTGTTTTTCTTCTTTTTGATTTTTTGCAATTTATTAAAACAATTTATATTCATATACATATATATAAGAACATTCACAGTGATAGACACGACTTGAGCATCAAATTTTACATTAACTCTAACAGCTCTAAACTGTTACTGTTCCTTAATTTAGAGTCGACTCTACAGTTAGTAACTCTAAACACGCAACCGAATTTATCATTCACAACAATGTTATCCACATAGTGATTGATGGTTGTCATGATTTTTTACAAAAATGTATGCTCTGCCATTTCGCCTGATCAAATACAGAACATACCCAAATATTGATTTTTTGTTAATTGGCAAACACAAGATTTTTTTATACAATATGTACAACATTTTTAATATTTCAAGTCGTTTCCTTGATTATATACGCACAATATACGATATGCTAGCTAGGAGAGACAACAGTTACTTTCCAAACGTCAAAGGCGTAGCAGTTGAAAGACCCTTTATTTATCTCTTCTGCGATAATTTTCTGAATGTACGATAATTACACTGCTGCTTGCCTCATTATCCTCACTCAAGTGGCGTTTGATATGTTTGTTAAACAAGCGTACTCCTGTCCGAGTACAAATCCTGCGATGTTCTGTGGCTGATAGTCCTATACCATATATTGCATTCGTATTCGGCAATGAACGCTTTTTGTCGACATTAACGTCAGCATTATCTACGTAAGCCACGCCACGACATGCTGCTGTTGCATTTGTTTAATTTTGTGCAGTACAACAACGTCGAAAACTCTTTGATCCATTTTACGGCTGTCATTTTGGTTCTTTTAAACTCTATAAACTACAAGGACTCGTTCGTTGACTATCGTTGCTGCTGCTGCTGCTGCTGCTGCTGCTGCTATGCGCGTTATTCTGTTTGCCATTTCCGTCTCATTTTCATTCCAACATCCGTTTTTGCTTCCTCCGTTCACCCGTTCCGCTTTGTCGTCGCTGTCATTCACTTAAGCCACTTCCTGTCTATGCATGCGCTTTTGTTTTGCCGCTGCCACCGCCACTGTCGAGGCATCTACAATGCTGCTTTAACTTCGACTTCGGCCTTAGAGACGTCAATGTTGACGGTGTGGGTTGCGGCCACTGTCCTTGTCATCGTCCTGGCCACCATTGTCGCTGGTTTTATTCATTTTGTAGTGCTTAATAAGCTTGTAAACCGACAATTTGTGTATGTGTTTATTATGTCTTTCGACTCTCTGTGCAATACATCCTTTGCTCCTTGTGTCATCGACATACTCGCATTCATTCTGCTGCGGCATCTCATGCCTTCTCGCTATTTATCTCGTTTGTTTATTTATTTTTTTTTTTTGCACTGCGTCATCCCTTTTACGCCTATGCAGTTTATATGTGGCGTTTGCGTCATACAAATCCTTTTTGTTTTACCTATACATGTGTGTGTGTGCATGTAAGTTTGTCCTTACGCCCGATTATACATTTATGGTTTTTATTCTTCGCTTGTATGTTCATGTTCATAAAAACTTGTTTTATTTTTTTATTCTGTATTGAAGCGTGTGTAGGTGTAAGTGTTTATATGTGTTTTGTATGAGTATGCGTTTTTTTTTTCCTTTAGTTGTCAGAGTTTTTAGGTCAGCATTATTTGTATTTGGTTCTTGAAGCTACTATAACCAATCACGTAAACAAGGTCATTATCTTTGTAATTAATTTAACAGAGCTTGTTTAGTAGCTAAATTTAGTTTAGTTTTAGTTAATTGTTTAGTTTACTGAGTGCTTTAAACATAGAATTAAATGAAAGTGATTCCTGTTTATAGATTTTATTATTTATTATTAATGCATACAGAATTATTGCAATGTGCAGCTACATTATCGAGACTTTAGATAGTTATTAAACTAGCTATGGGCATTCATTTGAGGCATAAAAAAAGCATTATGCGTCAGAAAAATCTCTCATTATATTGATTCTTATTTCAATCTTGGTATTTGTTATCTCCTGATCGTACACCTATACTCAGACAGCCAAGAAACTCTTAGAGCGCTGAACTCCTGTTTTAATTAAATAGCCGCCTAGTTTGCGTGCCAGAGCACAGCAATTAACTCAGTCCCTACTTTGCATGAATAGAACAGATGTAGCAATTTTAATAGGAGTAGTAACAGCACACTGTCACATAGGCCAGTATACCAGGAGACTGAGGAACCCGAAACCGTCTACCACCTTCTATGTTACTGTCACCAGACTGTCTAAGAGTAGATTTCAGCACCTGGGGTACTATTTTCTAAATGACAACTAATCTGAAACTTTTAAGCTAGAGGTAAAAAATGTAGTGAAGTACTTAGAATCTTCTCAGGTGTTTAAAAAGGAAATGTTTAGAATTCTCAAAGGAGTTTCATGTGGTATCACAACGGGCCGTGTATGGCGTTTGTAACTCACCCGACCTTTCCAACCTTACCTATCTCCTGCTCTTAAAGCTTTTGAAATAAAGATAGCCAGAAAGCCTTACGCACTTATATGGAGAGAACGGTTACTCACTTCAACCACATACAGCAAAATTTTTTATTTTCTGTATGTGGTTGGTTCAATTTATCCTAAAACAATGGTGTGGAACGCCAAAAAGATCATATGAAACAATTAGAGAAAGGAGTTTGTTTGTGTGAACAGGATTTGTTTGTTTGAATAAATGGGCTCAACGTTGAATCATGGAGAAAGCATCATTAATGGTTGACCGCTCCAAAATTCTGTTACCTTCACTTCATTAGGCACTATGAAGCTTTTTGCGAAGAAACTATCTAAAGGCAATGCCTGTTTTAAACTTTTATGTGATAAATATAAATATTTATCGAATGAAAAGATAAAGGAAGGCATTTTGGTTGGCGCTGATATAACGCTTTGAAGTTAAAAAGGTTGTACAACCTTTTTTTGGATATAAAAAGCACTTTTATGAATATATAGTCCATTCCTATATTGAGAATCTTTCTGCTATAAGTGAAGAGCAAGGGAAAAAATTTCATCAAGTTATTTAGATAATGCAGCGCAGATATCTACGAAGTAGATTAGTATGACTATTACTGGATGTTAAAGATAGATTAATCGAAATGTAATTACAAGATAAAATGAATAAACAAGTGTTTTGAAGAAAAGAGAAAACGAATTTGAAGGAGTTTAAAAGTTACATTTCGCAGACCTGTGTTATTGTTGTCAGACAGCAATTATATTTTGATGCCAGCCTAAGCGACTTAAATGTAAGACGCAAAGCAAACGGACATGTCCTTATCAAATAATCGAGCTGTTCAAGAATATATGTACGTACTTTATGTAATGCCTGCGTTCATGCTTTACAGCAAACTTTGTGGCAAACTGAGAACATCTACATTTCAACTCTTTATTTGAACACTTTAATTTATTTTCGTTAATCTAAATTAGAACTTAATCAAAACTTATTTCCAAATCATGGTCATCTTATTATAGTGTTCTGATCATCACACAATTCTACAGTTTTTTATTTTGATTTAAATTAAAAGTTTTCTCGAAAACATAAAGATTACAAAACTAGGAATAGGAAAAATCTTGCTATACCAAACTTAATTTGATTTGAAGATAAGCTTGTAAATAAGTGAAGTTTCTAATATAACGAAAAATAACAATACATTGAGTTTATAGAAATACTGGAAAATATGAGTATTTTATACAATACATATTTATTTAACTTATTATTTCGTATAATTTTGCCTTGTTTTACAAATACTGTAGTAACTTGATAAACTCGCATATACTCTATACTTGCATACCTCGATACTTCCGATAACAAAATTTGTTCCATTGCGTACTCTGTGCTAGCAACATTCTTGAAGTTTGAACTCGATACTTGCAACATTTTATTTTTGTCTTTTTTACTCATTTTCGGAAGTACCATCAATTTTAATTTTACCATGCGGTCTAGCAATACTAAAGAAAACGTTTAAGTTCCTCAAAACAAAAACTGAAATTTTAAACTAATTAACTATGAGATTTTCCATTGATGCTTTAGCCAGGTAGTTTCTTCGAAGTAATCTAGTACTAAACAAGCAATAATGCACAAAAAAAACAAAAATTTTAAAATTTCTTTAATTTAACTCATTTGAAACCTAATCTGCAAGTGAATTGAATTTAAAAACAGACGATCCTCTTAAATTGTATGGAAAATAAAAACTTGCTACTTACGAGAACGTCAAAACTTGCTAAGAACTCGTCCAGTCTGCATGAATCAAGTTACTACTGTATTATATGCTATTCAGTTGAAATTTGTAATTCACGGGTAAATTCGATAATAATTAAATATTAAGTAACTTTTGATAGTTATTTCAAGAAGGCATGTTTGTTACACAAAATTATAATTATCAAGTTGTTGTTGGGATTCGCTGATTTTGAATTTTGTATAAAATTTTGCAACAATCTTCTGAAAACATTTTGGAATGAAACCTAAATTTGTAGCATATATTGACAACAATTAAAAAAAATCGGCACTGTAAAAGAAAATAATTATTTTAGTTTATTAAGCATAAATGGTTATTAAAGAAACATTACCCTTCCATTGGTTACACACACTTTTCAACACTTGTTATTTAATAAAATGATGATTAGTTTGTTGTTTTAATATAAAACAACTACTACCTCAAGCAAAATTAAGCAGCGTTATATAGTTATCAATATCAAAACGACCGCTTAATCAATTATGAAGTAGTTTCGACGTTTAGATTCTACCTAAAAGTATATACAAAAAAAAAAATGTTAATCTCTAAAAGTAATCAATTAAAATCGGCATTGTGGAAATCATAAAAACTGAAAAGGGTGCAAAATAAAAAACTATAAACTGCAATAAGCGAATATTATAATCGAACATCATCATTATTGACATGATAATCAAGCACAAATCGTCATCTCGAGCACATCAAACAATGGCAAATTCATGTTGGCGATGCATTACAATGGCCAAACAAATATTTTAAGCATATAAATGCATTAAAACCCTACGTACAATGCATTATCCCGGCTGCATGCAATCCACCCTTAAATGCACGTTAGTAGTTGAATTGTTTGATGGTTGGATGAATGGATGCTTGCTTATTTCTTTCATTTTCAGCTGTTTCATTCCATAGAAAATCACTGCCGAAAACAGAAGGGGGCGATTTTCAGATCATTCGGCTGGATAAAGCATGAAGAAGAAGAACAAAAATTCTGCGCCCTCTACACATAGTCGTACTATATTTTTTTTTCTTTCTTTCTTGAGTTCAACATTTACAATAGGGGTGGTTTTTTTCGGCAATGAGTTGATGTTGTTGTTGTTGTTGGTGATGCTGCTGCATCCGAAAATCGAGCGAAATTTTAGCAACAGAGAGGTAGTGGTAGTGCTGGTGGTTCATGATTTAAGCCTAAAGTCGGAACGTTTTGGCAATGCAACAACATACAAGTACGTATTGTATTGGTTGGGGGTGTGTTGCTGCAAAACAGGCCTTTGGGTGCTCTTCATTGTATCACCGTGTGTGTGTATGTGTGTGTGTGTGTGTGAGTGTGTGTGTGTGTGGGGCATACAGATGCTGCTGCTGCTGCTGCATATCTTTAAAAGGGAGTGGCACTTAAAGTTTATTCGTGCCTAACTAACTCGTTTATAATTAAAAACTACTCAAGCTCTAAATTCTTATTAATTTGTTTTTCAAATTACATTTAATAACTACTTCCTTTCTTGATAATTTCAAAATTTAATTTAAAAGCAATTAAATGCTTTTCTCTATCTATGCTGTGCAACAACAACTACAAGAACAACGACAACAGCAACTACAACGTCATCGAACATTGACAAGCGGAACAATATGGAATTTCATTGTAACATAAAGTAGAAAACCAAAGCTTTTAACAACAAAACAAAAAGCTTTAATTTTCATTGAAGACAGTTTTTTTTTTTTTATTGAATATAAATTAGTTTGAATATAATTAAGTGTTGTAAAACTTGTTGAAAAATTCAGCACACGTATACGAAAACACCCTCAGCCACCCCCAGAAACCAACTTTGCTGCGTTTATACTTTAAGGGTTGCGTTGTAGGTTATCGATTTTTTGCACTTTTTTTGCTAATTATGTTTTAGAACAACGGAAAATCCAATTAAAAATTTGCATTTGAAATAATAACTATTTTTCGATTTGTTTCATTAAAAATTTGACTGAGTGTTTCATTGTCAAAATGTTTCAATGATAGTTTTTTTTCTTTTCTTTTGTACCGTTATGCTTTTATGAGGCAGCAGCAGCAGCAACATGCTATCTCTTTTTAGCATGCAGCTTTTATAGCACAAAGTTCGGCATCGTTGGTAACGCTGACGTCGCTTGCTGGCTGCTTATTTGTAGCATCCTGCTTATCCCTTTTTTTCTCAAATGTTCCCGACATAGCTTGTAGGTACGTTTCTATATACTAAACTAAATATGTACGCGGCGCTATACTCGTACATAAAGACGCCTTTGGTGCGGCTGCCGCTGCTTTGAATTAAAAATGGAAAATTGATTTTTCCTGCGCGCTGCTTTTGTGTTTCATTTTCATACGTTTCGGCCTCATACAAATGCTTTTTTTTTCTTTCTTCTTTTTCTTATACGTGCTTTCATTCGTTGATTTGCCGTATACCGGAAATTTTCAAAAATTTTTGTTTCGTTTTTTAGCTTTAAATTATTTTATAGGCGGTAAATTTTAAAAGCATTTAAAATGATATCCATTTTATTTAGTTTGGTTTGTATTTAAAAAAGTTTTTGTTTAACTATTTTCTTTTTCTTTTACGAAATTTTCTTATCGTCTCTTTGTTGAAGAACATACAACAATGTTAATGTCCCGGCTCAGCAGTAGATGATTTTTCAGCTAGCTGAAAGTTTTAAACAATACTGCTGTGACAGGACAATATCACTGGCAGACATTCTATTTGTGAAATATAATCCAAAAACGTATTTTGTACTATTATTTAACACACACACACACACAGCATTACGTTTCACAAGTTTTCTTCATTTGATTTTCTTGATGCTAGAGAGTATATTTATAGGGACAACCGTTTTAATTTCTATTTAAAATGCGCTCGTGCGTTCTCCGCCATTTGCAAGAAATTGCACGTACGAAATCCCAAAGTTGACTGAAAGGCAATACACGAATGCGAGCGTCAAAGCGAAATTTCTTCTTCGGATATTCTGTGTAAGGGTTGTAGTAGCCGAGAGCTGTAAACGATTCCAATATAGTGCAGAAACGAAGCCTGCTCGTCGTATGTACTACTCATAGCCATCTCAGTTAGTGGTAGTGTTGACGCAGTCCAGTCTACTGCGAGGGTTGTATTTGCAAAAAAAAAATAAATAAATAAATAAATAAAAATTTCCCCTAATAACTTGTTCCAGTCAAGGCTTCGTTTGATTTCGTTCGCTCGCTCTCTATCTATCTCTCTGCTCTATTTTACATGTATGGCGTTGTCGTGTTTTAAATATTTTATTAACAGATTTTTCGCTGTGTATCTGTTGTTAATCAAGAAGTGTGTGAGCGAGCATAGCATGAGGGTGGCAGCTCCTGCACCCAATCTACAAATGTATATTTGCTCGCTCTCTCAAATGTCTCTATCCTTCACAATTAATGTGAAAAGTTTATTAGTTTGTTGGAAAGTTTGTAATACATTAAAAAAGACTTCAGAGTATATAATATTCTAATATTCTTGATACGCATATTGATACGTATCGCTCTGACTGACACATGGTCGCCAGTCTGTCTGATTATGTCGCTTTGTTTTCGAGATATCGAGCTGAAATTCAAAATGAGTGAGTGTGTTGAAATTAGTTTGCCATGCTCACTATTTTATGCGCAAAAATTGGATGCAGATACTTCTAATTTCAATTCAAATATCCAACTTACAATGTGGCTAAGCTACAACTAGAGAAGCTTCTTTATTTTATTATCGAAGCTACAGACTCCAATATACACACAATTAGCTTACATCGTATAACTATTGCATGCAGAAACTATACAAATCAAATATACAGATAGAGAGTCGTTCAAACTGGCTGTGCTGTCATGCATTGTCGCTCAGTATCTTGAACATGATAGCAAAATATGCTCAAGGGTCTTTTCAGTGTGCTGAAAGCGGCATAGGTAAATTTTAAGGTACCCGTGACCGGTCAGGAGCTGTGTGAGTTAAAAATTTACTTTTGGATAGCCATGTTTCGGATAAGACGGTGTTTCTAACATCCTATATCCGAATTAGACTCTTCCTGCCATCTTTGGATGCTGCTGAGGCGCACTTCAGTTTTTTTGGTGCCGCAGAGTGGTGTCTTGGCATACAGCTCTTCCGCCTCTATTACCACGATCTCTAGCAGAATTATGCTTGCTATTACTAGGGCTGCGTCTGTAGACTCTGTTCAAAATGAACTGGTTACTCTTAAGATTAAAATTCTGAAGATAGAATCTATGCCTATCAGGTATGTTTTCTTTTGCTGCGCTGTGGGCCATATAGGAGATGCATATAGTAGAAGTCTACTGTTTTGATTGTATCCTACATTATTGAGCATTACACTGCTGTGTTCGCTTGTTTTTTTTTCGTTGCACTATCTCCAGATATTCTTTGAAGCACAGTCTTGTGTCAATCATAACTCTAAAATATGTACATATATAACTTCTTCGATAGAACTTAAACATTTTGAGTTATCATAGTATTCTATAAGAATTAAATTGCTCTTTTAGATACGATTACCACACTGCCGAGCCGCTATATAGCGTATTCAACCTTTTTTGTGCTAATGATGAGTACTGCCTCTTTCTTTTGTTCTGCTAATTGAAGACCAAATTAAGCAAATGATCATGGAGCTAGTCATAAACGATTCTCTTAATATAGGCCGGTAGAGCTTCAATTATTATAAGCCTTTTCTTGATATATTCTTTCCAACGGGTACCCTTCATTGCTTTCGAAGCTATATTTTTACTGCGAATCTGGTTGTCAAGTCTTCTGCTGCATACTATTGGTTTATATGAAGACGGGAGCTTGCGAAGTTTGCCTGGTTTTGGAAGCAGAATCAGCTTTTAATTGTTCCATGTTTTTCATTGTTTTGGGTAAGGTCTATCGTTAAAACTATCGTCACTTTTCTTTTCTGTTTGTATGGCTGTATTTCGTGTGTACTTTTGTTTCTCTTGAGCAGAGTTCGTCAAGCCGCAATTCGTGTCTTAAATCTTAGTTACAGCCTCATAATATCGAACTTAGTTGAGTTTTGACAGCTGTGATACTATTTAAGGTTTTTTTTTTTTTGGTGGAGTGTATTAAACTTTCGGTTTTTCCTTGTCAAATATTCACATTTCCAACTCACATTTTATTTACACTATTTTCCAGCTGAATTTATTGCCGCTCACAGTTTCCAATAAAGCAGTTTGTTAACTGAACCAAAACCTCCCCTGGCACACGAACCCTCATCCTAACGTTTTATTTTCAAAGGGGGTGGCTGCTGCAAGTGGTCTTCAAGAAGCAATATTGTTTAATTTTTTTTGTATTGTAACTAGGCAAAATGTCTTTATTGCTGCAAGATTTCGATGCGTCCGCTGCCGCACCCTTTTCTACATTAAACGCCCTCGCCACAACCCTTAATGTTATACAGGTAGAGCTAACAAAACTTCGATAGGTTTGTTATATGAATGACGCTAAAAAAGTGGCATATGTACTCACACGTTTAGAAAATTGGAAGATGTCTATAGCAAGCTCATCACTTATGACGCAGCTTATATAGAGAAGATAAACTCTGCAGCTATTTCCTACAACAGAATAATGATGCTGCTTGCACTGTTTAATATTTTCTAGATCTATTTTCGAGAAAACAACAATTAGTTGAACTCGACATCGCAAAGTGCATGCGCTAGTTCCGTAAACGATGCTTGGTAATTATGGTGAATCCTCTTGACACTTTCGTCCATGCATCGGAAATCTGCGACAAATATTATTATCAGGTGCGGATCCAAAAAGCTCTGGAAGCCCAAGGAGCTTTATTGCAAAAACAGAAAAAGGAAAACCAACCAAAAAAATGAATTCATTTTTAGTTTAACTTTTATTAGCCCACTCACATGTGTAGCGTCATAGCCTGCATTTTGCTAGCTCTCTTCTCTTTCTCATAATTTTTTCTCATATGGCGTTTTTCTCAATGAAATTTCTTTTTGTAGGTATGACGCACCCGGCATAAATTTCGCTTATACTTCCTTATTGTTCTCATTGTTATTTTTGCTGTTGCTGTTTTTGTTGTTGAGGATGCGCTACATATTTACCTATAAACATATTTTGTTTTTCTCTTCATTGCGTTTTGCATTACGATTTTCCGAGGGTTGGACCGCATAATCAGTTTCATTAAGTTGTTGTTGTTGTTGTTGTTGCCGTCGTTTGTTGCACGTCGATTGATAGATACTTACTTGCACAGATTGATGGTTAAATGCAAATATGCTCTGTGTATCTGTCTGTATGTCCGTGGTGTGTGTGTGGGTGGGTGTGTGTGTGTGTGTGTGTGGTTTACATAATCTGCAAATCTATGTAAATTATAAAAATTTTGCTTTGTAATTAATTGATCGATTTGTTGGTCGATTTGTAAATTGTATTTTATAATGGAGCGCTATTTCAGTATATGTGTAGGTACATAGGTTGAAGTAATTTTCAGCACATTGAAAATATGATGCAGTAATAAGCATGAATAGAGTGGTGAGAGTAGATTGAGCCAAAAGCTTTAATGTTTAGATAATCATTTACATAGATATCGTACGTTTTACATAATAACACTTGTGAATTGGAAAGTCAGTTGTAATACCATGAGTAAAACATCACACAACATGCATTAGTTTAAGCAACTCAGAGCTAATGCTTAAGATTTTAATATGTTGGTCTTGTATGTACTTCTAGTAGCTTGTTTAAACAAACAAATTAAACAGAAGACGACAACGACTTCAACAGGGAGGAGGGCAGTTGGATCTTTTGTCAACCTCTCCCATACATCATGGCTTTATATTCTTTAATTTCCAAAATCCGCCATAACTTTTATTTATAACTTTAGCATAACTCTTGCAAACCAAATGCTATTTCGCGAAAAGTTCAACGATTTTGTAGAACAAATATTAAAGATTTTGTCGCGGAAATGAAACTTGATCCTGAGTATGGGACTAGAATTTGAGATTTAATTTCCGATTAGAGTTTAGTGAGATAATTTGCATGAAAATTCAATAATTACATCTCGAGGATAGTAGGTATATAATGAAAATGGTAGGTATATAGCGAAAATATGCATAAATAGACTGCCGATGTAGGTTTTAATGATATTATAAAAATGGAACAAATGGTCCATTTACAACTGCTTTTATAAACTAATAGCAAGCCATCTCAATTATTTGATATACTCAATTATTCAGAGATTATCCGGACAAAATAATCCAGCAAAATAAACGAAATTTCACCGGTAGGAAATCTAAAATTGGATAATCAAGAACAAAAATCGACAGATTTCACTTTTTTTTTTCCAAAAATCAGGCTAGCGCTTCAGCATCAGTGGATTTGGTGGTTCGTTGTCCATGGTACTTGCAACTCATTTCACAGAGTACTGATTATACGCATTACACTCATACTTGTACCAATATTTCTGCATCATACTCAAACATAAACTAATACTATTAGTAAGCCGTCTTTTAGATCTAATGATTAAATACTTAAAAAGTGCAGCGGGTGTGTGTACTGAGTCAGAGTGGTGAGAAGAATGAATGAGTATTGATGCGTTGTGACTGAAGTTGCTTACACCGCTGCAGATTCATGGCTTATATGTATTGAATTTTAGCAAAAATCGTGACGCGATACTATTAATAAACGCAAAAAAAAAACAAGAAAAAACGTTAACTTCGGTTGAACCGAAGCTCTAATACCATTCACACGAAACTTTAAATAGTATTGTAATACATAAAAGTGGCGGTTTAAATAGGATGTGGTACACGCTCACTAGTAGATGTGTATGAAGCGATGTAGTAGATGTGTAAGATGCCTCCGTACGGTGGGTTTGTATGGGGGCTATCTCAAAAAGTGGGGCGGGCCACGCCCAATTGTCTATGTATGTTTAGAAGCTGCCTCTTAAAAGGCACCATATCGCATTTCAACCTAATATTGACTTTAATAAAAAAGTTTTTCTTACAAAAAGTTAAAAGTGGACCATAGGTTTGTATGGGAGCTACCCCAAATAGTGGGCGGGCCACGCCCGTTAGTCTATGTATGTTAAGCGGCTGACCATAAAAAGGCATCACATTGCTTTTCAACCTAATATTGACTTTAATAAAGAAGTTTTCTTATAAAAAGTCAAAAGTGGGCAGTAGTTTTGTATGGGAGCTACCCCAAATAGTGGGCGTAGCAGGTCAATCTTGATACTCTATTAAACTACAATAAAAAGAAGTATATGTGCAAAATTTCAACTGGATAGCATAAAAATTGGTCCCCAAAAAATGCGCAACAACATAGACGGACAGACGAACAGACAGACGGGCGTACGGACAGACGGACATGGCTAGATCGATTCGTCTCGTTGAGCTGATCAAAAATATATATACTTTATGGGGTCTACGATGGCTCCTTTAATGCGTTACAAACTTTGAGACAAACTGATAATACCATTTCAAACTATGTGTGAATGGTATAAAAACAATTGAGTACAAAAGGAAAGACAAGCTATGTTTCATCTTGTAAGCCACTTAGTCGCATAGTCTATGAGACATTGTACTGAAACTTGACATGGAAGCAATGTATTTTATTGTATGTACAAATATATACATATATATAGCATGCGTATTGTGTTCATTTTATATGCACTTACATAAACTAACTGCCATTGATCAAGAGTTCATCATTTAGACCATAAAGTTACCATTGAAATATAAGGTTCAGATATAGGTCCTTCAAAAAACCACTCCATCTCGTTTTGTTCAGCTTAAAACTATAAACTGTTATAGATCTTTCTAATATTAAAGCCCAGCAAGTATCCGATATTTGTTCTGAAAAGTATTCAGTACACAAATTATCTATGAAGACAATTATGAAAGCTGTTCAAAAAGTTAGTTTTGGCTTTTTCTTTCCAAATCATTAACATTCAAAAAACTTCAGCAGACAGACCAAACGCACAGTCGAATATTTCAGCATAAAAATTCCATGGCACATTAAACACTCATCTGCTGCCTAGCTGTCAACGATAAATATGGCACAATTCCAAGCCATAGGAGAAACTTTTTAACATAACCCATAGAACTGTCGCGCCTATTCAACCGCTTATGACACGACACTATAAATACGGTCGCTGGCGCTCCTGTTGCTGCTCCTGCTGCTGCTGCTGATGATGATGTTGATGTTGATGTTGATGAATTTCGCAACTTTTTCAACATATTTTCAAATGATTTTGTCCTGCCAAAAGGATGTGAATGTATAGTATCGTATATATACGAATATGTAACTGTACGGAATGAAAAAAGGTTGCCGTAAGCGCTCTTGCTGTGTATATCGTTCATTTGTTGCGTTTGTTTTATTTTCGATGTCGTGGCTTGAACATATACATACCATCTATATACATATACATATACATATAATATGCTGCCTCTACCCCCTCTGTCTGTGTGCGTGTGCCTAGTGTAGGTGTGTATAACATTCCGGTTGGCATATTGCAAACGGAAATTCAATTTTCAAAGTTAGTAATGGGGATACACTTAACTGAGTTTCGACTGTTGCTATCTACAATATATGTACATATACAAGTATATTGCTAAAGGATGCTTTTTGCGCTATGAAAAAATATTTTGTATGCCAGGAACTTTTCAATTGCTACATAAAACTATTTATGCGCTATTTTTATTGACTCTTGGCTTTTGCGGCGTTTATTGCACGTTATTAAAATGTGGCGTAAATATTGTTTACACTGAAGCTTTTACATCGCCTGCCAGCCTACCAGCCTGTATGAATGCCTGCGTAGTCATTAATCCAATTATGGTCGAAGGACTTTGCAGGCTGATGTCATCGTGTTGTGTGCGTTAATTTGATGAACGGTCAATGTGGCGACACTTGGCTGATTTGTTACAAGGCCTACACCGATCGTAAAATAAAAATAAATTTACAAAAATATATTGTAGCTTTCACTAATAGTATTAATAAAACAATGGTTTACGAGAGTTGTTCTGTGAGTTAATGAAAGTTAAGCTGCGGAAAAGGTAGATACAATATATATAAAATATGTCAATCTTATAAGTTCTAGCTTCGATTTTGACAAATAAATCAAACTATAAAATTGACAAGCACAAAACATAAAGTTTACAAAATTATGATTTTTAAATCGTTCTGTCTTAAATTCTTATGAATTGGAAATGGCACCATTTGAAATAGAATCTTCAATTGAGAAGCGATACATGGGGCCTAACGGCAGTTTATCTTGTTTGACGCAACTGTACTTAGGCGGTTACAGGAGTGGAGAACCTATATTTCTCTTCCTAACTGTTTGTCTTTTGTTCAGAAAAGCAAGTTTACAGAAGTCATGCCAGACTTGGTGTTTCCAACGCATGCTTGGTTGCCCTCTGAGACGTTGTACACCAGTTAAGTTTAGGTTCCCCATGTATACTCTCTCTATGTCAGAGCTCTGCTGTCCAACCGGAAAAAGATGACCAGCACAATGCAGCCGGTAAAATTTTATGAGTTGAACTGTATCAACCTCATTACATAATTCATACAGCTCGTGCTTTATACTGATCCGAAACTCATCGCCAACTTTAACATGTCCCAAAATCCAAAGAAGCATCTTTCTCTTTAATACTCACAAAGACGATGTATCCGATGTTATCAGGGTCCACAGTGCTGCATCATGGAGCAGGACCGGCATTATCAACGTCTTATAGATTATCTTCGTTATTCGAGAGAGCTCTACTTCTAATTTGCTTACTTCTATCGTCCATAGTTCCTGTTGTTGTCGCCCTCTCGAGCGTTCTCCCGTAGGACGTCATCAAAGTTGGATCCTATCTGCTTTCTCCGTATTTCCACTGGTATTTTTTTTTTTTTTATTGTGTCGTTTGCAAAAGTATCTTCTTTTTTAGCCATTCTTAAGTGAATGGCAAACAATAACTTTCCTTTCTAATGTGAACTTCTGCAAACGACCTCATACCTATTATAGTTACAATAAATCTGATTCCAATGGATTGTCGCCCACGCTTGATTTCCAGGTTTGAAGTTGTGCACTGACGCTCTCGACCAAACAATCCCTGTATTTGGAATCGTTTTCTATAGTTACATTTGAAATTATAGCGCTTTACACTGATAACAATCGTTCAATTGTGAAATTCGGCACCTTCAGACAAGACAATTCGTTCGACCGCATCCGCAACGCTCCAATGAACTTGTTGAAGAGATAAGAGAGAGTGTAACCAATAATCCAAATATGTCTTATCGACGCCGATCTCAGGAGTTAAGCGTGTGTAGAATGACTCTAATGAAGCAAGATCTTCATCTCTTTCCATACAAAGTGAAACTTGCTTAAAGTTAGTTTCCAGCGGACAAGCCGCATCGCTTGCAATGTGGAAATGCCGTCGCAAGTATGTTCGGGACGCACTCTATATGATCGACTGCTCGTATATGTGTATAATGTACTTGTATATAACGTCGCGTTTCAGAATGACCTCAGCAGTTAGTTTGGCTAGTAGTAAAAAATCAAATCGAACTAAAATTCATAAATAAGAACAAATTCCGTTGCCTAGTTTGTAGGTCACTAAATGCAGCCATAAAAAGTGTTTATAACATATTTTCAATAAAGTAAAGCTCTTAGAATTTATAGCCAAAACAAGACGTTGACATCGCCCTCGTTGTGCTGCTGGCAGGCGGCAGTTTTTCTCTAGCCTTGCGCTCACAATTTAAATTCAACACAGATGCTCGCTCCAACTAAAAACAAAGTTCATTAACCTCAAATATTCGCACACACAGTGACTTATTAGTATAAATCACAGCGCCATTAAAACTAATGCGCACACATAAACGTTTGTGGCTGGCTTACACGCTTCTTCCAAAAGCTGCGTGATGCTTTCCCAAAAAAAAAAAAATATATAAATAAAAGTATGAAAAAGTAAACGAAATGACAGAGGAAATTCGAAACCACAGCTTGATTGAATTATTTTGCAATTTATTTAAATATCCTGCAGACAAATACGCTTGTGGCTGCCCTGCCAATACTCCGAATGGAGCAGAAGCAGCATGTTTCTTGAAAATCAATAAAGCAACGCATATGCCAGCAGCAGTGAAATGCTTCAGCGCTCAAACGATTTTGTTTCAAAGTGTTTTTTCTTTTATTTTTTTATATATTTTTTTATATTTTTTTATTCGCTTTAAGCGCCTTTTTTTCGTCTTTTGAATTAATAACGCCACATCCTATGCTACGAATTTTTCTTTGCTATTGACAAATTTCCCACAAGGAAAATTTCCCCTCCAGCTGTGGAACAATCAACACTGCGTCGTCGCATTGGAAATGTTCAGGGAAAATATAAACTATAGCATAGCATCTAGGCGCATATACTTAAAGTCAGTTTCATGCTTTTCGACTGCTTCAAATCTTTCTCATAAACACCATCATCATCATTATCATCATCGTTGTTGTTGTTGTTGTCGTCGTCATTCGAATTGTTGTCCCATGTTTATTTGTTGTAGTAGACGACGACGACGACGACTAATGAAAATATTTGTTTTAAATTAAAATTTCAATTTTATTTATATCCGTTTACTACATTTTTCAACTGTCATCGTTGCCTACATGTGTCTGCACTTTGCGCCTGGCAATGCTGTACAAGAACTGCTTTAAAAGTTCAAAAACTGTGTGGCTTGTAAAAAATTAATGGCTTTTATGCCAAGATTTATAATTTACTATTTTAATTAACATTGCTAATAAGTTGGAGTGGTAAAAGCTCTTCACAGACGGAATCAGACTTAGTAAATACCATTATTTCTACAGCGTGTTTTTTTTAAAGATGTACACAACTTTAAATAGAAATAAAACACATACAAATATATGGTACATAATTTTATGGCATTAATGCTGGAAAATGATTTCGAACATATCGTCTGGGGAATTCCAATTTCCTAACACTTTTTCAACCATTTGAGTTCCTATCTCACGAATAGTGCACTTTATATTGGCTTCAAGGTTGGAATCTATGATGGTTTGGGCGCATAGACCTTCGATTTCAAGCACCTCCACAGCAAGTAGACCAAAGGTGTCGAATTACACGATCTTCGTTCGTTTCTAAAGATTTTACTGTCGTCAAATTCTTCAGAAGTATGGCATGTGACGATGTCCTCTAGAAACCAAAAAAGCCTTCCAGATCTTGTTCACGAACTTTTGGCAACAAAATATTGTTTTATATGTTGAATTTTATGCGTTTTCAATAGGTATGACCCGATAATACTTCAAGGAGCGGGACAAGCACACTGTACTGGAAAGTTAGATTGTTCATATTATATCGACATACTGAATTTTTAACTGTCTGATACGATAATATCGGCAAGATAGTTTTAAAAGCGATTGTATCAAATATCGTTATTTTTCGTCCGATACATCGAATCTTGTGTACTCATTCCAGCACTATTTAATTCAAAATAGTTAGCGTAGTACAAAAATCCATAAAAAATGCTACGAAAATAGAGAAAACAGCTGGAAATACTTTCAATTTCCCGCAGCATATAAAAAATAATTAGTTTCCATCACTAGAAACTATCTACGCCGCCTCGGTCGCACAGCATTATTGATAATTTGCATTTTTCATAGTTGATCTCCTTCCTGGTGTGTACTCGTAATAATCCACTAAATTGTAATGAAAGAACATCCACATAAAGGCTTTATAATTGCTGCGAAACTGATTTTCTTTGAATGGTTTCTGAACAGCTGTAAACAATAAAACATCACAACTGTTAATAGTTTAGTTTAAAGTTTTAAAAAATTAAATGCAAGTTCGCTGTAACATATAAGTAGAAGCTGATTTCAATAATATAAAAAGAAAGCATTCATACAATATTTCTTTTTTACTCCAATTCTCAATACCCAAATCAAAGCTGTACTAGTTCAGAAATGTTTTCTAGAGCCATTACTTTTTAAAATGGCTTTCATGCAATCTACTAATAGTTTTCACTTCAAGATTATATCACTTAAGCTCAATACTGAGATCAATGCAAATTTTTGTTACCGAAAAACTTCATATAAAAAAAACACTGTCAAACCATAAATTTTCGACACGAGCTGTTTTTCATCGAGTACTCAGATAACCAAAATGTTTGCTACCGAAAATACTTTATATACTCAAAAAACAGGTGACAAAGAAAAATCAATATGCGTGAACTTTTAAACTAATAAATAACTGATTTTAGTATTTCATGTTGATTTGGGAACACTGTTTTCTGTTTGCTTGACAAAGCAGTAATAATTTACAATTTCAAAAGCCGTTATAGGTAAAATCTTTTCGATTTAAATTTAAAAATTTTATGTGAAAATAAAAAAAAAACATAAAATAGTTTCTTAAACTTTTAAATCCATTCTTGTAAACATACAGATACATTTTGTTTGTAGATATGTCATCATACTATATTGCATACATTTAGGCGTACGACGCTGCTGTGTCGATGACGACCACTTGTGCGTTTGTTGGCGTGACAACCTAAAAATAAATGCAATTACGCCAAACTGGCAAACGCACATTTCGAGTGCCAGATACATATGAGCATGTAAATGTATCGCTTTCTCTCTGTAAGTGTGTGTGTGTGTGTGTGTTGTAGGTATCTATGTGCTTTTGCAGTTATTTTTGTGCAGCGTTATATCTACCTACAGTTTTAATTTTATTTAAATTCCAATGCCAACAAAAACATCAACAACAGAATAGTATCTGTCAGTCAGTGTCGTCAGGATTTTGTTTCATTGTCTCCAGTATGAGCACATTTTATTTTTTGGTCTCTTTCTCTTCAGATTTATTCTATTTATTGTTTGTGGGTGATCTTGTACCTAGAACAGTAATATACTCGTAGGTTTAAAAATAATGAAGTGTTTGCTTTAAATGGCTTTGTTATTTTATTTAGAATTTAGTACTTTTCTAAATTTAGATGAAAGCTTAGCTGGAATCAGGAACCATTGAAATATTTTTTACTTGCCAAAGTGTTTTTTTACAAGCATATTTTATTTCGTATTTGTTTTAGTTGTTTTCTTATATTTTTCTTTACTTATTTATTTATTTACATTTATGAAGAACTTCAACCTTAAGAGACAATCGCATTACTATGCCAGCAAACAGACAACAACAGACAAACGAGTCACTGCCTCTTAGGAGGACACGCCATTAGGCTAGCGGTTAAATTCTAGGATTATTGTACATGTTGGCATTTGGGAACCTCTTCTTAGATAATCTTACAACAATTTCTGTGATAGAGATCAAGCAGTACCATCTTTCCACCTCAATTACCAAAATGTTTTTAGGCTATGTGAACCCAATGATTGAGACTATATCCAACGATCTCCTATTCTTTTTTATACCATTTTAAGCCAATCCTCTTCAGAGATTAGAAATTCCACGATGGCATTGCATCGTTTGAAAAACGAATACTTTGGTACACGATGCAACGGTGTCAATTTGGAAACTTAGTAGTCATACTCGTGTTATACACACAAATGTATCTGGCATCGGCGATGCTATACTTACACGAGCAGTGCTCTAGTAGACACAGTTCTAGCAACACATCAGCTCTCGGTGGCTGAGGGATACGCTGCAGCGCAGAAGGAAAGCGCTTAACAGCGAGTGATTGTGTCCGGTTAACTGGTGGTGATAGTTAGCTACCTTGATGCGAGCTCCTTTCATACGAACTGCAGTGACAGCGTTGTTCAGTGGTGTCATCGAAGCTGGGTAGAGTAGCTTGTCTCGGCAAAAAAACTGAACTTGAGGCCCGCAACATTCTAACACCATAAACACCAGGGTTAAACAAAAATATTTGTTTTCTAAAAACTTGTCTGTTTCTTCTTCCTTACTAACGCATCTTGTCCGCCGTAGCGACTGTTTTCATTACATTAAGGCTTCTTAGACTCTAGCTTCGTAGTCAAAGTAAAGCAATTTCGTTGCTTCTATATACATTCGGTGGTTGATCTTATCTGACTATGCGCATGCATCACTCCGTCGTTCGCTTTCCTTTCAGGCATTAACATGGTGATAGGGTGCTCTGCGAAGAGCGAATAGAACTTCACACGAATGACGCCAATGTAGCCTTGTTGTGGAGCGATCTTTATAGTGTAGGGACAGCCGGAGCTGCGACGAAACTGGCGCAGCAGAAAATCATACACGCAGTGGAGGGGCAGTAGAATAGCAGAGCATAAGCTCGCGCATAGTGTTGAGGGTACACGAAGTCGCAGTTGCAGTCATTTGCTAAACCCGTGTGTCAAATTTCTCATATTATATTGAAAATAGTTTCAAAACTTTAAAATTTTCAACTATAAATGCAACGTTGTAAACCTTAAACAAAATAAACACTAGTGAGAACTAATTTATAAAAATGAACTAGAATACACAACTTTAATTTGGAGCGGTTATTACAGTCATATTCGGAATAATCATTTGCGTATTATACTACTAAATAAATTTAAATGAAACTGTTCTTACATTCACTAACTACCGACTTACACTTACTTACACTGACCTAAATTAAGACTATATGTATTTCATTTAAACTACCACGTTGCAATATCACGTCGTGCACAAAAGTGAGTAGTAATCGATATTGAGGTCATACTACACATACACTGTACACATTTTTATAGCTGCTTCCTCGAAAATCGTGCTCAATCGATAGCAGCAATCAATCAGGCATGACACATGTCATATCCTGTAGGTCTACGCATAACAAACACTCGGCAGGACTCAAATTACAGCTGCACAAAAACACTAAAGTATAAAATTACACAGGCAGACAGGCAGGCAGGCCAGGCGTGCGTACTTTAAACATTCGTTTGCGCAAGTGCACTTCAACGAACTTGTATCTTGCAGAGCAAAGATACACAGATACACAAAACAACAATGTTGTCGCCAGCATGTCTGCAGTGTAAAAGTTCAACCGAACTGAAATCTCAAACTAGCCAATGGCGCTTTATTTTTAAGCAGTTTACAACATTTATACTATCGTTATAATACATAGAAGTATACATGTTTTTCAAATTTATTGGCACTGTGGTTTGAAAGAATGAAAACCATGACCAAATCAGTTGAAACAAGAAAGTTCCACTATACGTTCTGGAGATATGAAAAACGAATTATAGAAACATCAGCAGCATACAACAAACGCTAATTCGTATAAAGATTAAGAAGAAGGAGAGAAATGGTATGTTTTTGAATGTCCCGAAACAAGAAAATGTTCCATGAGCTGGCTTAAAAAGTGTCGAAAGGCAGGCGAAGTAAGCAACAAAACGCAATATCTACAGGAGAATAAAAAAGCTTCAAGCCCATTTACTACACAAAAGAATGCAGTATGTATATATGTAAGTACAATAAGAAATCTTGAGCAAAAACTAGACCAAGTAATAGATAGTAAGAACTGCTCGCAGCTTTAAAAAGAGCTGAAAGCAAATTAAGTTTCAAACAGATATCGATGTCAGCGTTTTTCAGTTCGAACAAATTTTAAGCAACTTCTCTTCAGTTCAAAATTTCATGTACCGTATGAGTTTTTTGGAAACTCAACCGTTGAATTTATAGATAATCGAATTTATAGATACTCGTACACTAGCAGAAGCATATATTAATATTTGTTATAAGGGATGTGCCGCTCAATCTTTTCACACAAGTATTGTTTTTCCCGATACACGATATAAAAAAGGAGCTGTTGATCCGGCTATAGGGACATTTCATAGCATCTTAAACAATAGACTTGCGACGTGGGTAATATATTGAACGAATATAAAGTAGAATTTAGAGTAAATACTCACGGTTGATAACATTCGCAATCTAGCTCCAATAGTGCGTAGAAGTTTTTGTCATGAAGTTTTTGTCGAATAACCTACAGAACGACGGATGAAATCCATACTCTACAGAAAATGATCAATCAGTTCCAAAAATATTGCGAAAAATGGAATATGCAAGTCAGTTAGCGAAGACTACGATTATGGTCTTTTGAAAAGGTGACAGTTTGGCGGCTTCAAATCAACGATAAATCAATGATAAAAATAATGCCCGAGTATATTTATTTGGTTATTCTGCTATAAAAAAAACGAGATACCAAAAAAAAGGCATCAGTATGATTCGGCGAAACTTGATATATAAAAAGAATATATTCAGTACAGTGAGGTGGAAACTTTTAACATGCCTAATGAGAGACAAAACTGAGCCTCATAACTGAACAGAATTTTACGATAAAACACTGGAATGACTTCCAGTTGATTTTCAGCCCATTGACCGAACGTACGGCCCAAACGATGGTCATTTGGCTTTGATTTTTGCACCAGCTAGATCTTATAAGGTCGAGATATTTACATAAAACGTTTCATAAAGTGAATGCAAACAGCTGCAATTGCTGCGCATAATGGCGGCGGATCGACTTATTTGGGAACTTTCTCATTTATCATTTCGAATATACTGTGTAGGCTGTGCTAAAACAATCCATGGTTAATCGAATTAGTTGCTCGTATGGACGATGTTGTTGAACGTATAATGAACGTAGCACACGGTAACATTCCCGAACTGAAACACAATTTTCGAAACAAATTTGCACAATTTGCAAGCATTCTTCTCTATTAATGATAAAATGCCAAACTAAGCACAATTAAACAATAGCATTGCCAGAACCTCTAAAGAAAAAACAAACTGTTTAAATTTTGAGAATATAATTTAATTTAATAAAAAAGAACTTCATTGTCATTATTATATATATATATATGTATATTACGGATCGATCGTTAACAAATGTGTAACAGTTTTACGACTAAGTTGTTGAGGTTTTTGGCAACTTTCGGTTTTTGGAGAAGGTGCTGATGGTGTATCGTATTGCTGCGGCCAATCATTTGAATTATTTTTTTTAGACCAGGTAAAAATAAGCCAATGAACTTACACCGCCAACGACTGCGATACCTGCTGCGACTTTTTTCTTGTTTGACCTCTTACTTCCATCTACAAAATATACATTTTTAATTCACATTGATGAGAATTTTGAGAACCAAAAAAAAAAAAAAGCATTTTTTTTTCTCTTAAATTTGTCATATAGTTTTAATTCTATTAAATTGTTCATTTTGTTTATCAAAGTAATAATGGCTAATAATGTACTTTAAGTACGAAAGTTTTAACAATTTTGATATCAAAAGGAACCTATTTAACACTAGTACTTTTGAGAATTCTTAGAAAAAAAAATACTAATTAATGTAGCTGCCGCTGACGCCAATTGTCTCCGATAAGTTTTAATTGCTGTTGTATTGTTCTCTTGTTTTATAGAGCTGCCATAACCATTACTATAGTAAGTAATGCTGCAACTGCAACTGTTTCCTCTGATACTTCAACATTTGAAATGTTTGCTGATTGTTCCTTCTTTTTATTTTTATTCGAATTCTTCTTATCTCCTGGAAGCATAGAACATTTTCATAGTTAGCATTCTCGTTCAAATTCTAATGCAGACAGTATGAAAATCTTCCACGCCTCCAGGCCATTCATTATAACGGAGTTCTATTCTAAATCTTTAGTTCCAACGAACTGGCGTCAGGACATAACATACAAGCAAGCGTAGGCTCGAAAAATACGCACACACTGTGGCTGGAAGCGCAGAAAATCCAAGTGCATAAAATAGTGTTTGTGTGTTCTTAAAAAATAAAATTTTTGTTATATTTTTCAAGTTCAAAATTCTAATTCTATCTATCATGTTAGATTAGCATGCTGAACTTTCTCAGTTAAATCTGAACAAAAGTAGTGTGTGTTTTTTTTTACCAGTATCAAAAATACGCTTTTCAAGATTATTATTTACACTTGTTCCAAAAAGTCTGCGTACACCATAAAATACATAAAACATTAGCTGCGATATTTGCGATTAAAGTTAAAATTTCAAATTTTTTTGTGGTGTACGCAGACTTTTTCGAGCAAGTGTATATGAAATTTTAGCTAGCTCTAGTTTAATTTATACATATTTTTCAATGTGAACAGAGTGTAAAACTATAATAAACATTTTTTCTTTGCAATGCGTGTTAAGCTACGAGTTCTCATCAGTCTGCTACTTATATCATGCTGCTTATATCATGCTGCTTAGGAAAAGCATGTATTAAACGATAAATGCTTATTTATTTGTTTTAAGTTATTCATATAAAATAAAACAAAGAACTAAACATATCAGATCACAAATGGCGCCAAACGCATTCAGCTAATTATAGAGACTATCTCAATACATAATTCAGACGCCAGCAAGCGCAAAAAACAAACCAAACAAAAAAATAACAATGCATAAATGATTTTAGTGGAAATATAAATCAACCGTTGAGCATAATATTTATTTAAATTAAATTATTTTTAAAAAATTTTCCATGATTCGAACATCATCTCACAATTTTTTCTCATAGACCTAATCTCTGTTTCTTAAGAATTACTAAGAGTATTACGCGATTTTTGTGCGTTAACTATTTCTTTTTTTTACCAGATTGTTCTGAAGTTCCATCTATATCACCCTGATATGCCTCGAGCAGTCCTTTGGGTAGTTCATATTTCTGATTGATAGTCCACCGCTAGCATTAAATTTTAAAAATTTTGATTAGTTTTTTATGTAGTTTGATATTGTTTCAAGAAAAGAAACTAGAAATTACCTTTCGAATAGGCTGTTTATAACCTCTACGCGTTTCAAGCTGCTCATTTGGTGTTAGATCTCTGGTATATCTGTGGTGTAAATGATGTTGCGAAGTATAAACGAAGTTTAATCAACCTCAAATATAATGGTTTATAGAAATACTTACTGCACATCATCACGTGTAAATGCGATATACGCAGTATTCATGAAATCCATGCATAGTCCACCTAAGGCAACAATGATGATAGGGACCGCCTTGAAAAAAATAAAATTATAGATACATATATCATTTATTGAATGTTTCAATTTTAGACCATGATCGGCTCGTCGATCTAGCCATGTCCGTCTCTCTGTCTGTCTGGTAGTTATTGTGGATTTTTTTGTAATGAATTTTTAAATTTTTCTAGCTGTAACTCGGCATCTAGACTTATGAGTCAAATAGAGTATCTTCATTGCCTTACCACGCCCACTTTTTAGGATAGTTCCCATACAAATCACCCGCGCAATTTGACAATTTGTATAAACAAAATCTTTTTTTTAAAACGCATCACCCATGTTCAGTTTTTACAATCGATTTGAATTTCGTGTGAATGATAGTTAAAATCTATGTGCTCTTAACATATGACTTAGGGCCATTTTCACGACTTAGAAATATATTAGAGAATACGAATTGGTGGAATAATATCCTCACAATTGTAATATAAACCCATTTCGAGTATAAATAGATTTTTGGTCTGTTATCGGTCACTATTCTGTCTGCTATTGTTACTTTTGTCTTATTTATGGGTCAGCTGAAAAATGCTAAAGTGGTGAACAATATACATTAGAAATAAATCGGATGCGAGTAGCCCTGCAGTATAAATCGATTTTTTGACCTGTTATTGTTGAAAAATTGCTTACTTTTGTCTTATTTATCGGATGAGTTCAATGCTGAACAGGTGGACAGTTCATGTACAATATATGCACAAACGTAAACGCATAAAAATTAGAAATTAGAAGAAACAAAAGGATGTGAGTGAGCGCAACCACATTTTCATTTTTTTAAACATATTTCGAAAGAAAATAGAAAAAACGAATATAATATGCACGTCTGCGTTCCATGGTGCCAAAATGTGAATAAAAAATTTCATTTTTGTTTGTTTTGGTTTTATTTTTGCTTTGGTTTTTCTATCGAAATAGTTGGCAACTCTAAAATTAGTATTTTTGAAATATATTTTTCAGTCGTTGAATTGAAAATAAGGTGGATATAAGGTGGAAAAAACGAGCTATTAATATAAATAGTCAAGTCATGAAAATAGCTATTAAAGTATCGTCCCTAGTTAGAGCATAGGGTGGAATAGGTTTCTTGAGTGATCTGCTTTATGTCTGAGGAGTAGGTTTGACTTCATTTGAATCTCCGAACATGTACAGATTACACTGAAGAAATTTAGAGTTTAAACCAATTTTCTTAATGCCTTCTTTAGCAGCCCTGGCGAAGATGATATATGTATATAGTCGAACAACCATCGGTGCACAGATTAGTCTGTATAACAGTGCTTCACAATAAAAAGTAGTTTAGGATATAGTCGAGTACAAAATTTCTTCATTTTAAAAAACTCTGAAAACGTGAACATTTTAAAGTTATTGGTAAAAAAAACTATTTTGGAGCACTCAGTAAACCGATTATAGATTTATCAACGGTTTTGTAAAAAAGCAGAATGTACAATTTAATTTTAAAAATTATTGTTGATAAATATCTTACGTTTATATAAACCGATTCGTTAGTGTCTCTCTTAAATGATCAGCAGTAACTAGTTAGCAGTCTGATTTGTATCTTTTCTTCGAAGCGTTTTTCTATGTTTCATGTTTTTTGATGAAATCATTTATCTACTATTCGTAAACCAAGGCGATCAAGATTTTCTGATAAGAAACCCAAGTTACAATGCAGAAAATGAACCTCCAAAACTTCACCTATTTATGGTATTTATATTAACAAGCAAATATAATCGTTTCATATATATATATATATATATATATATATATATATATATATATATATATATATATATATATATATATATATATATATATATATATATATATATATATATTTAGTTAAGAAAATTTTGTGATGGTGACCATAAACAAACCATATTCATATTATATATAGAACCTATGCCGAGGACATTAATTGCTCCAACACAAGCCAAACAATGTTTATTTAAAATATTTTGTAATGAAGACATATTTATGTGCGCATATAGATTTTCTTTGCTATCAACTAGTTTCAAGTGTTTTGAAAAATTATTTGAAATATTTTCCCAAAAAAAAAAAAAAAAAAAAAAAACACTTGAAAAAATCCACTTGAAAATTTAACACTTTCGTATGTGCTTAATTATTGTCACCAAACACAAAACACACATATGGCAAAGTAATTAATTTTGAGTGCTAAAAAAAGACACATACAATTTGATTTTAATGGTTTGTTTATTTTAAAATAATAATTAAAATAAAAATTGTGAAAATTTATTTGAAAATAACGCCTTACAGTTTTATATGCAGCGCAGTTTGAAAGTCATTAAAACTGTAAGAGTTGCTAACCGAAAATTGTAGCTTTCTGTTTTACAACACTTGTACGCACGGTATTCACAAGCGAGAACACAATATTGCACAGCTGTTAGTGTTGGTCAGCCAAGAAATTTACACACTTTCTCGCTTGCACTTATGTATATTATACGCATGCGGTAGCAACGCAGGGATGGCAATCGTCCCTAAACGTTGCTGTTGTTGTTATTGTGTGTTTTTAAAGCGACAGATATTTATAGGCAGCGTAGCTGAGTGCGAGCGAAATAGTTGAAGCGCCTACCGTTATGCGCTGTTTTTAAATCTTCTTGCGCACCATTTTCGCATTCATTTTAAAATTTATATTTGAAGAGTGAAGACGTCGCACAGCGCGCTCAAAAACAAGAACGAAAAAAGAAAGAAAATAAAATAAATGAAGCAATAAATAAACGCGTAAAATCAGTAAAACAAAAATCGGTGCATGTGAAATAAACATTTACATATATATTTACTTATATAAAAAATATTCTTGCATTAAAAAAAGAAAAACAAAAAAAAAATTTTTTTCATTAATTTCTGCATAAAACGCGTTCGAGACAAGTCGAATCGAAAATTGTTTGGTTAAGCCAAATAATACATATTTGATAATAATAATAACTAACTAACTAACGTCGTCGTCGTCCGTGGCAACTTGAAACATTTGTTTTTGTGCGCAAAACAAAATTTGCATTCCAAAAAATTAAAACCCCGTGCAATACACTCCTTCTCTAACCTCAAAATTTATCTACATACATATATTCGTATAATCGTGTTATCCTGCTAACGTCAAAATTCAGCTCAAACAAGAAATGCACGCGCTTAAAGAAGGCGCAACCATGTTGCAGCATCATGCCGCTGCCTTGCCACCACCGCCGCCGCCCACACTTGCTGCGCGCATTACACAGGAACAGGATAATAAATTCTTTTATTCTCCACACAGCAATCCGATTGACAATGCTGCCGCTGCTGCTGCAGCCGCCGCCGCCGCTGCAGGACTAATCGATCATAATAATCATCGTGATCTACATAATGCATTGGTGGCATCCATAGCCAATAGTAATGTCAATGCCGCCGTTAATGGCACACTGACCAGCGCAGTGCTGAAGAGTGCACAGCAGCAGCAACAACAACAACAACAGCAGCAGCAGCAAAGCCAACAGCAAACAGTACAACAAAACCAACAAAATGCTGCTGCCGCCGCCGCTGCTGGGGCTGCACAGAACGCCGCTGCCGCCGCAGCTGCTGCTGTTGCCAATAATACACAAATACAGAATGGAGCAAATGGCGCACTTAATGGCTCCTCGGCTGCTGCCGCTGCTGCAGCTGCCGCCGCAGCCGCTACACAACAATCACAGGCACAGCAGGCCGCATTGGCGCTACTCAATGGCGGTGCCGCTCAGGTTGCCACTGGACAAAATAGCGGTGGTGTCTTGGCCATTAAATCTAGCTCCTCGGGACGCTCAACGCCCATTAGTGGCATGAATGGTGGCGGCTCAAATTCAGATCCTGCACCTGGCAAACTTTTTGTCGGCGGCCTCAGTTGGCAGACATCCTCGGAGAAGCTCAAGGAATACTTTAATATGTTTGGTACCGTAACAGATGTGCTCATTATGAAGGATCCGGTCACACAGGTAAGCAAAAAGTTGTCTATGTAGTTTTTTGGTCTGTCTTCTTCCTCCCGCTGTTTGTGGTTGTTGGTGTTCTTTTTATCTTAACATATGTATGTATGTATGTATTTTTTTTTTACAATTTTAAGCGGGTTGCTTTTCTTGCAACTATTATTTCCCTTCCATTCCGAAAAACATCCTTTACCTTTGTTTGCTATTTTATTTTACTATCATATTTTGTAACTTGAATTGTGTTTTCTTTCGTTCGTCGTCGTCGGCGTTGTCAATTACATTGTTACAGCTAAGTGCAGCGCTTAGCTGCAGTTTTCATTCTCTTTTATTTAACTCTCTCTCTCTTTTTCTCTCTTACTCGTTTACACTTGAAGGAAAAGCAGTTGCAGCTGCTACAAAAAAACCAAAAACAACAATGAGAAACCAATCCGTCATAGTGTAAAAGCAAACAGCAACAAAAAAAAAAAAAATTTCCTTTTTGCATGCTGTTCGCCCTTGCATTCGTTCTTTGCTTCTCTTTCTCCTTCTCGCTTGGTTCTGTTTCTTTTTTGTTTTATTTATTGGTTTATTACAGTCTGCATTGTGCTGGCTTACTTATTTTTTGTTTGTTTTTTTTTTCTTTCATAAGCCAACATTTCGGTTTAGAATTACAGTTTTTTTTTTTTGTCTGGCTACAGCTCAAAATGCTGGCTTAAAGGAAATATCGTGGAGAGACTGAATGAGTGTCTGGAATTCAGCTTCGGGATTATGAGCTGCAGCAGCTGTTCAGACAATGTAATTAAAAGAGAGCAAGAATTGTAGGGCATGTTAGAGTGACCAAGAGCTTCTACTTCTTTAGATGTTATTATGATGCTCCAGAGGCTTATAAGGTGTCTGCAGAAAACAATTCAAAAATGAAAATTTCTTTTACATGAAACAGTACCAGTACAAGTATATTGCGTTAAACATAATAAACTTAAATAGTCCTAATCAATGCTGGTTTTCATTAAGTACAAAAATCGAGTTATTTCTTTAGTACAACATGAAAACATTTGATTTTCACACGGATCTTTAAATTAAATATTGTAGTATTTCAAACCGTATGGTCAAAATTGGTAATTTGCTTTAAAATATAACTATTTGAGAAGCATTGTATCATTTACTTGAGCTAATATGAGCAGCACTGCTGAAAGACTACATGAATTTCTTGTTTTTTTTAGAAATAAATTTCAAAATAATATGAAAAATCGAAAACAAATTGTAAGCAATTCCAAACGGAAACACCAATTTATCATAGCATTGAATGCATTAGCTGCACAGCTAAAAAAAATTGCACTAAAGCGCATAAAATGCGTCAAAAAAATGCATTGTTCTCTCCCTACATCAGAGAATGTGTCCTGCGTCCGTCCTTATACAAGTTCTTTTAGCTGCTGCGCAAGCGCGCGCGAGACAAATAAAAGTAGCAGCTGCCATCGCTTAACAATACAATCCTGCGCACAACAACATACATATGTATATACAGATAAAACGTACCTTTTGACAGGATATGCGTACTAGAATATATAGTGTATAAAGGGAGTAGAATTGCCGCCGCAAGGAACACGCACAGCTGTTGATGTCGGCAGGAATTTGGCACAGGACAAAACCAGAATATAGCGCGCATAAATAGATATGTATGTATGTACAAGTTGACAGAAGGGGTCGCATTTTATACGAGAGCATTTGTATGTGTCTGTACGTGTCCTTAGCGGAATTGCGCAATTAAAATTAAAGGATATGCATGATCGCATTATTTATATGTATGTCGAATATGTACCTACCCGACAGCTCGTTGTATTTCGATTATTTCGGTTTTTTTTTTTTTTTTTGTATCTTTACTTATACTGAAACCTAACGGTAGTAACCTAACAAAACGAAAGAAAACACAAGTCCTTTCTACCGATATCCGTTCTGAATATGCTTTGTTCAAAAACTTGCCTGAAAGCAGCTCGAAAGAAACTGCAAACTGGTTTCTTTTGACGAACATTTTTCCTTTATTTATTTCTTTTTTTCTTTTTCGATTTCTTACTGTCAAACAGAATAATAACATACATATATTCTTGTTGACATAGGATATTTTATGTATTTCTTCAAAATAGGCTTACTCTAGTGAAGCTAGTTTTAAGTATATAAGGTTCAATTTAAACAAGAAGTTACTTTATGTATTTGCAAACCAAAAAAAAAAAAAAAAATAGTTTATTTTGTACATGTTCTATAAAAACAAACAACAACAAAAATAAAAACTTATCTAAAAAAAGGCAAATCGACTACAGCTGCACACAATAGCTACCACAAACGTCTGGAATTCTACAACTATTGGATTGGTTTTACCTGCATAACAAATAAAAAACCGAACTATGAAGAACTGCAGCTGCTCAGGTAAAAGAGCAATTACTATATGGCTACAAGGATTTTAATCAGAACGTTGAAGAAGTCGGCATTCGCCTGGAGAACACACACATTACAAGAGCATGGCATCTAAAAGCAATCCTCACATGTGGAGGTACTGAAAAAAAAAAAAAAAACAAAACAAAAAAACTTACAAATCCAATTCACATCTCTCGTACATACTACAACGTTGAACTCTTGATTACCACCAATAATAATAATACACACGTAAATTAGCGTCGTAATATGTATACTATTCGTACTATACAAATGCGTACTTGTACCTATCTGAAAAGTTTTTTGTACTATATTATATTGTATTCGAGAATTTATATGAATTGTATTTAACTTTTGATGCAGAATTTGTTTTGTTAGTGATAATTAATACGCATACCACATATGTAACTTCTCTCTATGAATTCTTCACATACAAATTTTAAAGTATCTACTAAAAATATTGAGAAAAAAAAATAAACGCCCCATTGCCATAGAATAGAGTCGTCAACCAAAAGAAACATTTTAATTACCTATTTAACTTTGTTCTTTAATACTCTCTCTATCTGTTTCTATAATACTAGTTTACAGAAAAAAGTAAGAAACTTTCTCTTACATTTTTTTTTTTTTTTTAGAGTAATTTCGGTGTGCTGAACACGAGAAACATGCTTAAATTTGTTTTTATTTGTGCCATAACGGTATATTTGTGTGTTTTCGTTGTATGATTTTACTTAAACCAGCGTCCAGAGTGAATGACAAAAACGAACACCTTTCTAGTGATATATCATTGATTGTTATCGGGTTTGCCATTCACACTGCACGCTGGTTTAAGTAAAATCGTACACCATAAAACGCAAATATAACGTTAACTAGCTTATTTTCCCAAATTTAAACAAAAAAAAAATATTTTGTTCGTGTTCAGCGCACCCAAATTACACTAAAAAAATGTGTAAATTATAGTTTCAAAAATTGAAATTTGTAAACTAGTGTAATGTAATATTTATTACCGTATCGCGCAATAGTTAAATGTAAAAAAAAAAAAAAAAATAATAGTAGTAAATTTTTAGAGCTGATGTCCCTAACGCAATATTTACAATGGTACGCGTAAAAACTTAATTTAACTATGCAATACAATTCTAAAACAAATAGAAAGAAGGCGTTTGGTTTGAGTTTATTGTACGTAGGTACTACTGTATCTTGTTTGATAGCTATCATTTTGAAACATGTTTGTAGGTAATATTTGATCTAGTGGCTCTTTTAATAAATGCCTACACAGATGCGTGCTACAATATACTTATAAATACACTACATAACAGCGAACACACGCCTAAGCAAATACATATCTATAGCTAAAATTATTATTTACAATTTGTTCCTAAAAAAAAAACCATACAAAAATAAAATCTTAACAGCTTCTATTTTTTGTTTAATTTAGTTGTTTATATTTTTTTAGTCAAACATTAATTTAAACAAAAAAAAAAACAATATAATTTAATGTAGTATTCACAACCACTGCTTTTAAGTGAGTACCCTTTATTTTTGTTGTTGTAGTTATTTTGTGTTGAAAAATGTTTGTTTTTTTTAAATATATATATATATATATATATATATATATATATATATATATATATATATTTTTTTTTTTTTGTAAAAATTATTTTAAAGAAATATATTATACTGAAGCTGTGATAGATAAACCTTTTTGCGAGGCATTTTTTTCGCTGATTTCAGTGAGGTTTCATACGTACATTTTAAAACACTTTGTAGAAGATCATATGTACCTTTATTGTTAAAGACGTTTTTCATGTAGCTTAAAACTAGACTTAAGTTCTATAAACATCATTAACAGGAGTCTCTCTCAACAAACTTTGTTGAAAATTACACAAATTTTTCCCCTCATTGTTAAATATTTATACTTTTCAAAATTCGTACAAAAGTGTTTTTACTGTAGTTTTGTGAAACACATTAATCAGTTAAACAGGTTGATTTTTGTAACATAAAAAAGCGTTCATTTTAGCATTTTAAATTTATTAATAATGTAATTTAGAGTTAATCATTAACTACACTATTAAAAAGAACTCCAATTCAGTAGAGTACTGCATCTGTCTAAAACTCGATCAATTAATGTACTGAAGAAAGAGTTAAAATAACTTTCTTTGAAGTTTACAAATAAAAGTTACTGAAGACCAGTTGTATATCAAGTAGATATGTGTACCCTAATGCTCAAATAAATAATCTTTAGAGGGCACACATACAGTTCTAGTTTTGACAGTTGATCTGATAGTACACTGACTAAATTCGGTTTCAAAACTGAATTTCACGTACCTTGAAACTAAATTTGAGTGGGTATTACTCTTTCCAAGCAATTTCTACGTACGCGTACGCTTTTTTAAATCGGGTAAAAAAATATATATTAAGTCAAAAGTCGGGTCAATATAGACATGTCCGTACATCTGAACACCGATATCTTGAACACTATAAGATATGAACTTCAAATTGGTATATTTGGACGCTCCTTTTCCCTTATCAAATAAAGTGTATTAAATGAACGTGCCAACGCCACTTCATTTAACCGGTAGCTCGCATACAAATCTGCACGCATTTTTGAGTTTTGTACGAAAACTGGTTGTTTTTTGTGCTTTTTAAGCTAGATATATACCAAATTTGGTATACTTTGCTGCTATTCTTATAAAAGATTTCATATAGACGCAGATCGGAACACCATACAATATAGTTCCATACAAATCTGTAGTTCATTTAGGGAGCGTTAAACATGGTACAGGGTATATCGTAGTCGAGCACACACGTTTGCAACGTTCTTCCTTGTTTTTCAAAACATATGTACCTTGCATATAGTTTGGGTTTTTTCCCCAAGGAAACAGCCAGCCAAGCAATCAGCCACCGAAAGGTTTCAATTTCTAAGTTGAACAATGAGTTATTTAGGGTGCACCTACGCTAGAACTTCCTAACTCCGCACATGATTCCAACAATAAAAATCAATGCAGTAGCATGAAGTTATTTTTTGTCAGTTTTTCTTTTTTGTAACTACAAGTGAGTGTCGTCAATTTCTGAGCACATGTGAATGACAACATTTTACAGATTTGAAAAATTGATGAACCACATTTTAAAAGAAATTCGACACGCTTACACCGATGTCTTAATAATTGGACATTTATACGTGGTCACACAAATAAATCAACAATGTAAACACAGCCTAATCTAAACTATATGTCAGTTGAGAGTACCGAAGTGTATAAAATTTGTTCAGCTAAGAACCCCCTTTAGTTAAGTTGGTGGACTATCATCAGTGTAAAGACTGTAAAAGACTGACAACTTTACTTTAGCTAATATATTTGAAGCTACTAAAAGTTTAATTGAAAAGATGTTCATTAATATTCGTAACATTTAATCGAAAGTAAATGATATGCTGGTGAAAGATTTTATTATATATGTATATTTTTTTTTTTTTTTTTTTGTAATTATGAATGCAATAACTTTAGCTGTAGTAGGTACAGAGTTTCGTCGCTATATAGAATGCCATAGTTTTAATGTCAACTAAAAATGGAATATTATGCAAAGCGTATGCAATTGAATCGTTTTAGTTTTAAGACTTGTTAATGTATAGAGTAAACTAGTGTAATTATGTAAGAGCCAATTGCAAAAGGTACTACGGAAATCTTAAGTAAAACCAAACATCCAAGCTCTAGTTTAAGTAAAAATTTATGAATAAACTAAGAACAAAACAAACAAACGAAAAACAAAATGTGCAAATCTCTGTAAAATGTATTCTAACAATGTTTTCTAGTACTAAATACAATGGACTAGTGCGTTTTTATGAGTATTGTTCTAGTACCACCATATCAACCATACGTATTTAATCGAATTACCAAGTTTGCCTACCATATTGCTGTTAAGAATATATATTTTTTTTTCTGTAATTATACATATATACTTGAGCAGTGAAAAACCGAATTATGATGCCCTATACTACTTAGTCGATTTTTTAGTTTTATTCTGTTTTTTTTTTTTAACTACTTTCTACTGAATAATTATGTATATACGTATGTAATTGTGCCTTCTTAGGGGTTCTCTCACTCTCTATAACTATAACTATATATATACATATCTCTCTCTACTCTACTCTACTTTACTTTACTATAAGCATATATAAATATTTTTCTCTAAACATACCTATATAAAAAATCATATTACCTAGCAGCTGATATTCTTGAAAAAGAAAAGTATCTCAGACTATACTCTTAATTGAACACGTATAACACCATATAAATATTATTATTGAAATGTTTCTAGAACTCTATTGATTTTGTTTATGATTTAAATTTTTTGTTGTTTATTTTCGAACTTTATTTTTTTATTATATATTTTTTTTTTTTTTTTTTGAAATTATTGTTTGTGTTAATTTGTTGTGCGAAGCCATTTGTGTTTGTCTATTTTTGCAAATTATTAAACGCGATAATCATCAGATTTTGTAATTATTTTATGTAACTAAACAAAAAAAAACTAAAAGTAAATGCATTTTTAGATCTAAAAGCAAGCGAATTTGAATAATAACTTCGTTACTTAGCAACAGCAAAGCCGCCAGTGCATATGTATATTCAAACAGTTGGCTGTTGTCTAATTCGAAAACAACGCATTGAAGTTAAAGTTACATGCGTTCTGATGGCAACAGCGCTGTCTGTATCCGCAATGCAATACTTTAGGTATTTTGTGTTAAAAAAATATAAATATAAAACTTAGTTGCAGCAAATGATTCGATAGATTGATATTTATATATACATATATATATATATACTATATGCAAAACAAAACAAAAAAGCTATAAACAATATTTGTTGATTAATAATATTAATAATAATAATAATATTAGGTACATAATTTGGTTTAAACTTTTGCTAACTACTCTTTTGTAGCTTTAAATAGTTGCAGCAGCAAATCTTTGAGACTACTCACTAGAAAAATTTAGTTTCTATTTTTTTGCGGCATTTTAAATTTGTGTTTTACTAATTTTCTATACAATATCTCTTTTTCCCTATTTATGTTTAAAAAATTGTCCGCTTCGCACTTATAGCGTAGTCGCGGCTTTGGTTTCATCACTTTCCAAGAACCCTGTACCGTTGACAAAGTACTTCAAGTGCCCATACATACACTCGATGGCAAAAAGATTGATCCGAAGCATGCTACACCGAAAAATCGTCCACGTCAGGCAAATAAAACCAAGAAAATCTTTGTTGGTGGCGTTTCACAGGATACATCCGCCGAAGAGGTGAAGGCGTATTTCAGTCAATTTGGCACCGTCGAGGAAACCGTAATGCTAATGGATCAACAGACAAAACGTCATCGTGGTTTTGGTTTTGTAACATTTGAGAATGAAGATGTTGTCGATCGTGTTTGTGAGATACATTTCCATACGATCAAAAGCAAGAAAGTGGAATGTAAGAAAGCACAGCCCAAAGAAGCAGTAACACCAGCTGCACAATTGCTACAGAAACGCATTATGCTTGGTACACTGGGCGTACAATTGCCCACAGCGCCGGGTCAATTGATGGGCGCACGTACAGCAACTGGTGTCGCAGCAGCTATGAATCCATTGGCCATGTTACAATCACCAGCACATCAGTTCTTGCAACAATCCGGCGCAGCAGGTGCAGCACAACAGGCAGCACTAATTTCACAGAATCCCTTCCAAGTACAAAATGCTGCAGCAGCTGCGGCCGCTGTAGCTGCCAATCCGACTGGTTTTGGCAAACTACTGGCAACATATCCGCAAACACTGCACAGTGTTAGGTGAGTGAGATACACAATGAGTACAAAATGCAAAATTTTTACAAAAACAAAATTAACTATTAAATTAATTATTTAATTTAACTCTTAACTTATACACCATACAGATACGCGCCCTATCCCATACCCGCTTCAGCTGCTGCCGCCAATGCTGCACTGGTGCAGGCGCAGGCACAGGCACAGGCTCAATCACAACAGCAACAGCATCATCAACAACATCAGCATCATGCTGCTGCTGCTGCTGCACAGCAACAACAACAACAACATCAACATAATACTGCCGTCGCCGCTGTTAATAATGCAGCTGCTGCTTCACAGGCGCATCATGCATTGGCTGCCAATACCGCTGCCAATGCAGCACATCCACTTGCCGCAGCGGCAGCACAACAGGCTGCGCTTGTCGCTGGCAATCAGCTGAATGCGGCAAATGCTGCTGCAGCAGCTGCCGGTAATGCGGCTGCCTATCAAAATTATGCCTTGGCCAATGTGGATATGTCGAGTTTCCAGGGTGTCGATTGGAGCTCTATGTACGGCATGGGCATGTATGTCTAAGTTTGCGAATGATGAAGTAAAGCATCATTACTCTCATATTATGATGGAGACTATGATGCGTTAGATGCGTATGTAAATAAACAGCGCAAGTGAAGGTACGTTAGCGTACCCGGTATTTGGGAAAGAACTCTCATAGCATACACACACAAACACACACACACACACACACACTCACAACATGCATACAACAACCATACAAACCTAAATACACAAGAACAGCTAATGAATGCTAGTTTCTACATATTATACTAAAACAAACAAAAAAAAAAAAGAAAAAGAAAAGAAGTATGACATAATATTTAATTTATAATTATAAAACGTAAAATATTAGCATTTAAAAATTTAAATTTAATTGTTTATTTGAAAAAGAAAACGAAATGAATACATTTATTCGCAGCAGAATGCGCAGCGAAAATCAAATTATTGAGTTAAGTAATTAAGCATTGCTTAAGTGTTAGAAGCAGGAAGCAGCGGCGAGATATTAGTATTATATAACAGATACAAACAAAAAAAAAACAAAAAAAAGAAAACTACGCGAGCATAAATAATAATTAAAAGCATCAAATACATGAAGAGCAATATAAAAAAAAACATCTCATATAATGTGAAAACTAAAATATAATAATAAAAAGATACAATTTTAAAACGCAAAGCAAAACAAAAAATCGAATAAAACAAACAATTCTCTTTGAAATTATTAAAATTAAACTCTAAATAAGATTAATTGAATTTAATGAAAACCGAAATTTTAATTGTAAAAAGCAAAACCAACTAATAAAAATTATATATTATATATTTTTAAACCCAAAATGAAAAACAAATTAAAAAAAAAAAAATTAAAAATCTAAAAAAAAAACCACCGATTGTGATTGCGTTTAAATTAGCAGTTTATAATTTTAAAAAAACTAACTAACAAAAACGAAAAATAAATTAATTATAAACAACAAATTATTAAAAAGTATAAAAATTAATAATAAATATTCATACACACACACACAATCACACAACAACAACAAAGATGAAAAACAAATAAAAAACGCGCATAAAATACAAAATCGTGTTGAAAACGTCACTAAAAACGTGCGAGAGCAGCAGCAGAATTACAGAAACTATTAAATTTTTTGCAGTATTAGCAGAAGCAGAAAAACTGCAAAAAAAAAACCAAAAAAAAAAAAATAAGAATAATAAACAGATACTAAATAAATAAATTTTAAACACATGGCACTTTGCTCAAAACTGTATGATAAACTAACAAAAAAAAAGTCTTGCACAAGTGATTTGAAGAATATACGAAACGAATGCATTCGTGCAAGGCGCACCTATGAACGGACAACGCATGAGTACAACTACAGATGCATGCATACATAACATTGTACGTATGCATTTGGTTTCAAGCAACGCATGCAACATTTGTGCAAGGCTTTAATAACTAAACTAAACAAAAAAAGAAATCTATAATGAATTGGTAGCATATAGTGTAGTTGTAGGGCACAGCAGCAGCAGTAATGACAACAACGTCACACCATATGAAACAACGACAACTCTCATACACTTACATACAAACACACACACACACAAGTATAAATAACAACCATAATACAAAATATATAACTTAAATTTGCTTTTGAGTTATATATTTTTTAAATTGTATTTGCGCTAATTTAACTCATCTTGCGTTCATTCGTTTGTAATAGTAATAATAGTAATACATATTTTACAATTAGTTAATATTAACGAATTTAAACAAAAATAGAAGAAGCAAAACATAAAAAAAAAAACAATTAATAAGCACTACTAAGCGCTACTCCCATCATACACACACAAACACCAACAAACAAACAAACAAAATGACACACACACACACAGAACACTCAAAAACTTACAAAACTAATACATTACTATATAATCTAATAATACATAGCGCTTTGAAATTACATACTTGCTGCTATTTACTTAAAAAATATATACTATAATATATATCCTTGATTGCATCATAATATAAAACTGTACTTTGTACTTAAAAACAATAAATTGTAATTGAATATTTCGAATTATTATTTTTCTTATACTTTGTTTTGAAATTTATTAGTTCTAATTAGTTTTATGTTGTAGCAATTTAACATTGATTTGTAATTGCGTAATTAAGTACTTGTACTTTGTTTTTAGTATTTTCATACAATTTACTACTACTACTTTCCTTTTCTTTCATATTTAGTATATTTTAGTTTGATTTGCACTCTAGGTTTTTGTATATAAAAACAAAACAAAAAACATACCTATATCAGTGTTCTCATTTGAAGCAATTGTTAAAAAATCAAATCAAACCTGAACTCAAAAAAAATTTGAATTTTAATAAATTACTGATGAGAACTTGTAGCTCAAGTTCGACGCAACACGTGTATATGCCGCTGTGTAAGATTTTACTGTATAACAAAAAGTATATTCACATTGAGTAAAGTATGTTAAAAATATTTCTCAATGTAAAAGTGAACAGCTCTGTTCAGCCCTGATCATATATAGTACATATGTATGTGACACATTTCTCATATTGCATTAAAAATAGTGTCAAAACAGTACAAATTTAAATTTAAAAATTGTTTATTATGCCGAAACTATGTCACATATATGTATATATGTTCGTCCGAACAGCAGCGCACTAAATGAGTGTTTAAAATTTGTATGCATCTGGGAATCATTCATGCATTAAATTAAACATTTTTGAATAATTTTGAAAAAACAAAAAAAAAATGTATTTAACTTAAATCATGCAAAACGAGTTGTACTTGAATCATTATTTTTGAAAGAAACAGAAGAATTGAATGTATATTTAGTTGTTATAACTTAAAACGAATGATTCATACAATTTATTTTTTCAAAAAGTTTTTAGAAAGTATGTTTCAAAATGTGCAATGAATTTTGAATGATTCAAATTTCAAAAAGTCAGTTGAAGTGAAATCATACAAAATGAGTTGTACATTTTTGAATCATGCTTTTTGAAACAAACAGAAGAAATGAATGTATATTTAAATATTTCATTGCTTTAGTTGTTACTACTTGAAAAGAATGATTCATACAATTAATTTTTTTTCACAAAGTTTTTAAAAAGCATGTTTCAAAATGTGCAATTCATTTTAAATGATTCCAATTTCAAAAAATTGATTGAATTTAAATCATACAAAATGCGTTGTATATTTTTGAATCATGCTTTTTGAAACAAACAGAAGAATTGAATGTACATTTCATTGTTTAAGTTGTTCTAACTTAAATTTTTTTTCAAAAAAAAATATGTGATGAATGATTCATTCAATTTGTTTATCCAAAAAGTTTTTAAAAAGAATGTTTCAAAATATGCAATATGTTTCAAAATATGAATTTAAATCGTGTAAAATGAGTTGCACATTTTTGAATCATGCTTTTTGAAAGAAACAAAACAATTGAATGTATATTTCATTGTTTAAGTTGTTCTAACTTAAAACGAATCATTCATTGAATTTGTTTATCCAAAAAGTTTTGAAAAAAATGTTGCAATACATTTTGAATGATTCAAATTTCAGTACAGTATTCAATATTCTTTGTGAATTGAAAATGAATTATGCTTTTATAGCTCCGTTGAACTGAAAATTACCATTTTAAAAAGTTACTTTACAAACTCTTGTGTTTTTTTGTAACAAAATTTATCAAATTTTTTCAATTTTTACTTTTTACTCACACTACTTGAAAACTCTTCCTTTTTTTCTACATTTTCATTAACTTCTGCAATTACATTTTACTTGTACCCGTAGTAGTACATTAATTGATTTCTTAGTTTTAGTTTTGACTTAATTAGTATTTGTTTTATTTGAATTACATATAAAAATTTTAGCACTTTAGTTACTATTACTACTACCAGTTAATATAAACAAACAAAAAAACAACAACAACAAAAAAAGTTAAAGCAGGCATACCTATACTATATATACTACTATTATTAAAACTACAAATACAAAAAGAGTATATAGTTCTAAAAACAAAACAAAAAACATTTTTTGCATGTTTTATTTTAGTTTAAATTATAATTTTTTTTTTAATTTTGCCGCCTTTTTGTTTTTATTTTTTCATTATGTAAATATATAATTGAATTAATAAAAATTATATATATGAAAAATATTGCTATTGAATATGAAGCAAAACATAAAAAAAAAAATCTATGTGTTTTATTATTTATACTTAATTATATATAAAAAAATATATATTTTGTTCTGGTATATTTGTTTGTTTTTTGTAAATTGTTTGTAGTAGAAAAACAAAATTAATTGTGGTAGTTCGTTCATGTTGTTTTCTATTATTTTCTATGGTTTTTATTTCTTTTTTTTTTTTTTTTTAATTTTTGTGGTGAGTATGTAAATTTGGTTTTTAGCAATTCTACATTAAACATAATTAACTCTCTTTTTATACATAGACAAAGAGAGAGAGAGAGAGAGTGAGATACAAATTCACGCCGCTATAACTGCTGAACTCACGTTTTGAAATAGTTTGGTGCAGTGTAGCTCACCGACCGGTTTACAAACATAGTTCTTCTTCTTCTGTAAACTGTGCCCTATAGTAAATCATTAGTTTTTCATTTTATACATATTAATTCTTTTGTGCTTTTCTGTATGTTGCAACATTATTTATGAAATTATATAGTTCAAACGTTATTTATACAAAGTTACGCAAAAAACAAAAAAAAAAAGCAAAACAAATCTCCCATAGACAAGGTAGATGAAGATGATGAGGATGATGATATGTAGTGTAAAAATAGCGTTTTGGTAAATTGTGATACTCTTTCTACAAAAACAAAATTTAATTTTATACTGTGTGCTACGACTGCCAATAGTTTTTTCAACAAACAAATCAAATAATAAAAATTAAAAAATAAATTACATTCATATAAAATACTAAATGCACTCATATATTTTATACATATATGGAAATATATGTGAGTGTAGAGAGCGTAAAAAACCAAAGAGCGCATGTTTATACACACGTTTAGCAATACATATAACACATATTTACCAAAAATTATTTTAAAACATTTATTTATTTATTATTATTTTTTTTTTTTTAATGAAAATTTTACAAAACATTCCATACAAATGCTTAAAATGTGTTTATTTGTGCCATTTTTTGTACTTATTCAAAATTATAATAATAATTTATACAAATAATATTTGTTTATATTTATAATTTGTCTGTCTATGTTCAAGATCTCAGCAAAAAAGTTTATTATTGATCATGTAAAATTGTATTTTAACATAAATATATTTTAGAAAATACTTTTAACACTGAAAGCTTATATATATATATATATATATATATATATATATATATATATATATATATATATATATATATATATATATATATATATATATATATATATATATATATATATATATATATATATATATATATATATATATATATATATATATATATATATATATATATATATATATATATATATATATATATATATTTATAACTGTAACTATTAATTATTATTCTTTTATCTCATACGCAAGAAGTCAAAAAATTTGTAGTTGATTTTTATACCATAGTCTTATACTATAAAAAAAAAATACAAAACAAAAATACCAAAGTAAATAAATAATTAATTGACTTCAGTTTTTTCTTTAGTGTGTACTGTATAGAATATTTTTATACGGTAATAAATCTAATTCAAATTTTTATCCATTTATCTGTAAAAGTTTCCATTATACTATTAATATAAACTATACTAAAAAGCGCACGCATAATATACACACTAACTACATACATTAAAATCAAACAAAAAAAATAAAACACTACGACATAATCTGTTCTTTGTTGCGTTTTTTTTTTAAGTGATATGTTTTAAAATTAGTTTGTACCATAAACTAAATTCAATATTTGTATGCGTTCCAATATATACTACATACTACAATAGCAGAAAATGATTTATTTTATTTCATCATAAATACATACATACATACATACATACATAAGTAGTATAGCTTGTTTTGTAATAATTAAACAACAATTTTTAGTATACATGCATATGCTGTAGAGTATACTTTTATATACCTCACATATGTATTTACATTTATACTATATAAGGCCAAGTAAACAGCTTATTCATTTTTTGTGTTTTAGAATAAACTCTGTATATTTGGAAGCTGAATCAGTACTGTGTTACACTGAAACAGGCTTTGGTATTTTCATACAAACATTTCACATAATTCTTGCATATAGTGATAACATATTTTTTAAATAAGTTTTAATGACCTAGGCATCCTTATAAAAGCTTAAGTTCTTAATAATTATCATCACATTTGTTCAATATATACTAATATCAAATAGCGCTAAAGTTTGTGAGTTTGTAGGGGGTAATCCATGAATATACTGAACCGATTTTGAAAATTTTTCTACCTATAGAATGCCACGTTATTTGTGACTGTTATAGGCTATATATTAATCCGAAAAATAAAGACTTTTTCGTGGTAGTCGGATTTGCAAAGTAAGTCGGAGAAAAAACGTTCAAACGAAAACGTTTCTTATGAACGCTGCCTTAACGTTGAGAGATATACTATGATTGAGTTCTAGAGAAAAGTTGTAGAGCTTTATAATGCCTACAAAAAAGTCAGCAACATCATATGTCTAACTTTTATATTTAAGTCACATTTACGAGTTAATGTGGTCGTGGTGGGCATGGGAGGTAGGGAAAAGAAGTTGTATGGGTCGTGGTTGTAGGGGTCGTGGTGGTAGGCTAAAAGGTGTTAGGGAAAGGGCCGGTGGGGCAGGGAAAGGAGAGTTAGGGGAAACGCGCCGGGTACCAGCTAGTAGTAAATAAAGCAAAAGGTGTGCTTGGCTTTGTTAAGCGTTGTTCTAAGGAATTTAATGGCCCTTATAGAACACTCAACCCATCTATACTTCTCTTGTTCGTTCTATTTTAGAATTTGGTTCCTGTATTTGGCACCCATACTATGGTATTCACGAGAATCGTATTGAGTCAGTTCAAAAACAGTTTCTTCTGTTTGCTCTTAGGTGTCTCAATTGGGATCCCGATATAAATCGCCCACCCTATCATGACAGTTTAAAATTAATTGATCTCCCAACCCTCTCTTATCACATCGTTCTATGCTCTCTTCATAAAATTCATAATGCTGAATTTGATTCTCCCTACTTACTTCAGTTCATATTACTAAATGTTCCCATGCGGCCAACTCGCCACTTCGTGCCAATGAGGTTGCCTTTTTTGTACGCCAAATTACGCGCTCAATAACACAGGTCTACAAATAACGGGGTCATGTCAGTTGTTGGAAAGCTGAGGGTCATTTCCGAAGTAATTTGCTGCGTAGAATCCGAATCCGGGGTCAGAATTGACCCACCACGTCAGAATTTTGAGATAAGGCTCTTTGGACCAAAAACTCAAAAAATGAAATGCAGATTTGCATGAGGGCAACCCCTTTTAGTGAGGTTGGCATGTTCACTTAATACACTATATCTGCATAGGGAAAAGGAGAGTCTAAATATACAAAAAGCCTCGTATGACTTATAGTCTCTAAGGTTTTGTTGATGGTCAGACAAAAAGTTGCAAAAACTTAATATGGGTCGGATCAAGTGGGACTTGAGGGTAACGAACGAACGGACGGACTTATTGGCCAAGCGAAGAATAGTCAAAAAACTAATCGGCCTAATCAAATTTAATCGAACAACTAGAAATTTAGTATAGGCTAAATTTTCAGCTATCTGCTTAGATAGTAAAGAACAATGAGATTTATTTTTCTAGTGGGAAGACATGCGTTTTCGCACTGGTCTTCGATACCACTTTATCAAGATTGGGCTTTCTGTAACCAAAGCCTGTTGCGTCTGTATAATACATTTCTTTAAGTAGCGGCTCGGTCAACTTGGTGTGTTAATGATGCAACCATACAGCATATGGCACCACATAAACTATATAGTTCATATGCAGCACAATACCCTCAAGTAGTGCTCGCAGTTCACATATACCATTCAGTTAAATGTATGTAATATGAAGTTATTATTTGACGGTAATTAAAGGAGATTCCTCAAAAGTCATGCATATGTTTTTTGGGAGGGTCGAAAACTTAGTAACAAAAATGCAATGCTATACAGCAAGACATGAAAGCATTCCAGAAGCCCTTCGAACATATGAAGTTTCGGTTTTCTTAAAAGCTTGTTCCAACTTGCTTTCGAAGGCTTTAATTGATGAATGATTTCAAGAAGTATATACACCTTTCTACGCTTTTAGAATGTTGTATTGTGAATGCGCTGCTTTCTTTTCGCATTGTGTAGAGCTCTATTCGAATACCAGTTTCTTTAATACAATTATTATTTCTGTAATGTACGCTGCTGTGTGAATAATATAAAAACACACAAAAGATAACTTTTTACTTGGCGCAATAAGTATATAAATAACATTTTTGTTTGTATGTGTAGTAAAAGATATTTGAATACACTTTTTGAATTAGTTCGTTGCCGTTCAGAATCTGAGCGTTCTAAATTCTTACAATGAAACAGATATGGCTACATTTATCGAGTCGAAATTTGATTGTAGTTTAAATAAATTGTTTTCTTATATAATTAGATATAGTACTATAAATAAAGAACTCACATCAACTTTATGGTAAACGTCTATACAAATAGCTGTGACCAGTGTTACGATACCACGGAAAAGTTGATGTGCATTTCTTTATAAACTCTTAGATATTTTATTACAACAAGCTAATAAAAACCATGTAAAATATGCAGCTAAATATATATTATTCCATAAATTAATTTCAATTTTTACAAAACAATTTGTGCAGTTTATGCAGTCTATAGCAGCATGTTCATATATGGTAGTTGGATTTCATTTGCTTAGTACATAGTATATATATATATATTTTTTTTTTTATGACAATGTAGAGCTCATATCATAATAATGATTGTGTGTATAACCCCAATTTCTAAAAACGAAATCCAATTAATATATATAAATATATATATATATATATATATATATATATATATATATATATATATATATATATATATATATATATATATATATATATATATATATATATCCGAAAGTATATACGAACACGTTAAAATATTAGCATTACATTTACATATATCGTATGACAATAAGAACAACTGTGTTTCACGACAGCATTCAAGTCAGTATTCGAGAGAAAGATTGCTAGAAAATTGAGGCATATAGAAAAAACTTCAAAAATAAAATATAAAAAACAAAAAAATTAATAAAAACTAAAAGCAATATTTAAACAAATAATTGAGGAAAACATAAAGTTGATTGTAGGTTTAACAAATTTTAGATATTTATATAATAATATATACAGACATATTTAGCAGAACGTGATATACATACAGTCATTTACATACATACATATATATATATATTTATATATATATATATATATCTCTCTCTCTCTCTCTCTCTCTCTATATATATATATATATATATATATATATATATATATATATATATATATATATATATATATATATATATATATATATATATATATATATATATATATATATATATATATATATATATATATATATATATATATATATATATATATATATATATATATATATATATATATATATATATATATATATATATATATATATATATATAAATATATATATAGTAGTATATATACCTACATACATATATGTATATTAAAAGAAGTTTACGAAATGAAGTAATTTTGTATAAACTCGTACATAGACATGAACTAGTTTTAGTCCGTGAACATTTCAGCGTACATACATAATCTCGTATACTAAATACACACATGCATACATACTTCTATACTACAACACATATACATACAATTCAATATAATATTATGTATAAAGATTAAGGTACAAACGCATATCACTTGAAAAATCGAAACAAACAAAAATTATAAACCAACAGATATAGAATATGTATGTTTAAGACGTTATGCAATCTAGAAATAATGCTCTAAAATAATTAGGCATAATTGCGTACGCTTGGCTGATGATAGTGTTGTGTAATAAAAATAAAAATTATTGACGTGGCTTAGAAGTTTTTAGGGACAACAACAACAACAACAGCAACAACAAAAGAAATTCACGAGTGCGTCAAAGATAGAACAAGAAAAATAGATGATTATACATATATATATATATACATACATAAATATAGTGGAAACTTTGAGACTTTAGTGCAAACAACGATGAAAATTAAATGCCTAAATGTATTTAAAAAATATAAATAAATAAAAAATAAAGAGAAAAAACATGATTAGGGCTATTCCGGTTCTCACTTTCGAGCATATTTGCAAAAATGAATTCAATAAAATGGCAAATTACACGGTTTGATCCAAAAAAAAAAAGCCGAACATTTTAGTTATAAAATAAAACAAGCATGTTTTTCAAAGCTAATATTTATTCCAAATACGATGCATTAACAACGTTTGTAACGCGCTCAACCAATTTATGCATGAACATTTTAAACTCGGATGTGCACCCGTCTCAAGGCTGCTTGTATGACTGGAATGTCATCGTAGAAATCACCTTTCATTGCAGTTTTCAATTTTGGGCAGAGAAAATAATCGCACGGTGTGTTAGATCAGACAAATACGGTGGGTGGTCAATGAGACAACTCTGTTTTTTCATCAAAATTGTTAAAAAATTTAGATAACTTTTCTGGTCTTGTGAGGTGGTGCATTATCATGCAATAAAAACAGCTGCTTTCGAACCTAACACGTAGTACACTCGACCATAAACGCGTTGTAAAACTTGTAAATAATATTCTCCATTGTGACACTTTCGAGCTTCTGGAACAAATTCCTTGTGAACAATACACTTGGCATCATAGAAAGTTATCAACATTGTCTTGACGTCCGAAAACGCAATTTTTTTAGTTTTTGGTTTGTCTTTTGACTTTCACTCTGCAGATTGTTGCATTAGTTTCAGAAGCATATTTAAAACACCATGTTTCAACACCAGCTACTTATGATCGAATCACGAAAATCTGTTGAAATGTTGTCTTTGCAATGCTCTATACGATCTATTTTTGTAACATCTGTTAACTGAACTGGAACAAAACGTGCACACAACTTTCTTTAAACCAAATCTTCAGTCAATATTTTGTAGATTGTACAGTAAGATGAATTAAATTCTTCTGTCATTCTTCTCACAGTGAAATTTGCATCGATAGCAATAATTTCACTTACTTTTTCGAATAACTCAGCACGATTAGATGCTTCGGGTCATCCAGGTCCTGAATCATCATTTAAATCAACACGTCCGTTTTTAAATCGTGTAAAACCACGTGTAAACTTGAGTACGACTCACATAATCATTATCATAAACTTTTTTTTTTAACAATTCGTAAGTCTCAGCAAATTTTTTAGCGAGTTTAAAACAAAATTTTATATTTGCTCTTAGTTCCATTATGTTTTTACGATATAACTACCAAAACAGCTGTTATTAAAACGTGTGTCATTTTGTAACCTATCAAACGATTAGCATCAACTTGCTGCTGCTTTCGCACGCAGAAAAATGTATCTTTCTAACACTGCCAACAAGTTTAATCGATGGCGCAACGTGTTCTATGATTTTAACTAAAAGTTCGATTATTTTTAGATACAGCACAGATATGAGTTGATTTGGCGATTTGAATTCACTTGTTACGACTAATGTGAATAGCACTGTTGTTATGTGCCAAGTGTATACAATTCGCAAAATCGCGCAATGCCTTAAAAATTTAACAATCTATCGCATTTACTTGCGCAATAGTATATTTCCGTAAGTGATAATCGGAAAGGCCTATATATGCATAAAAACCAAAACAGGTTAGTATACAGTTCAATTCTTTTGTGTTTAAAAATGTGGACCAAGAATTTCCAAGCGCTTCATTTCGAAGATTAGCGTAATTTCACACAAACAGATTTTTGGCTTCTTGTTTAATGATTTATTTAACATTTTAGGTTTGTATAGTATTATATTTTAATTTTGTTATTTGTTATTTTATGCCTATATTAAATAATAAATTCAGCAGGATATGCTAAAAAATTTTACTCAAAACTGTACTTCGAATTATGCTAGTCAATTAAAACAAGAGTAATATAAAATATATTTGAAAAAAAGAAAAAAAATTAAAAAAAAAATTTAACTATAAACTAAAAAAACTTATGCGCCAACAACTGCTGACGGTACAGTTTAAGTTGTTCATTCAAAGCATCTATTATATTTACTATAAAAGTTGCTTCAACTCATTCGAAAAAAAACTTTGTTGGTGTAAGTAAGCGACTTACAAAAAAAAAAAAAACTTACACTCTAATCTTTCAACTATAACAATAAACTCAAAAAGCAATTCTTTTCTTTGGAAAATAAAAAAAAAACATATATATATATTTATATATATATATATATATCTATATATCTATATATCTAAATATATACACTTACGATATATAAAACAAATTTTAAACTTAAGTCTAACTTTAAGCATAACAAAAAAGAAGAGAACTTAGTTAATGCAGCTACTATTATAACAGCAGCTAATTAATTTTACGTGCTATTTATTTATTAATTGCTAAAAATAAAATATATATCTACAAAAAACAAATATAAAAAACATAAACAATAGTACTCTCTAAGAAATGTGTTACTTATAAAAGAAACAAATAAAAACAACAACAATGCTATTTATGCTCGTTTCAAAAGGCTTCATGAAATAAAATCAAATAAAATAAAATAAAAAAATAAAATAAAATACTTAAACAAACAAAACAATATTTATTGCTAATTTTAAGTGTTAACTATAAAAATTGCGTTGGAACACAAACAGAAAAAAAAAACAAAAAACAAAAAAAGAGTCGAATCATATTTCAAAATTTAAACATGCTAAAAACAAATTATGTATACTGTATAATTTTTGTTCTCAAAACAACTGCAGTGAGTTCTCGTAACATATCAATTAAATACGACGCAGCAGATTTTCAGATCGTACGACGAATCGAAATTAACACCAAGTTCAATTTTTTAACAACATCAACAACAACAACATGAAAAAAAGAAAATAACTTAAATCAGAACAAGTATTTTTTTAATTGAATACGTCGAGGTGAGTAATACAAGAATATTTTTTAAAGAAATTAAAAACACATAAAAAAAAAATAAAAAAAAAAACACATGAAAACTATAAAAAATGATGAAGCAAAAGAACAACTTTTATAGATACTCGTCTTCCAGAAACTAAGTAACAATTTATTATTGTACTTCAATGCAAGCAAAATACGAAACGAAAAATGGATAATACTTTCCTATATTTATCATAGATATTCTATTATGTTTTGTAATCTAATTGGATTTTTTTTTTTTTTTTTTGTTATTTTTGTACGTAAAATTTTTGCTTTGGGTATTGCAATAGCTTAAGTTGTCAGTTGAGCAAGGCATAATGCAATGAATATTGATTACTCAGTTAAATAATTGTATATACAATGGTTGCACGTTAAAATCGAGTAACAGAATTATTTCCAATACAAAAAATTCATCTAAGTATGCGCTCAGAAAAGCAGTTATATGGCCGATCCTACGAAAAGAAGTTGTTGGGCGCCAAATTATTGCTGTACGTCGAATTGTCGGTCAGTTCGATGTTTTTTACACTTGTTTGTCTGACATATGGGAACTCATATCGTCATGTTGTGGCGCTAGGGATTCATACGCTGATATTGTAGTATCATTTAGAGTTATCACCGTTCCTACACAAAAAATTCATTTGGAGTTAACCGCTCTATGATATACTATAATCATAGAAGTGATGTGTTCAGCAGCGATAAACTGTAACAAATGTAAAATTTTACAACAACAAAAAAAATATCAGCAGCTACATTTGACATTTTTGGTATACACTGTAAAGAAAGTCATAATTATACAGTTACTACAAATAGTCAACATTTTTCGCAGGCTCAAGCCCCCAGTAATAAAACACTAATTAAAATGTGTTCACCAATATATTTCAACTATCTGCGAGAGTCATATACTCGTAACTCTCCAAGATAGCAATATTCACTGATAACCAGAAGGCCTTTAGAGAACTGAGCTCTCATGCAATCAAATCAAAGCTAGTTGTATTGTGTCTGATTTGACTAAACAATGAAGGAAGATTTTGTTGCGTAGCGTTATGTTGAATGTCTCGTCATGCGGGTATAATAGGTAATACTAGGTAAGAACAAACAAGTTAGCAAGAAAGCCGTTCAATGATACGCTTTGGTGGCACGCTTTTGTCTATAGTGGGAGAAAATTAAAAACAGTGGCGAGTTCTGAACAAATTTTCAAATTCAGAAAAATACACTAATACTGAATGAAATTATTTATAAATGAACAGCTAGTACATATTAGCTACTGAAAGTGCCAAACACTTACAGATTTCGCTTAGGATACGTGGTGTCTCCCGCACGTTTTCTGTTTTCATTAGTGTATAAAATGTGACTGGCTATTTCAAAGTCGTGAAGTCAAGACTGCAACATTCTTTTTTGTTTTTATATGTTTTCTATCGCTGAAACCAAATGCGGACTCTATTTTTTCCCATCACATCAGGTTTTTGACATAAACTCAAATAAGCTAACTTCATAACTTCACAAAACGAAAAAAAAAAAAAAACTTTAAACTGTCCTGGTCGGACCGACATGGGTAATAGGATACAATTGACTTCGAAAACAGTTTCGGCGGCGCCAAAAATATGTAATAAACATGAACTGACCCACATAATTTTTTTCTTTTCTAGTTGGCTGTGTTGTTTGTTTGAAAAATGTCATGCTGTAAACTGAACCCGGGCCAGATGAACAACTTTTTTTGTGTAGCTGTGTAATTGAGGATTATTAGCAGGTTCATGTAACAATATACGTATACTTAAATCATTTTGTGTGTGTGTGTGTGTGTGTGTGTGTGTTTGCCGCACAATTAAAACAATCTGTTTCAGCTGGCATATCAAGAAAACCAAGTTTAAACAAGAAAAAACCTTAACTTCGGTTGACCCGAAGCTCTAATACCATTCACACGAAACTTTAAATAGTATTGTAATACATAAAAGTGGAGGTTTAAATAGGAGCTAACCCAAAAAGTGGGTGGTACACGCGCACTAGTAGATGTGTATAAAGCGATGTAGTAGATGTGTAAGATGCCGCCATATAGAATTTCAAGTTGATAATGACGTTTTCCATACAAATGCATTAAAGTGAACTGTGGGTTTGTATGAGGGCTACCTTCATACATTATATGTATGTTAAGCGACTGTCTCTTAAAAGGCACCATATCGTATTTCAACCTAATATTGACTTTCATAAAAAAGTTTTTCTTACAAAAAGTCAAAAGTGGTCCATAGGTTTGTATGGGAGCTACAACAAATAGTGGGCGGGCCACGCCCGTTAGTCTATGTATGTTGACCATAAAAAGGCACCAAATTGCATTTCAACCTAATATTGACTTTAATAAAGAAGTTTTCTTACAAAAAGTCAAAAGTGGGCAGTAGGTTTGTATGGGAGCTAGCCCAAATAATGGGCGGTTCCCACCCATTAATGTATATGTCAAGCATCCGTCTACTTTAAGTTACTATATCAATTAATAAGTTGATATTGACTACAATAAAAATGTTTTTCATACAAAAAGTCAAAAGTGGGCGGTGTGTTTGTATGGGGGCTACCCTAAAAAGTTGGCGTGGCGGGTTAGTGATGATACTCTATTCAACTGAAATAAAAATAAGTGTACGTGCAAAATTTCAACTGGACGTACAGACGGACATGGCTAGATCGATTCGTCTCGTCGAGCTGATCACGAATATATGTATATACTTTATGACGTTTACGATGGCTCCTTTAATGCGTTACAAACTTTCAGACAAACTGATAATACCATTTCATACTACTATGCCTGAATGGTATAAAAATCACAATGGTTCTGCACTTGTGTGTTTGTTTTTTAAGTCGTATGTGTTAAATGCCAAAACTAAAGAACTTTGAACACATAAATTCGTTGAGCTAATTTGTACCAGCTTTTTAAATTATAAAATGTGTAATTGTATTCATTGTACTCGAATTAGTTCTACCGATTACCTGGTCTTCCGCGTTCAAAAATAAATATTTTCATGTCATTTAACTAAGCAGTCGACAGCTTTCAGTTACTTTTGAAATAGACCGTCTAACTCTTTGTTACTAATTTCATGCTTTACTAATTTATAGAATCTTCAGTCAATAGTCGTCGGTAAGCTTCGTATAGTTTCAATAAACGTCGTTAATTTTGTAAAATTTATTGTAACGTATAACTTGCAAATATGTTCATAGTTTACATATTTCCATTGTGAGCACATAGTCTAACACTTTTGTCTATTTGCAATCCCAACTAAACCACTTAACAAACATATTTTCCATTTAATACATACTAGTACACTTTTAGTAGTAGTACCTATTTAAACTACTTTTTTTCCAACATTTTTCTGGTAATCTATCTAAAGAAAGTTTTTATGAAAAAATCATCAGTACAATGCAATTTTTGCAACGAGGAATTTAAATTTGTATTTGTATAAAAATCAAATTTCCCAAATCCAAAACTTTAAACCCAAACTTACTACTTTGACTTCTTAGCTGATATATAAAGAAAAAAATTAATGTATAACTCGCTATAGTATACAAAGAGTTTCTGCTATAAATTCTGTATTTATTAGTTTAGATTTGTTAATTAATTCACAAATGTGTGTATTCTACCTTTATTAAATATATTACAATATGTATGCTTTTTGTTATGAACTGTATCTACTTATATCTAAACCATATACTCGTACATGCATATATATATATATATATATATATATATATATATATATATATATATATATGTACTACTATATACAGTATATAAACTGACGATATACTCGTAATGTAATTGTAATTTGTAAGCAAGTGCATTATATTTGAGAACTTGAAAACTTGAAACAAAGAAAAAAACAAAAAAAGTAATGAGAAAACAATTCAACTTTTAGCCTTAAGACGTATATACCTTAGTTGTAATAAATAAGCAGCTCATATGTATGTAAAAGATAAAAATTGCAAGTTTGAACAAAAAAAAAGTATCTAAATTGAACATTTTTACGAGTATATAAGCAAAATGTTTAAGAGTAAAGTTGCTAAGTGTGAACAAAAAAATATAAGAAAAGTTCATATAGAACAACCAAAAAAACACAAAAATAAAACCGAATAAACAATTAGTTTGTAATAAATTGTGAGCATTATTAAAGTACTATATATACACGTACTAAACAAATCTATATATATATATATATATATATATATATATATATATATATATATATATATATATATATATATATATATATATATATATATATATATATATATATCATATATATACATATATATTTATTGTAAAGAATTTGCAACCAAACATATATGAAAATGGTTATTTATTTAGCATATTTATTAACCTTGGAAACATATATACACCCTAGATATATATATACAAAAACAACAAAAACAAAAACCTATATAAAACAATTCGCGTATATACAACAAACTGTTGCGAATAAGAACATCCCTCTTTCTACCGATATATAACTCCCAAAAAATTTGAAAAAAAAAATGTATTTAAAAAAACTTAGCTAAAAATGTAACTTGCTGAAAATCTGTACACAAAAACAAGGTGCAGTTTTTCACAAATTTTGAATTAAAAAAACACAACAAGAAAATCAATCTGATGATTACAATTATTGAAAGCGAACGGAAATACTAACTTTTGCATTATTGAAAGATGCAAAATTTTTTGCAAAAATAAATGCAACAAATTTTTGGAAAAATCTAACAATTGTGCGTTTATTTTCTAAGTGACATGAAAATTACTTATACATACTCGTACTATATATAGTATATAGGTATAAATATCTAAGATTGTAGTTTGCACGAAACTTATTTTTGTTTATTTTAAAGCTCACCAGAAAAAAAAAAACAAAACAAAAAATTCTATTTAATTATAACTAAAATTCACAAATTAAAGTAAAATAATTTTTAATTACAGTAAAAAAAAATAGTAATTTAAGTTGCTAAAACCGAAAAAAAAAACAAAAAAATATTATATAGCATAACAATATATAACAATAATCGTAACAATAGTAAATAGTTGATATAGAAACCACCGTTGTCATGTTAGACTTTGTAATCAACTCAATATTTGTATAAATTTTTACTCTTATCTCTCTATATCTATCTCTCTCTCTCTGTAGTAATTTTTTTAAATTATTTATTATTTGTATTGTTTAAGTAGCAATTAATTGTTTGATTTAGTTAACACTACAAATCCATTAGTTATAATTTTATGGTAGATACCACCACACTGTAGCTAAGACGATCTTCTTGCTGTAGCATTATTAAACGCCAGAATCGCTGAATGTAGTTGAATATCACTAACTATATTTTCTCGAAATCATTAAATATACATATATTTTTTGTTTAAGTTTTAGTCCCAAAAGCAAAGTAGTTCCGACAGTGCACTTTATTACAGCTCTATTACATCATGATCTTCAAATATTCTAACATAAATGTTTGAAAAATGACGTTCGTTTTTGTTCACAAACTCACGACTAACTATACAAATTAGCGACGTTTTATTTCATAATTTAAATATAGCTCATTAACGTCGAGTTTATCAAAATGCGGTTAAAATGTAACTGCAAGTTCTTACACAACAAACACATAAACTAAATTTTGCTCTAAAATATCTTAATATTATATTATACAGGGTGAGAAATTCAAAAACTCATAAACCGTTGCACCAAATGACACCAATAGTTTGGTCTGCAGGAAGTTTTCTCTTCAGTTTTCGTTTGATAGGTACCGCAGGAGTCAAAATATCCATGAAAATGTGTTGCTTTAGTACAATATATTGTTAGTGATAAACAGCATGAGGTGCACGAGGGAACAGGGGCAGGGAAATAGGGGAAGGGGTAGTAGGGAAAGGAGAAGAAGGGTGTGGAAATGAGAGGTAGCGTAAGGGGGCATAGGAAAGGATGGGTAGAGTTAGGTGACGCGGGGGGAAGGGCAGCAACGCGCAGGTTACCATTTAAGATAGATGGATGAAAAGTTGTATATATGTTAATGGGATCGAAGGGGGCAGGGAAAAGGGGTGTTAAAGTAAGGATAGTTTGGTGAAGCGGGCAGGGGTATGGGGGCAGCATAAGTGGTGGTTGGAGAAGCGTCGGAAGGGACGGAAGAAGTGGGGTGGGAGAATTGGTGGTAGAGTAAAGGGGCATGGGGAAGGTGTGTAAGGGAGAAGGGGTGGCGGGGGGAAGGAGTGACAGGGGAAGGGTAAGCAACGCGCCGGGTACCAGCTAATAGTAAATAAAGCAAAAGGTGGGCTTGGCTTTGTTAAGCGTTGGTCTAATAAATTTAATGACCTTTATAACACTAAATTCCTCTATACTTCTCTTGTTCGGTCTATTTTAGAATTTGGTTCCTGTATTTGGCACCCATATAATGCTATTCATGAGAATCGTATTGAGTCAGTTCAAAAATATGTTTTTTCTGTTTGCTCTTAGGAGTCTCAATTGGAATACCGATATAAATCGTCAACCCTATCATGGCAATTTAAAATTAATGGGATCGAAGAGGTCAGAAATAATGGTTGGCAGAGGAATGGCTGCAGGGTGAAGGGTGGCATAAGAAAGGGTGAAAAGGTGCAGGGGAAGATGGGTAGGGGAATGGGTGGTAGGGTAAGGGGTCAAAGGGAAGTAGAGAGTGGTGGAAGGAGAGGGAAATGAGTGGCAGAGGGAAGCAGAGGCAGGTAGAGTGGCAGAAACGCGCTGGATACCAGCTAGTTAAAATATATTCAATAACGTATAATTGGCGCTATACTATATAGTATTAATGTTGTGAAAAGGATTTCTCTACTTAACTTCGATAGAATTCAAGTTTTTGTACAGTTTACGCTCCTACTCGCCCACTCAACAAAACTCATAGCCCACCTATAGAAACCGACAGTATCGACAGTTTCCATTCTTGTCTTTAGAAAAAAGTATTCCAAACGCTGACTGCCCCCTAACTCGACGCCCATGCTTTCATCTTTCATTTTCTTCAAAACTCATTTTTAGTCTTTTTCTCTTGTAAAATTACATTTCGATTCATCTCTAATTAACATCCAACAACCACAGTCAGCCATCATTCTATAGTGCCACCTTCTTCGATAACTCTTCTCCATATAAACTTAATTTCTTCATAAAATAGCTGCACTTTACTTACAGTAGCAAGATTCTGGGAGAAAACAATGTGCAAATGCAAAAAAATCAGCGTTATAGTTGTCGTATACTTAGTTTGGCAACTATAAAACATGCCTGTTGATTATACATACTTTCATAATCAGCGAATTTCTAAATCCTAAAAAATGTTCTATGACCGCCATAAATGGTTTCCATTCATAGTTATGTTCAAAGCCAGCTTCTTGCATTAACTTCGCTCTATCAGGCCCAACAAAAATGACTTATTTTAGCTTTGCATATGATTATTGTTTAAACTTATCACATAAGTATTAAAAAAGAAGACCGCCTAATGAAGTGGAGATAGCAGAATTGAAGTATATCGTAAAACATCCATGGCCTAATGATGTGCTCTTTGGTCAATCAGAGACCACAATGATCAATCTTTCTTGATCTAGTGTTGTGCTCAGTTTCTATTCTCCCACTCACACAGGAAGACAAAAGCTAAATTATTCATAACATTCTTTCATAACAGGCAAAGAAACAATTTTTTTCTCATTATGTAATAATACAGTTTCTTTAATACTCCGTTTCGTAGAATTTATAAAATGTCTGGATTGTATTTTACATGAAAAATCTTGTGTAGGCCAGGCACATCACATCAGAACACTATAGTAAATTTCCTTCTTGTGCAAAACATGAATAAGAATATATTTCACAATTTCTGTACTATAAAAGCAATAGCCGGAAGCAATTTTTCTGTATTAGGCGAGCACATTGTCATCGAAGAACAACTGAAAAAGTTAGATGCAATGAAAATACTAAGGTTTGTTCAAACAGATTGAATTAGGGAAGGAAATTTAAGCCATCAGGACCAACAATAGATCTTTTTAGGCCGCGTTGTATATAATAATGTTATATACAATAATAACACTGGATTCAAGCTACTATACTATAAGCTACTACTTAAAACCCAATGGCTCATTCACCTAGATAATGGTTTATGGTTCTACTTAAGCCAGCGTTCAAGGTTGACGCGAAGCCCGTTTATATTACGGATAAACATTCAATAAATTCATTATCGTTATACAATGTCCCAATTCGAGTACTGTTTCAGATACAGCCACGAACCAACATCAGTAGTGTTTGTAACAATAATTGTTAATGCTGAAATATTATGCAAAACGAAAGTGAGAAAAAAAAAACAACTTCTGCTGAAGATTTGTGGCTGCATGCGCGTTGGTGTCTCTTCTACAGTTTTCAAGATCTAAGCGCTGTGGTTGAACGAACAGACTAAGTGCACACATCGAGGTAATGGGTTGCAACACGGTTTTCTCAAAATTTTAAGTTTAAAGTTTTGTGGTGTCTCTTTTTATGTGATTCTGCTACATGTTTCTGGGCATTAAGATGTACAAACAGCTTATACATATATCGTCTTAGCTATAACATATTAAATAAAACTTGTATTAAATAAAAGCGTTTTATTTCTATTATCATTTGTTTAATATATCACATTCCGACACTGTAAATAACTACTTTCAAATTTTTAAACTAAAACATGCTTCATAATTTGTTGGCTAAAAATTATATGAGTAAAACCTAATTAAAGATATGCTATATATATAAAAAGTTGAAACTCAGAATTTTTTCTGCATGACATAAAACGCATAATATAAAAAAAAAACAAATATCTGTGCGCATATATATCGATAAACGATACTTGAAAGAAAGAATATCACCAAATAAATTTGCCTTTTCCCACTTTTATTAATCTATGCGAACATGACAAATCGCTAGTGAAATGTTTAAAGCGAACAATTTGTTTAAAGAAATTGGTGGACAATACACTTAAAAAAAAAAAGAAAGAAAAAAACTAATAAAAGAATCATGCATAAAAATACGAAAGCAATATATAAATTTGATACTAGACTTTGAGGCAAAGTTCAATAGGCACATAAAAGTTGGAAGAACGTGAAACTTCGATTTGAAGATACATTTTAAATATGACGAAACAAAAATATACTATTAAAAATACATAACGACATTAAACCTACAAACAGCTAACACTAGACATAAGCAATGTGAACTTTGCAAAATTGAGTTTATGGAACCAATATATAACAAATTAATAAAAAACAATATATATAGTATATAAAGTTAAAGTTTGAAGCGCGTAATACTAGTACATATAATTTAATTAAATGGAAACAAACAAAAAAAAAGTATCAAGTATCGATATCTAATACATGTTCGTATGTAGTTGTGTAGAGAGTACGTACTTATATACATATAAACTACAATATATATATATATATATATATATATATATAAACTTAAATTATAACTATAAACTAATGTAGTTTGTGTTGCAATATTGTTCTTGATAATTACATTGAAACTACTATATAGAAAATATGCGCAAAATACTAAAGGACAAAATGAAAATAATGTCACGAGAACAGCAGAGAAATATCTTCTTTTGTTTTTGTTTTGACTATGCAAACAAATATAGAAAATAATAGAAGATTTATTTTCAAATGCTGTTTTCAGAAGTTTGTTACAATTTAAAGCTTCTTATGCAAATAGTATATATGAGTATATATTAAAATAACTACACACACACACACATACACACCCACAAAACCACACACATAGAAAAACCCGCAACACCCACATAAAATCACATACGACTACATACAAACACTCATAAACGAGAAACGTAATAAATATGTATTGTGTAAAGTAAAAAGTAAAGTAAATGTAAAATGTAATTGTATGCGTAAAATTTTGGAGTATAAAATCTCATCATCTATATATACCTATTATCTATCTATATCTCTCTCTCTCTCTATCTATATATATATATATATATATATATATATATATATATATATATATATATATATATATATATATATATATATATATATATATATATATATATATATATATATATATATATCTCTATCTATCTATCTCTCTCTCTCTCTCTCTCTCTCTCTATCTATATATATATATATATATAGATAGATAGAGATATGAGTATAGATATAGATATAGATATAGATATAGATATAGATAGATAGATAGATAGATAGATATATATATATATATATATATATATATATATATATATATATATATATATATGAGTAGAGAGTATATATAGATATAGTAGTAGTAGTAGATATATATATATATATATATATATATATATATATATATATATATATATATATATATATATATATATATATATATATATATATCTAAATATACATATTCTATATACAACAAACAAAAAGAAAAGTAAATGCAGATATAGTAATTATATAGTATATAGTATACATATATATTATTATTATCACAATAAATGTTTCACATAAAACTGTTGTATTGTGTAGTTTCTTGTTATAGCATTTCCATCTACTACTATATACAATGGTCGGAAAAAGTATGTATTTTGTTAAAGCAATGTGCAAAGTTTGAACGCTTATTATGATACTATGCTCATTACTTACATAAAATAGGGAATAATAACAGTAGAAAAGATAAATATTTTATTTATTTCTTCACGCCTACATTTTTTCATAAGCAAAAATGCAAGAAATATTACTTAAAATCTAAGGGAAAAAAGTATTTTGACAAAATTGACAAATTCTATTGTTAAAAGATCCAAATGCATAAATAACAAATTGAAAAAAGCTTAACTTAATAGAAAAAGAAAACCACGATTAGCATTAATGACCTTTTGTAAACTATTTGGCATTGATTTTAACAAATTTTTAAGTGTTTTCTGGAGAAATATCCCTCCACAGAGATTCTACCTCAGTGATTGTCTCTTCGCGTGTTCTTGTTAAACAGAGACTTCTGTTTCTCTGAACATAAGCCCATACATTTGTTATTATATTTAAATCAGTGCTTAGAGGTGGCCAGTCTAATATATTTACTCCAGTATACTGAAAAAATTTAGTAATCATCTATGCTTTGTGACATGGGGCATTGTCCTGCTTTAACACAAAGTACTGCCCAATCAATTTGTCTAATTTAAATGCATGTTCATTTAAAAATGTCAAATATTGACCCTTATTCATCGATGCATCGATCGCAACCAAATCTCCAATACCATTAGAGCTAACGCATACCCAAAAACATTACGCCTGCCACCACCATGGGAGAACCGTTCGCACACAAGCTTCACTTTTTTTTCCGCATTTTCATTGGAATTCTGCAAAATATTTTTTTTTTTTTTCGGTCCAAAGCACTTGCTCCCAAAATGGCAATGGCTTGTTGACAATTTTTTTTTTTTTTTTTTTTTTTGCAAAGCCGAGAAGTTTTAATTTAATTGGGGTTTTGGTCTGACTACTTAGGTTGCAAACCCGGCCTATTTTAGTCGATTTCTTACCGTTTTCTCGGAAATGTCAATGTTATATTGTTGCTTTATTTCAATTGCCGCTTTTGTTTTGGAGTTTTTAGCACATTTTCCTTAAATTTCCCCACGCTTAAACGGTCCTCTCTATCGGTTGTTCTCTGAATGCGGTCGGCCTGAACATTATTTTGCATCAATTTTGTTTATTTATTTGGTAATAAACCGTTTGACGCCGCACTTTGTACAATTTGCTTAAGTATTCCACTGAAATACCGGCTTCATACTTAATCACCATCTCATTTCTTATATTTTGACTAATTTGCGACTTTTTCTGTCCCATATTTAGCGAATAAATAATAGCGTAAGATTTCAAAATTAATAAATTTAATCAGAAAAATCTACTTTCATTAGGCTAACAAAGATTTCGTCGATTAGCTTTGCTTGCGGAATGACAAGAAACTAAAACGTATATTTTGTCAACATACTTTTTTCCCTTCAGCTTTTCAGCATTTCTTGCATTTTTGCTGACAGAAAATGAATGCGCAATAGAATGAGCAAAACTCTTATCACTTTTACAATTATTATCGCCTACTATTTCATTTTAGGTTTCAAAAGAACGCCGTTACTTCTCTCAGTTTATCATAACAAGCGATAAAACTTTGCACATTGCTTTGTCAAAATACTTTTTCCGACCATTGTATATATATATATACAATAATACAACAATTATTTTTATTGTATACATAAAACAACTCTAGACTCTCCGTAGTTAAATTCAATAATATGATTTCTATCTGAACCGTGTGCCGGTTTTCACTTACGGTAAGATTTTGCGTAAGTGATTTCGATAAAATGTTGCATTACACTCATTTGGAAAAACTCTGAAATTTGAGTTGACACTTGCATTGAGTAGACCTACTCTATAGCAAGTAAATTCAAATCGCAATACTCTCCCAGACGTGCAGAATTAAGCATTTTAATGAAATCACTTTCGCACAAACTGCACGAAATTGAAAACCGGAATAGTTCTGTATAAGTTTTTGATATTTTTTGTTGTTGCTTTCTTTTATCTTACTAAGTATATAACAGACACATAATAGTTTAATTAAAATACAATTTCTTTTTAGTAGTCTTTGTTTCTTATAGACACACATTTAAATTAAGAAATATTCTAATAACATCTTTAGACACTTTTTTTTCACTTAGTTATTAATTAAAACAGTATATAAAGTTTGTTTTTATTTTCTGTTTTTGAAAACATAAACATTTATTAAGACAAAAATTTCAGCGCATATCTAATCGTTTAGTATCAAGGCACGTAAATTTATAATCCGCTTAGTCGCAATAATATTTTTTATATATGATAAATTTAGTTATGATGATTTTTGGCTTCTAGCTAAAAGCAGTTATAGAAGTTTTACTTAACATCTAGTAAATTTGTAATACTATTTCTTAAAGAATATTGGAAAATGCTTAATGTTTGATATGGGTAAGTAACTATATATCCATAAAATGATTTTTGAGTTTTGTGAAAGCGTCCCAAGTTAGACCAAAGCTTCGCCAGCAATATTTTATTTATTTATTAACGAATATGCAAACCAAAATAGTGTTTGTATCTTAAGACACAGTCTACAGCTGACAAGTAATACTCAAGTAGACATAACTTACTTATACTAAAAGTCATTACATTCATTTGTCATTACATGACTTTATATATAAAAAAAAAAAAAACTAGATGGCACTCGATAGCACAACATAAAGTTGTTTGCGCTATTTAACAACAGTAGCATACCAATAGATAGCGCAGCATAGAACCAATAGATGGCGCTGCCTGGTGCTATAGCAAAATGTGCATACAAGAGACAAATAGCCGCATTAAAAAATGTTTATAAACCAGGCTTCAGGCTTATTTTTTATCAGGTTTTATCTTTTTTATAGTCTTCAAAATCGGTTTGCTCATACGTACGAAGGACGGACAGACAGACGGACGGAGAAACGAACATAGGTGTATTGACTTGAGGTGTATTTTGATGCTGAACGAGAATCTATATACTTCATGGTGTCTGACACGTTTACTTTTGCCTGTATTAAAGTATACAGTAATATTACTGATCAGCTCGACAAGACGAAACCATTCTAGCCATGTCCTTTTGTTTGTCTGTGAACCTTCTGTGTACAATATTCCCTCATGGTGTGTTCAAAGTAAGCAGGAATTTGGAATAGGGCATTTCCTGCTGATGCAATCTATATGTGACTTAGGAGGTTGGAAAGGTACTTGTTTTGTATCAACTTCCAGTCAAAAAATATTATGACATTTGGACCATAAGAGTTGATGCATACGCCCTACCAACTCTTCGCCAGCGGTCGTGAATAACCACCTTCTTATTCTTCAGCTTTTTAATTACTGAGTCGAGCTCGTTACAGGAAAGCCATGACTCTACAAAAAAGCCGTCATCAACTAGTGGTTCCAGAAGTACTTCTCTATCGGCGGCATTGTTTACTTCATCCGCTCCAAGTAGGTTAGATATGTGACTTTTTCATCGTCTCAGTGATTCCTGTGCATTTGTAAGCAGACTTCTATTACCGTGCTTGCAGAAAAGACATTGGTAAACTGGTAACTTAGCTATTCCATTCGGCCGGACTGTCAATTAGTATGAATACGGGTAGTGGTTAATGATAATAATGCACCTGATGCCGACCTAATCAGACATCAGGTGCGTAGGTCAGTAGGTGCCTTTACGTGTGCTATATCTAGAACTAATGCAGAATCCATTTTAAAACTTATATTGTAATATATATGCACTTTAAGCATTATACTACATAGGTTAATTAACATTCGAAAAATCTGTTTGCTAAAAATCTTTACCTCATATCTGTAAATTTTTTAAGAGTACATAAACTGAAGTAAACTCCAGCGCTACCAAACCAAACATATGTCAAAAAACAAAATTCTTGCGCAGAGATCAAGTTATAATGAGAACAACTGAGAGCAGACGAACAATAAGTTTAAGTATACTGTTTCGCATTTCTTCCCTCGTGTCTTCTTTTTTTATACCAAAAATATGTATGCACAATTTAATGGTTTGTGCTCTAGTATATATAAACCATGCAGTTGCACATGTACAAAAAAAATGTGTACATATGTATATAAAGCGTGAAAATGAAAATATCATTTTAACAAATTCACCTTCACCTGAGTGAGTTTCTTTGCCATTTTGTATGTATTGGCAAAGAAATGCCAAGTTTCGGACAGAAAGTTTCAGGAAAATTTTTTTATAGTAACTTACCCCCCAATGATGTGATATAGCTTCTATCGAAAAAATCATGCCAGGCTTTTCGAACCATGGTACTAGCGGTGCTGTGAGAAACAAATTGAATGCAATGAATATTGAATCAACTGTATACAATATATGTAACGTATCGCGTATGTAGATATAAACTTACCAATTCTGCCGTGATTTCTTGTAATTTGAATGCCGTATGCTAGCTGCGGCCGGATAAATGCATAAAAATTAAGTTACTATTCAAAATGAAGTGCATCAAATGTGCGCTTACCATGCGTTGCTTCATTGGCAATAGCTGTTTGAGTGTAAGTCCTCTGGTCATAGCGCATAATGCCATCTTGAAGTTTTTTAATGGCTGCAAATACAAAAAAAAAACCACGAAAAACTATTATGCTATGCGCTCCATAAAGCACGTGTTTTATGCTTACTTTGTACTAATTCAAATGGTTAAATTTAGTTGCACTCAAAAGTACATCTGTGTTTAGAATTTGGGGGCCGAAACTAATTTTTTTTTTCTTTCTTTTAATTTGAATATGTTTGCGAGAAAGTATCAAATTTGAGTGAGTCAAAAATTTATTTGCTTGTTTAGTTCATTTTTACGTATTTATAAAGTTTGCTTTGTTTGATATAGAATGTCTGTAAGTGTAAAATCATATAGTGATATTTAGCTTTAAGAAATCGATATATCGCCCATAGTAGTTTAAATTAGTTCAGGTGGCTTGCCTATATGATAACTTGCTATTTCGAGGTATTGGAAGCGAATTACTTATAATTGACTACGTTTTAAATTTGTTCGCAAAAATGTCTCCTCGAATTCACTCTGATATGTTGGGTATTTTTTTTTTTTACTAGCAGTGTAGCGGTGCAGTACCTAGAGCGTCCATATCGTGAGATTAGTCTCTCTAAGTCTTCTCCGTTCAGAGAAACTTTTCGCTCCGACAGACATACAGAGAGACGGACGTGGCTTGAATATATAATTTATGGGATCTCCAATATGGAATTTTTAAGAGTTTAAGGTTGTAAGTATACTTTTTGTATTGCAGTTTAATATAGTATCAAAATTGTCACATATATGTGTCAATGGGTGTGATCCCCATAATTTTTGAGATAGCCCCATACCATTTTGTATGGAAAACGTTGTTATTGCAGTCAATATTGACATGAAATTGGAAATGACGGCTTCTTAAGGACGGATGCTTCACATAAAAATCTAGGGTTGTGTTACGAACACTTTTAGGTGTAGCCCCCAAAGAAACGTACCGCTCAATTTTGCAATTTTGTATGAAAACTTTATTATTTCAGTAAATATCAACTTAAAATGGAATATAGTGGCTTCTTCTTGGAATGGATGGGATTTCTCCATTTTAGGCGCAGCTCCCATACAAAGCCATCACTCAGCTTTGGTAGTTTTCATGAAAAACTATCGTTTCTGGCAAAATCAACTTGACATTTGACGGACGCTTCCCATACCTATCAAGGGGCGTGCCAAGCCAACTTTTATATGTAGGCTTTACAAACTTACATTCCACGTTTAGGTTGGAAGATATTACAAGTATTTTTAGCTAAGTTCACAGCTTGAAACTTCATGTGAATGGTATTAAAGCTTCGGTACCACCGAATTTAATGTTTCTTCGTCTTTTTGACTCATCAAGAAAATTTGAAATTCTCATATATTTTTGTTTGGCTTCTCACACATTGGTATTACGCCCCCGGAAACGCCCCCCGGAAACCTTTTGCCTATTGTTTTGAAATGGTTAAATTTTTTGTCACTTCACTGTAGCTTTTTAGACCGTCTGTTTGTTATATTTTAAATTGTCCAACTTTTTTTTTACTGAGCGTAATTAATTGCTATTAATATTAAAAATTTTACTGTATAAGCGTTGTGTAGGTGGATGCAAAATACACTGCCAAAAATAATGTAAAATATGTAATTTAATGTAGCTCAAGTCCAAGGACAATACGCGCGCGAATGTGTGTGTGTGTTTCTTTTTTTTAGCCTGCATGCTGATGCTATACGCTCTTAAGTTGTAAAGCATTGGCTGCTACTCTCTTCGAAAAAAGAAGTTCAACGTAAGCTTTGCACAATCATTTGGCCTAGTAACCTACTTTATGCGCCTTTTTTTCAAAGTGAAATCTATTGACGCTGGCTCTAATCATGCCGAATCATTGTGTGGCAGCTTTTACAACCTGTTTGCATTTCGTTCGTGCCCCCAATGCACGCCCAAACGAGCAAAATCCTTACAGCTTGGCTTGCGCGTACGTACGTACATATTTCATCATCATCATCATTAGCAGCAGTAGCAGCCTCATAGCCAAGCCAATATCATAGCGTAACGAGGACGACGAGGTCGACGACGAGCACGACGACAATTTCATGGCCTTAGACAAGGTTCTCTATATGGGTGTGCGTTTGCCTTGAGCAACTTAAATGCGAAAAAAAATGCGTAAAGCTCAAGGTTAACAGGTCAAAGTCAGCGAAAGGCAGCAAATTTTTCGTGCGTTCATTAGAAATGCATGCTCTATAAATTTAATGGTAAATAAAATAGGCATTCCTCGGGCATACAGTTAAAAAGTAAGTAATACAAAACTTTATCGCTTCTAGGAAGGTTAGAATTTGTCTTGTAATTTCTTGAAGTAAAAAATAGAACACGGATAAATAGTATCATATATTGATAACTTAGCGAAACGAAGCGTATAAATCTCAAGTGTAATGCGATTAGTGCTAGACCGTAAAAACTTCAAAAGCGCTTTAATTTGTTGCCGTAGGGATACGCTACGTATCAGTTGACCGAAGAGCATATCAAAGGAACTGAAAGCTTGACGAAAATATAAAGCTTTCGAAAATAATAAAAGTTTACGCTCCTAAATAACACTGTGCTTTTTTGGTTACTCTTAAAATGCGAATACTCATACGTCCGTGTCGTCTCTGTTTGAGTGTGTGAGTGTGTGTGTGTGTGTTTGTGTGTGTTTGTGTGTCTAGGCAGAGGCTACAGCAAAGGTGTAAAGATAGCGCAATAGTGACGCCTATGTGTGTATGTGTCTTCTTTACACCCACACAACACACCAAATAACCAATAGCCTGTTGTTCTCCCACACATACATGTACAATAAATCAAACTGTAAGCAAATTACTGAGGTAGCGCCTGTGTGTATGCAACAGTTTGATGTAAAGCCGCAACGACTTGCTGCAACTAGCAGCGGAAACGGAAGCTACAGACTACTTCCGCCTGTTTCTATAAAATGCTTTGCTGTTGAATTCAATTATGGCACAAATACGCATTGCTCCAGCACAAATACACACACAAACACACACACACACACGAACATAAATATTTCAAGCTAAAGTTGACCCTGATGCAGCTAACTTCAATTCAAGGTGGGCGCGATGTCAAATGCAGCTTGTGCTAAGAAAAAAAAGTTTAAAAAAAAAAAACAATAAAATATGTTTGCAAATTTTGTATACTCTGTACGAAAAGAGTAACTAATGGACATTAAGTTTGTGGAAATGTATTTAACAGTCAACGTGAGGCGTGGTGGTATATAAGTATATAGAGTATTCACCGTACTTGGCCCCCTGCGACTTTTTCCTGTACCCAAAACTGAAAAGACCCATGAATGGACGGCATTTGCTTCGATTGAGGAGATAAAGACCGCATCGCTGGAAGAGTTCAAGGCCATGTCAGAAGGGCTTCGAGGTTTGAAAAAGCGCAAGCACAAGTGTATTGTATCTGAAGAGAATTATTTTGAAAGGGACAAAATAAATATTGATGAATAAATAAATATTTTTCGAGACCCTAAGTGTTGTTAGGTGCCAGCTGACATTTCCATTGGAAACTTTAAAATTTGTTAGCATATAGACGCGCACTATTTGTGTGGTTTTCAGTGACTTGAAAAAATCATCTCGCAATTACCTCGTGAACTTTTTGGAACGATGATTTACTTCGACTTTTGATGTGGATTATCCTAACAAGAGTACATTGATAAGCTTACTTCTACTTTTGGCAATGGAGTCCCATACTCTACTGCGGTGAAACCTGTTTACTATTATTGTTTCTGTACCGGACGATCTGCCAGAAACAATAATAGTAAATTAGATCTCCATGTGACTACCCGTGGGATTCAGACATGCTTAGGCATTTCTGTGACATTCGAAATTACATGAAGATTTGATTTGTTCGCGTTGAATACCGCATCCTTTGACAATCGCCCTAAAAATGGCTCGCATCGATTGGTGCTAAGAAATGTTGAAGAAATAAAGCCGCGGTGGTTCAAATGTGTCATTTTAAACCACCGTGGATTTATTTCTTCAACATTTCTTAGCGGCAAGCGATGCGAGTCTTTAAAAAAGGTAACGAATCGAGTATATATGCATATGAACCCGAAACAAAACGACAATCGATGGAACCAATTCCAACAAAAGTTGTTCGTGGACGAAGTCTGCGCTTGATTTTTTTTTTTTTTTGAAAGGTTGCTAAGAGGTTCATTGCACAATTTATATTTTTGCAGTATTTTTTTAGTATTTGGGTCATAAAAGTCATTGAACATATTTACGTACAAGCGTATGTTATAATTTGCAAGCAGTTTATGCAGCTACAGAGCTAAGAAAGGCGATTTGCTGCTCTAAAATGCATCGTGGTTTCGCTGTAAACGATTTCGCTTCAAAATCTCAAAATTTTATTCATAAAATTTAGTTTTATGAATGCAATTTGGATATTTAAATGCGAAAGCGTTTTCTGTGACATACCTCTGTATTGTTACTATTAAAGCTGCAATGTACAACTTTAACCAATTTTTGGGGCCATCAATTATTCGCAGATCAGCTTTAAAATGTTTAAGATGCAAAAAAAAAAAAAAGTTTTTCAAGTGATATTGCAAAAATGGTTAGTCTAATGTACAGGTTATCTTGTAGTGTAGTGCAATCGACTGCAGCGTTTTTGCTTTATAATTGTATATTCTACAGGACAGCATGCCTGCTGCGATATAGTATAATAAAATAAACTATCCGGCCGGAAATTACATATTTTAACTGGCATTCAATTAAAAGATGCATGCGCTGCAAGTGCACGATACCTACTAGTTAATAATATTGTTTGCTGTTTGATGCTTCAATAATTCACTGATGTGCCTTGCAGCAGCAGCTGATGTTGTAAAGTAACTGAAGCGAAAGTGCTGCTGCTTCTATTCTTCCAATTGGTTTTGCGACCACTAATTGAATTTGTACCAGAGCATGCACTCAACCGTTATGGCTCCTGCGTCATATTACTGGTTCAGCAGTTGTGCGACATGCAACATAGTATAATAGCGAATGAAAGCTGCATTTACACCTTGCCAAGTATAAATACAAATACAAACACAAGCAGTAAGACCCATGCGCTACTTCAACTAATTACTAATGATGTGGCTTATCAGATTAAATTGCTGTACAAAGTGCGTTCCAAAGCAAATAGGAATATTGATATAATTTTCTGGTGGTATGGTAAACGTAATGCTTTCGGAGATTTGGTCTACTAAAAGCAGAGTTATTGCGTCTGAACTGATAATATGTTTGTGTTATCGGTACAAAGATGTGCATCGAATAAAGAGCCAAAAGGAGGGAAGCTGTTCTGATTGATTCACTAAGTTTATGGTGATTGTTTATTTTGTGGCAGAGTTCATGAGTTATGTACAGTTTTTAACGGTCGTGAGGACATACATAAATGATGACAAACATGCTGGCCAACCTAAATCCATTAAAGCTGTGCGAAAATTTATGAAAGAACAACCAAAATCATCATTAAAATTCATGGGATTGTAATTGTGCATTTCCAAAACATCAATTTATTGCATTTTGACCAAACATTTAATTTAGGCTACCGAAAGTTGTGCGCACGTAGAATTAAATTGCATTTTTACCATCAATCACTGTCCGTATTCGCTTGATTTAGCAGCGCGCGTTTTTTGGAAAATGCATTTAGCGATAAAGAGAAATCCTTTTGTGGACAAAGAAGCTATCTAAAAGACTTATTGTATGACTTTCCAGCCATTGGCAATAACTCCGCTTCAAGGTTGTGTTGTTGTTGTAACAGCTTGGTTTGGGCTGCACCAGAAAGTACATATATACAATTTATTTTATTATTTTATGAAAAGATATTGCGCAAAGTGATTTTTTGAATGCGAGAGGGCAGACCGAAATGCAACCCTAGGTGTCAAGGCCCAGGAAAGAAGCAACTTCTACTGGTCGTAACCAGAGGTCTAAAGGACTCAAATGAGTCGGGCGGGACGGGCAATTAAATAAATGAACTGGACAGCAAATTTTATTGCTTATCCAAATTCTTTCCCTGTAGCACCCTGCTCCATCCGGATCTCAACTGTGCAAGTTTCGTCCTGGTGCTACGAGGGAGATGTTTTTCGCTCTCATTAATAGGTGGTGGTCTTCCAACTAATACTACATTGTCCCTATAAGAGCGTATAGATTCTTCAATTGCATCTTTATGCAATAGAGTTCTTCCAGAAGTATAATCATACTCCTCTATGCTACTATCAGTAATAAAACGATTAATACTCGTCTTATAAGTCCTGATATCCGTTCTTATTCGGGTAGGCGCTGGTGTCGTGAGGGTGCCATGATTCGGATGATGTCTTCTGTACGCACCTAACAAGAACTGCTTCGAAAGCAGCTCATTATGTTGATTCTTCAAGCAGATGGTCTTCGTGAGTCATCTGCAGACAACCAGTGGCAGTCCTCAGCGCACTATTCTGACTTCTTTGCAAGCATTGCCATTGAGTCTTACTTAGAAAAGGGGTCCAGACGGGAGCAGCGTAGTTCAAGACGGAACGTACAATGGCTTTGTATGTTGTTATTAATGTCTCCTTATCTTTACCCCAAGAAGACCCAGCAAGCGCTTTCAGCACTTTATTTCTCGACTTGAGACGATTGTTTGTCTTGGTGGCATTAGCCGAGAATCTAAGCAATGGGTCAAATGTTGTACCAAGCACCGTCGGGTACTGAACTGTTGGAATCCACAAATCTCCTACAAATACATCTAGCTCCATCCTCACCTCCTTAGTCCAGGAAGTGCAGATGGAGGCAGATGACTTGTGTGTTGAAAGCTTGAGGTAGCGAGCATTGAACAAATTTAATAAATCTTCCAAATAAACGTTAATTCTCGCGCAAATATCATCGACGTTCACTCCGGAGGATAAAATGAAACAATCGTCGGCATAGGTCACTAGTTTTATATAGAGAGGGGTTAGAGGCATCTTTGCCAAATAAATGTTGAACAGAAGAGGAGAGAGAACCCCACCCTGCGGAACACCATTCTTTAACTTTCGATATCCTGACCTCACACCCCTGAACTCAACGTATGCCCTTCTACCATTAAGATAGTTCAATAGCCAGCGTTTTGTTTTGTCCGGAAGCGAGGTGGAGTCCAGGTCTTGAAACAAGACTGCATGATCAACTGTATCAAATGCCTTGTTCAAGTCTAGAGCCACGATCACTGTGCGTTCGCATGGCCTCGGCTTATTGAGACCATCAACGATAAAAGTGGTGATTTCATTTAATGCTGAGGTCATTGTGATGGATGGTGTGGGAAGCCTCCGTGCCGCCATTTAGGTCAGAGTTGACTCATTGGTATATCATATGACTGCTCCTGCTCCTTTTGTAGCTCTTATGTGAGCCAATATGTATGTAGCAGAAACTTCTCTTTTACAGATATCTCTGTAAGAATATCTATGAAGGGACTTCCGAGTAGAGCTTCTATGCTATGAAGTGACTTACAAAATACCACAAATTTTGTTTGCTAAACGGTTCCATTTTAATGTGATGAGTAGCTTACAAGTTAAGCCGAGAAGGATGTTGGATGTTGTTTCTGGTGCTCCGGCACCCATATGAGGAGGATTTGGTACTGATCAGACATCTTATTAATATATCTACGGCACTCGGTTATAGTTTTTGTATTTGACGGTTTATGTAGCAGGTAAGTTTTTAATGTGCTCCAAAAGTTTATCGAGACGCTGATACCATACTTTTATACATAATTGTTTGACAAATCGTTATGCAAAGTCTTCAAATACGAAGGGTTGTAAGCTGATCCACTTTTTCACAAGATTCTCTTCAGTAATGAGACTCACTTTTGACTCAATGGCTTCGTCAATAAGCATCACTGTCACATTTAGTGCGCGTAAAATTCAATGGTGATCCATCAGCTACCGACACAGTTTACGGGCTTGTTGTATCATAGTCATACTTCTTCAAAAAACGAAGAAAATGCAACAGACAAAGGCGCTCCATATGGAACCATGTTGAGCTATTTTTTGTGTTCAAAAGTACATGGTCTCGAAGGCCTTTGGTTTCAACTTGATGGTGTCACATGCTGTATTTTTGTAAGATCCATTGCCTGGCCTGCAAGATCTTATGATCTGACACCGCTGGAGTACTTTCTGCGGGGATACTTAAAATCATTGGTCTATGTGAAGAACCAAGCATAGATTTCAAACTTTGAAGTTAATTTCGAGGGCTCTATTGCTGAGTAGGTCCTAAAAATTTAAAATTATTAATATCGATATATCGTTATATCAACAATCCTAGTAGTCTAGTGCCGGCCACCATACATGCCACTGGACAAATATTGAGCTATCTCCCGATAGCCCTTTTATATAGGAAGAGTGCTGTGTTGGCATTTTTTACCCGCTCTTTAATGTTTTCGTTCCAGACAAGCTTTCTATACAAATACCAATTGAGTGAACCAAATGTCATGAACATTTTGGCTGAAAGTTGAGTATTGGGTATATTTTCCAAAAGTCATGTTTACTATGGAACGTGCCTTGCAGAATAGTGCAAGCAGGTGTACGGTTGGTTAATTCAATTCAAAGTGGAATGGAGAGAAGCTTCATCTATTTTATATTTCTTTACTAATATTCCACATTCGAGTATGAATAGCGCTCATTTAAATTAATGCTTATCATGAATCAAAGGTGAGTTTTTTAGTGTCAAACTAATTTATTAGATTTCTTTTTTCCAGCGTTTCGCTTTACTTTACAATATTTATTATCTGTTGTAGATTTTCGCTTGCAATTTTTATTTATTCAACAGTTTAAATTTATTTAAAAATAAATTAAAAAATCCTTATACGATTTGTTATAGACAGACACATAAGATTATTTTAAGATAATTTATATGAATAATTTTTTTTTTTTTTTGTAATGATTGAATTACATTTTTTTTTTTATTTTAGTTTAGTTTAGCGCACGCCGCCACACAGGACTTTATTAACTTGAATTTTTCTGCACAGGATGCGCTCATAAAATTAAAAAAATATAAGTTTTTTGTGTATTATGCATATTTATATGACTGATATATCAAATTATAAATTGAACTGTGTCTCATATGTTTAGATTTATGTGTGTAAGTGTTTATTTGTTTTATTTTCAAGGAGTGTGGCTTTAGTGGCTGTTCTCCAGTAGTAGTTTCGATATCCAAACATTGCATTTATCTCGGCAGCGAGCAAATCTCACACGACTGCAGCTCAGAGCGATTGATGAAAGTGCAATGATTGCAGGTCCAAGTGTTAACATCCACATCCATGCCACTGGCAGCCCTCATGCCCGAATTTAGCGAAGTAGCGCTGGAGCCAGCAGTAGCTGCAACGACGCCAGGATATCTAGTCGTGCCACTAAAAAATATTTAAAGCAAATTGTTTTTTATTTATTAGTATTATTGCCATCATTTATTTAAGCTGTTTCAATTTAAAATTATTCTTTTCCTGTGACTCACCCACTGCCACTTGAACTGGCTTGTATTAACATTTCCAATAGTTTCCACGCCTCTTCCTTCTTAAAATCGGCCGCATTATTTGGATTCTTTGTTCGCACCGCCTCCAAAAGCGTTTCCATGTGTTCTCGCATCGGCAACATGTCCATTTTGTACAGATACACTAGCAAATGGAAATCAGATATAGCCTCGAGAAATTCTTCGTCCTGCCAGCATGACAAATACGTGCTCAACGCATTGAAATCTTGCAAATGGCCGTCAAGATAGCGATTCTCTACGGGGAATGGTTGTTTTTTGTCGTACTGTGTGAACGTATACTGTGGCTGCAACGGGGTCGAAGCGGGCACATCAACCAGCAGATACTCGACAGGCAGCGGACGTGCCAGGCGCTGCACTTCATTGCCGTATTGATCTTTTTCCTGGAACAACAAAGGAAAATAAAATTTAATTCAATTAACTGAAATTATGAATAAAAGTATGAAAATTTATTGTATAAATCTATGATTTTTGTTTGTTTTAAGTATTCAACAAAATATCGTAAGTAGTAGTCCTTTTGTATGTGGTAATCCATCCTGTCTATTTAAACAATTGTTGTATAGTATTAGGCGTGAAAAATATGGCACATAGGAAAATAGAAACTATTAACGCTAAAGTTGGAATTTAAATTAGGAAATTTTAAAATTGATAATCGTATCTTCGATACCGGATTTGAAATTTTGTTGTGAAGTCATTAAAGATTCGTTTTCACCAAATTTAAAATTTTTTTCTTGTCAAATATTGATGAGATAAAAATGAGAAAACTCCTTTGTGAATATCTCAGTATTTTGGTAAACGTGGCACTCACAGAATTTTATAAACTCGATCTGCCTTTTGGTAAAGTAGAATCTAAACGCCCAAGTTCCAACTCTTTAGCTCTTATAGTTTATTGTAGAGTAGTTGACACTGCGACCGCACTAGGACTATTCTAAACTTACCGTAGTATAGAACCAGCCCCGACTCACTTAAAAAGGCCAGAAGGTCCTTCGAATTTAGTTTTTGCACATTCCTCCCAGTGAGCTGGTACTGTCACAGATACTTGTATTTAAACCTCGTATTAGCCAAGGCTGGTCAATCTTCCAAAATATGTTTCGTGAACTTCGTCTGCCTCTTCGTTACCAGATATATCCATGACCGGTATATACCCAGTAAAATGTTCAATCTTCCTAGATTGTTAAGTTATTCTAGACATTTATATACTAGCTTGGAGTTGATTGAATACGATTTTACTGCTCTAAACACCGCCTGACTGTCAGAGAATAATGCAATATTTTGGTTCTTTGCAGTTTCCGAGATCTGTTATTTTATATAACCAGACGGACGGTCGAGTCAGATTTCGATGATGATCAAACAGATACGTGCATAATTTATGGGTTTTAACACGTTTTTGCATAAAAACTAAAAAGCATAAAAATCTAAACGGAGTTCTACAAGCATATTTTGAAAAAAAGCATGCAAAGCCAATTTCATTATGTTTCATCAACTTGTTTTCAATGCGTTGCACAAAAACGTTTCCTTGAAATACCACAAAAAGAAAAAAATTAAAATTCAGGTGCAACATCAGCAGACAAAAAGCGAGTATAAAAAAAGAAGAACACATATAGCCGCAATAAAGACAGAAATCACAAACATATTTCAGATTTTTTCATGTTGAACGCTGTAGCCAAACTAAAATTATGACAATATTCTATGTATCTATGCTCTAAAGTAAGAAACGCAAACATCAGCCAAAAATTGACAAATCAATGCACACAACAAGATGAAAGCAGTTATCACAAAATGCTCGATTTCTTATGGTACCTCTAGACATCTCTATATGCAATCATATGTACATCAGCAGTTAACCTACTGCGTACAGCATTTTGTGTAGAAGCAGCAACCTTGACCTGAAACACATCCAAAGACAAACATTTCAGGGAGGGAAAATGAGTTTTACTGGCATGACATATTCCTATGGCGACTGACTTTGAGTAATAAATCTTTAGCTCAAAAGTATTTTTTCGTACATAAATTATAAATCGATGTCAAGCAAAGATGCAGTAACAGCATCAAGAAATAAGTATAAAATAACGCATACATCCTTTTGGTCCAGCAGACGGCAGCAGACAAACAGGAAGTCATTGTAATGCGATTTGAAAACTAAGCAACATCCTTGTTATTCACGTTTGCCATTCGTACAGAAAGTAGTAGTTCCGAGGCTGTTTCGAAAAATTACCACAGTAAATTGAGTATTTTATGTTTCAGTTTATTCAATTTAGAATTTTGCCTGTTGAATATTCGTTTCCGTTTTTACAATGAAATACTCTAACTTTTTATATCCTTAAAACATAACTATATAGTGTGAAGTGAATTTTTTTCTGTTCGTCTGATATTTTATTATAGTCACGAACTTATAAGAGTAAATAGCTATTATAGAGTTGGACACACATGCGTTCATTGAGAACCACATTTCATACTAGGAGTATCACACACATATGTACATTATAATAAAGACCCGCAACATAGTTAGATACGAGTATATAGGAACTTAGCGCTCTTACATTATTTTCTCTTCATTGATAATACTACACGTATTAGCTCGAACTCTCACAAAAGTCAAAAGGACTTTGAAATGAATAAGTGGAGCTGCCATATCTTCGTGTTCAAGGAGGACATTTGAAAATTTCGCAGACAGTAAAGTTGACATTATGTTTTTACATTCACTCCCGACTAGAAAGAGTGTCTTTTTAACAGGTTTCACTTTTGAGCCAACAAAGTGACGCATTTTAACACAGAAAACAGGTTTTTCTGCAAGTTTATCTTCCTTTCATAACTACTTTCAATGACTATCAAACACAAAAGTAATGATGCAGATTGCTTAAAATTTGCCCGTAGTCTATTAACATATTTGTAGTTGACATTTAAAGTTACTACGCGGAATATTCAAATACTTACTGACTTCTCAAATCGTTCTCGTAATATGAAAGAACAGATATCACACAGAAACTATAAGCACTAGATACACCAAACTTGTGTAGTTAGACTCTCCTTACTAAAACACAAATCGAGTTTATGAAATTTTGAAGATTCCACGCCCACAACTCCCACGTTCAAATGTTTTGTACACGTTTTTTAAATACCTACATCACGAATTCAGTAAATAGTTCCCATACAAATTTAGTTGAAATGAACGGCTATGGCAGCTTATGTTTTACTCTAGTTAAAGCTATTTAATGTAGTTCCGAAAATAGAGCATTGAAAATCTTTGTATTTACATATGTATTTACATATATATAAATGCATAACTCTCCGTTTTAGTATCTTTAGTTTATTCTTGTCCGCAGGCAGGCGTATCATTTATACATAACCATTTTGTAATTAAGTAAATTCATACAATAATGTCTATCAAAATCTAAGCATATGTACATCATACCTATACGTACATATATGCTAAATACGTTCATGTGAGTAGTGAAACTGATACCACAAGTCAACCAGTAAGCCGCATATCGCAGACAGGGCAGCATCCACTAAATAGGCGCCAATGGAAACCATTTAAATAGTTAAGTATTGAACAATATCAACGTGTGTGTATATATCTATTGTTCTACAAGCTATTGTCTTCAAGGCAATCCGATCAATTTCAATTTAAATTATGTGGAACTCACGCAGCATGTAGGTAGGTTGCTTGATTAATGCATTGTCCATTTCCTTGCCAAAGTAAATATTATAGTATAGTAGAACGAACATGTACAAAAAATAGAACAACACTTAACACAAAATTATTTTCGAGTGTTAATTAACAACTTTGCTTTCCATAATAACACAACGCAACTTTACGTTAATTAAAGCAAGCACTAAAGGCAGCGTTGCAAAAGAGGTTACATTGTTTCAATTTTTACCCCCTCTAATATGGCTGCCAAGACTACCAACCAGCAGGAAAAAGTGTAGTTAATTTATGACAACTCTGCCTTTATATAAATTAATATGTATTAATAACACTAGTCAACACGAATTTTAAGTCTGGAGTCGAGATGTCAAGTTTTTATTTGTTTTGCGATACTGATTTTTTAGTAGATAATTAAATGTGAAATTTTGGGTGTCAACAAGTTAAAGTGGTAACTTTACCACATTATCTGTGTTATGCACACCCAAATTTGACATAAATGGTAATTTTTACATTGAAATGCCATGTGGAAATTATTTATTGGAAAAAGAGCTATTGCTGCCAGGGTCAATTGCCAACGAAATACGATTTCAAACCTAATCAAAAACCTTGACATTTAAGGTGAAATAAAACGTACATCATACCGACCAATATCGGCGTACAGAGAAAAAGGAAATTCGACGTCTAGCGGTTCAAAAGAACACGTCTATGTCATGGAGTTCAGATGCCACTTAGATCTTAATATTTCCAAAAGAAGTGTCCATCAAATTTTAATCGAGAGAGGTGGGTTTGTAAGCGGGACACGCCCGCTAGTATACTTAAAGAGAGACGGACGGCCTACCATATCGAATAACAAACTGTTATTTACTTAAATTAATAGGTTTTTCATACAACAGCACAAAACTGGTAAGTGGGTTTATTTTCGTTTCGTTTCATTTCGGATTAGTTTTGTGTGTCTCCCAGTGCCACAAAATTGCTCCGGTCTTGCTCCTTTCTTAGCAAACCTATCGGCTAGCTCATTTCCTACTTTATTAGTGTGTTCTAGCACCCACAGCAAGTAAAGTTTGTTGTGTTCGTCGAGTTTTCAACATTTGTTTTAATACTTCCTGCACTTGTCAGTGGGTTTATATGTATTATTTTTCTTGTAAAGAATCAAATATGTTCTTCTTTTGTTGACCTGTGTAATATAAGAGTATGTATTTGTTTGTGTTGCAAACTTTGCACGAGTTTTGATATTTAATATAAGCTTTCGCGCTTGTGTGGTTACCAACTATATAGATAGATAGATTGTTGCTTAGTATACTAATTAAAGTATTAATGTAAATATTTTCTTAAGCAAAATAGCAAGGATTAAAGTAGAAAAAAACTCATGTAAAAAATTGTTGCATAATTTTGGGGATTGAGATACAAATTTATAAACTGTTCACCTTCAAACGTTTCCAATTCCAATTTCAAAATTTCGCATTAAATTTGCATAATTCCTTTTTCGCACACAAATTTTTAATCAACATTAAAGCGCCTTAAAATAAGAACAAAATAATAATAAATGCTTACAGACACAAACGAATGCGAAGAAAAATTTATGAAAGTATTGAAGACAAGATACAGTGCGCTATTTGCACAACAAAATGATGAATGGTAAAGTCAAAAAGTCGCACAGAGAAAAAAAATCAATTGGCAGCAGGGCGGCAGGCAGCAACTCGAATGAAAAATTTAAATATGCGCCGCCGCCGTGTACATTAAATATTTATAGCATAACAAAAGGCAGCGGCACCGCTTGACTGCAGACTGACTGACGAGCTAGGCGGACTAACTGGCTTGTTTGGAATTAATTTTGCCGCAAATTTTGTTGTACATATTCAGAGGTCTAGAACAGAACAAGAAAGAACGCTGCTGTCGAGTGTGCTCGACGTCGAGATACTCTGTACCATGTTTAAGATTCCTTATATGAACCATAGATTATGTTGTTTAGTGGTATGATGGGCTATTTTAATCGATTTGATGAAATATTAAAATTGAATAAAAAAAAAACAAATTTTCATACAAAAACTCAAAAAATGGGGTGTCAGGCTTGCAATGGGCTACGCCTTAAAATAGTTCAAAATCTGAGCTTATATGAAATAATTTGTAAGATTTGATGTAAGATACGTTAGATTTCGCATTTTCAGCTTCATTAGGAACCAAAGCAACAAAATTTTATACAAAAACTTAAAAATCGAGCTCAAATCTGTATGGGTGCTACTCCTTATAGTAGTCCTTATAGTGGGCCTAAGTGTTATATTTTATTAGGCTTTACTTTAGATACACCAATTTTTGCTGATCAAGAATTTGTATACTTTATATGGTCTTGTCACTTCTTCTTCTATCTGCACAAACTTAATACACCATTTTACTCAGTGGGTACAGTGTACAGGGTATAAAAATAAAATCATGACTGTTGCAAGCATCAGCAGCAGCAGCAGCATCACCAACAAAAGAAAGAACCTGATTGATTGCATGAAGCAAGCAGGCAGTAAATGCTTATTCGCAACAATGAACAAATGAGTAAGTATACGAATGAGTAACAGTAGAAGTCAGTGTATGAGCCTGTCAGTGTGCCATGCTCTGTTTGTGTCATTTAGGTCAAGCTGCGCAAGAAAGTTTGATTGACTGACAAGCCGCAGCTCGTAGCATATACAAAACTTGTATTACTACATTTAATAGCCACCAAGTTTCTCCTGTTTTCAACATTAAAGTTCTAAATGCCACAACCGCAAATCATTTAGGCTGCTTAAGGATAAAAAAAAACAACAACAATTAAACTCAAATAAAAGTGCTACAGACATGTGGAAAGAAAAATTAGCGAAAGTTTTAAATGGGTAGATCGGAAGCTCGTGTACACTTTATGAAAACTGTGTGAAATGTTTTTAATTAAAACTGGATTAACTAAGTTATTTTGGTAGACATGAGAGACGCCGCCTCTTTTGAGTCTAAACTCCAATACTCTCTTTATTTACCTATCTTATGTAAGCCTTGGTGTTGCAGGTTAGTATATCCTTTTATAGTGTCACGACCGAAGAACGGTTTGAGTTTAATCACGGAGTGAGTTAATCCTGTTCATACTAAGCCATCGTCCTCCTGATTCCATAGAAAGTGAAGTGAACAGTTTTAATCTGCCTCGATGGACTCAATATCATTTCATATTGAAAAGTGGTTGCTGGATTTGTATAAGTGGCTACCCTTAAAAGTGGGCGTGTTTGTAATTTATGTTCAACATAGAAATATTAAGTCTCCGTACTCGATTTCAGAAAGATATCTTAAAAACTAAAACAAACCGACGTGGATATGGTTTGCTAAAATTGTCTCCTTAAGCTGATCATGAATATGTACATATATAATTTAATGGTATCTCCGATGCTTGCGTTACAAATCCGGTGCAAAATTATAACATTATTCACACTACTTGTGAAGAGTAAAATGAACGAGTTCAAAAGTTAAATAAAATCAATTGCGTGAGGCATTCTTTAAGAAAAACAAACAAATAAATAGTAATTGCTTTAATGCGAAAACAAATAGAAATACAATTAGTTTAGTGTGTAAGTTTGTTGCCTAATTTGAGGCATTTCTCCACCCAGTGTGCATATGGATGTATGTGTCTATGGGACTTTTGTTTGTTTACTTTTGGGCGGTGTGCAGCATACATACATAAGGGTATGTATGTGCAAAAGTTTAGTGAAAGAAATACCCAGACCATTTAACCGATTTTCATGTTATTTAATGAAAATCAAATCAAACAAACTGTTGCTATGTGTTAACTACAATATATACATGTATTTGGAGCGTATATAAAACTTAAATCGTTGAAGATCAGTCGTAAAAGTACAATATATTAAAGAAACACAAAGTACATCAACGAAAACAAAAAAAAAAACTATAAAAAGCCATTGCCAAGAATATTGCAAGGCATTTATACGATTGTGGCTTTGTACTTAACCAGAATATTCAAAATGGCTTAGAATTAAGGCAGTAAATGCAGGCTATTACAACGGAGCAGTTGTGCAGGCAGCAACAGCGCCTATGGTCAAAAGTAAAGCTGCGCGAAGAACAGCATGTGAATATATACTCGTATCTATATATATAAATGAATGAAGGCATCTCTTAAGCGCTCAAAGTGTATTAGATGTATTTCGAATTATAAGTTTCTATTTATATGCTCTATAACGATTGGGAAGACATATTATAGATTTAATACGTACTTCCAATACATCTAACAACACCGCAACTAATTATTGAAATTCAAGTTGAATTCAGGCTTAACAACAGACATTAACAATATCATAACAATAGCTGAAATTGAACCCCATGATCTCGGCTATATTTGATTTGAATAAGATGGCGCTACTTGACATACAACGCTTAAATCAATGACCTCATTGAGCAATCGTCTTAGAGAAATTGTTTTCGGAGCGGCAAATTGGCCGCCTACACTGAATAAAATGTCATTCTAAATATAGGATGGAATTCTTGTTTTGTTTACGAAAGCGTACTTAAAATTGTGAGTATAATAATTTATATAATAATATAAATTAAATCATTTTTGACGTAGAAAATTCTTATATCAAACTCTGAGCGTAAAAAAAAAAAATAGATAAATAAAATAAAAATATATTTGCGGGAATTGGGAAAAGCCATTGTTTCAGCAACTCCATGTATCCAGTGCCTGTAAGTCGAAGTAGTTATGATGATGATTTATGTGTCATGGTTCGAAGACAGCTTCTTCCTCTAAAGAACATTTTTAAAAACCTTGTGTAAGTTCAACAAAACTAAAATAGCCTTTTTGTATTCAAATCAATCCTTTTTTTTTTGCTTTAAATTAAGCTTTTTTAAAGAATGCTAAATTCGTGTGTTGAAAAAAAAAATAGGATATACCAAAATGAAAATAACAAATTCACTTGTTTGTGCTTCTTATTTCATTTTTGCTTATCATATCACATAATTATTGGTTCATATGACTTAAGTGTATCAAAACTTTGCTACAGTTAATAAACAAATATTTTTCTGTCGTACTATTGTATTATACATACAAGTACACTTGTAGAGAAGCAAGAAAAGTAATACTGAAATACGAGAAAATACAACTCTGTACCATAATCAAAGTCATAGACTCGTATATACTACTAGTAATATTGAAATAAGTCTTTGATTTGTCAACTGTACGAGGGTTAGTTGAAAAGTAATCAGACTTGGCGGCAGCACTTGCAATAATACGTATATCAATTCGAAAATAAAAAATGTAAATGTTCTCCTCCAAATGGTGACTGTAAACTTGTTTTACCAGTTTCGACATTAGACATTAACTTTTGTAACAGAGAACATTTGGTTTGTTGAGCTGTCGAAATATATGCAACATAACTAAGGCAGCAACGGAGAGTCTATAAAATATATATTCGTGATTAGTACGACAAGAAGAGTCGATATAGCCATGACCAGCAGTCCCTATGTCTGTTTAAGAGAAAAATTCTTCGCCTAGAGAAGACTTAGACAAACTAAACTTACAGTATACGGTCTCTAGGTACTCCACTGCTATAAGAGTTGCTTAAAATTTCAAATATCGCAACCGTTTTACCGCAGTGGTAAAACTTCAAATTCAGTTGTCAATTTTTTAGAAATAGTTGTTAAAATTTTATAGTAAGCCTGACTTGATTTCCCTCAAAACTGATTAGCATACTTTGTAAAATAGTTTCGCCCACAATACGGCTATAACCCTAAAATTCACGATTTTCAAGAGAAACCAGCTGAAAAAATGTATTACTACGAAAAAATTATGATGTCTATAGGGTACATTATAGTCAAGCACCTCTAAATCTTACTTGTTTTGCAAGATTTTATTTATGCATCAGTCTGCTAGTTTGTTTGTTATATTCAAATCTAGAAATTCAATTTTAAACTACTTCTAGTGAATCAGTTTGAGCTGAAATTGGAGATATTTACATGTATGGGTCTTGGGACTGATATTGATGAAAATTCTTGATATCAACAAAACTTCATATAAAAAAAAAACGCTGTCAAACAACAATCAAAAATTGTCGGCACGATCTGTTTCTCATCGATTACTCAGATAACAAAAATGTTTGCTACCGAAAATAGTTCATATACTCAAATAGCAGGTGACAAAGAGTGTGACCTTTTGCATTTCTGTCTGAAAAAAAACAAAGAAAAATCAATATGTGTGGACTTTTCAATTAATAAATATTTGATTTTAGTATTTCATGTTGATTTGGTAACACTGTTTAAAGTTTCTTTGCCATAGCAGTATTAATTTACAATTTCGGTAGCAAAAAGATTCATCGATCTCAGTATTGAGCTTTAAAAATTAAATTATTTTTGTTAACAATTGTTCTATTTTTTATGCCTAAACCGATTAGTTGTCAACCAAGACTTGCATATGTCATTATTTTGCATGAAGGTTTGATGTAAGGCCATATATAAATAGTAGGTAGCACCTTATGATACATTCAAAGCTAGCAAAAGAATATACAGGTAGAAATCAAAGTAGCAGCAATGATAGCAATCAAAACTGTAGCATTCTATTGAATGGAATTAGATTCGTAAGAATGAAGCAGCGCTTTGTGTCAATTTAACCAAGTTAGCTTTGTACTATATGGCAGAGATAAAACACAAGATTAGAGTAAGCAAGAGTGGTAAACAGGGCATGCGAGAAGTGTAAAACGAACAATCTAACGCTGACATTGACTCTGAAAAGGTAAAAACAAAAGCAACAAACAAACACACACAGGCACACACAGACACACACAAAGTCAGCTATATGCAGCCAGCCACATTGAGACCTCACTATTGTGAGAGAGTGAAAGATACACAGATACAAACACACATACAGATACAGATACAATATAGCAAACGAATTCAAGAGCAACAACAGTTAATGCAGCTGATGAAAAGCTTTCGCTCTAGGAAAAACTTTTACGCGTTCTCTTTCGCTCTCTCTCTCTCTCTCGTGTTCGAGTGTTTTTACTTTCATAGGCGACCTACAGCTGTCAAGATAGATAGATGTACGCTCTTAGCGTTAGATACACGCTCGCATTTGGCAACGAACACTCGAACAGCGCGAACGTGAATATTGTGACAGAAAAAATATAAATGCGCTTAGAATAAAAATTTTAATATCGGTTTAATATATATTATCTAAGGTCAGCGCTGCTTAGTGCTAATTTTTTCATTTTCATTTTCATTTTGGTTTTTTTTTTTTTGTTTTCTGGCTTTTTTGCGCTTTGCTATTTTGAAATTGTGTGAAAAACTTTTTGTAAGAAAAACCACCGAAAAATTAAAGATACAATATGTTTAATATACTTTGCAAAACTTTTAACGCGTACTAAAATCAAAAATAAAAATTATGCTACTTCTATACTTCATATATAGTTTTGTGTATGTTCTAGCTATAGTTGAGACTATCTGACTATATAGCAAAGAATAGTGTTGTTGGTGGCTGCGGCATATAAACACTAAAACAAAAAAATAAAGAGTTATAACGCGTTATGATTATCTGGTCGTGGAATCGACGACGACGTGCAAGAGTAGAAGCAGAGGCAGCTGCTGCCGCAAAGGCAGCCAAGATAGCCGCAGCTAATGAGGCAACAAGAACGGCAGCATTAGCAGCAGCAACAGCGCGTGCAGCTAAATCCGCCGCAGCTGTTCCAGATGCTGCAACGCTAATAACTAGTACTACCCTAACTACAACAACAACAACAACAACGACAGATACAACGAATAGTGTAGCATACGCACAGGCTGCGGCAATAGCACGCAAAGAGGCTTTGTATGCTGCCGCAAAAGCTGCTGCAGAACGCGAAAAATACTTAAAAAGTGATTTAGTTGTTGAGAAATATCCTGCAACATATAAGCAACGCGTTTAATTAAATTTATTGTCATTGAAACAGAAATGCCACTTAACAAAATGCCAAAATAAAAAAAAAAAAGATACTATAAAAAAAAAAAAAAACAAAATATAATAAAATACTATAAAATTTTTAAAGTGCAAGCGCGTATAACTTCCAATACTAAAAAAAAAAAATATGACAGTATTATACAAAGTATTAAATTCATTTAAAAATTTTCATCTATGAACAGAAAAGTGTATTTAATAAAGTTCCTAAACAATGTTGCACGCCACATGTTGCCATTAAATATGTGAACTGTTGCGCTTTGCAATGAAAAATACTTATTTTTGTAAAAAGTTAAACGCATATACCAACAGTTACAAAGCCCAACGATTTTTGTAACAATAAAAAAGTACTAAAAACACATATTTTAATTAATATTCACAAAGACAAAAAAAGAAAAAAAAAACCCGCCAAATTTTGCTTGAAAACGTGTTGGTCTCCGTGTATCTACATCTACATAAGTCGTCTATGATGAGCACATATTTAAAAATCAATGACATTACAATAACTTTAAATACATTTTAAATATTTTTTGGTCGCTGTGATATATGAAAATCTTCTAGAATTTTTACAACACGGTATGATGTTACTTGTTTTTTCATGAAATATAATATATTTATATAGAATTAAGTATCTTAACTATATGCATTTTAAGCAAATAAAATATACAAAAAATTATATTTTATAATTTTTTAATTATAGCTATGAAATAATGTTGAGTTACTATAATGTTGTAACTATAATTTGCGATTGAAGTGGGCATGGTTGTGACACCACCCAATTTTATACAAAAGATATATCGCCAAAGAACCATTCCCGAACTGTAGTAAGACACTCTATGAATTTTATGACGATTGCTCAAATAGTTGCTGAGATATGATGATTTTGGGTTTACTCTTATATAGGTGCGAGGGGTTTTGAATTCGAAAACCGGAGCACGGAAGAATATTCCAAATAATGTAACTTTCATTTGTTTTGATAACGTATTAAAGGAGTTATAACGATTTTTAAATTAGCTCACTTAAAGTACATATTCAGCCGAGTTTCTATTTTCCCTTACTTTAACAAATTGCAATATCTTGCGCAAAGTTTATTAAGTTAACTTTGAATCATACTTCAAAGTCATAAGCAAACTCAACTGAATCGCAAAAATGTATAAAAATGGGTGTACACGCAAAGAAAGATAGCATATATTTTGTAAATTTTTAATAAAAAAAATAAACAAAAATGCTATAGTGAAGCTGTACGACAGTAAAATATCTTGTATAGCTCTCATATTTGATCTTGGCGCATGCCAGTACCTCATTGAGCTGATGTGTGTGTGTACATGTATAAACAACAGAGAGAAACAGAGGAAGAATGAGAGAAAGCACTCAGAAATAGTATTTGTGAGTATCGTGTGGCATCACATAAATTTCGTCAGCAACGATAAGTGAACATTTATAAAGACATATGTATATGCAGCAACATTAGTAACAAGTTCATAACGATCAGTCGAATAGTTGCTGAGAGATGACGAATTTGGTTTTGTATTCTAAACAGGCGTGGTACCACCCACTGTTAAATTGTTTGTTTATTACACGTCATTAACGTTGAAGATAAGTTTGAAAATGATGGTCCAATCATTGGTATTGATAATTTTTGAATGGAGATATAGCGTAGCGACAAAAAAAAACATTTTATAAATAATACAATATATAAAGATTTGTCGAGAAGCACTAGTTCATGACTATATGTATTTGTAATTTTAAACTGTTTTCAATTTGAGTTTTTTAGGGTATATGATCCAATATTCGTTCGAAAGATAGAAAAGTGAAAGTTCTATGTTTAAGGCTTTAAAAGTATGCGAATTGCAGATCAATAACTTAAAATGACTGCAGTAGATAGGAATCGAGTCTTCTAATCCAGTGTTTGAGCGGTCTACAGTCTACTGACTTCTTTTTTTACTTTTATTACTTTGCATAAATGCATTTTTCGATCAAAAAGATCAAGCGACCTTTTCGACAAGAATATTCTTGTGAAAGGTACCTATATACAACATATAATACTTAAAGTCGGATGGGTATATATTGAAAAATGTGAATCTTATATCGAAGGAAATCAACAGACATCTAGTAAATCTGAAAAATAAAAATTGTATACACATCTCTAAAAAACTTGCGTTTCAGAAGTACGATCACGTTAATATGGCTAGATCGATTCATCGAGTTTAGAAAAAATAAGTATTTTAAATACTCTCTCACATCTTCGTCAATACAAAATTTGAAACATGAAGGCTATAAATAAGCTCTTAGCTTGAAAAAAGTATAATTTTCATGGTGATTTTCAATCTGTACTCGATACTTGAATTGCAGTAGCCTGGTTTCACCTTAAACGTTCACGAAAGATGGTTTCACTTTATAATTTTGCATTTTTTGCATTCATTTCAACAGCTGATTTTGTTTTGGTTAATAAAAGAAAAAGAAACTGGCTAGTCCCGCTTTTTGTTTGTACATTTCTCATGAATGCTACAAATGTAAGGCTTGGTTATTACAAAACTCCGACGAAAACAAATAAGATTTCATTTGTGTAGCGTTTCTAGCATTGATTGACAAAAATGCTACTAATGTATCAGTTGAAATTAGAATACAAGACTCAATATTTCGATATTCCATTTCTTCACTTCGGTCCTCTAGTTCATTTCGTTCATTTCACTTAGTTAGTTTTATTTAATTCAACCTTTTCGTTTATTAACTGCAAACGCTTTTTATTATGCCGATCATTTAATTGTTAATGTTAATAAATTAAACTGCTTTCTTTTTCAAACGCTCTTTTTCCTCAAATATACAGAAATCTACAATAGGTTCTATAACTACGAATAGAATGCTATAGCCAATATTGTGCATACGTGCTTTGTTATTGCTCAAAAACTTATTGTTGCATGTTGTTATGCAATCATCGAACGACAATTTAAGTGAATTTTCAATAAGAGACAAGAAAGCATGAGAAAAATAGAATTGAATATGCAAATTCCAGTAATAGTTCGATTAGTTTAAAATGCGAGTAGAAGTTTCAATCAAAGCAACATGTGTAGTAATACACTCGAGTTAGTTAAAAGCACGCCTTTTCTGCTTATACGTGAAAGTATGGTACAATGCATTATACTAGCAAGAATCTATAGAAAAATTCCAGTGAAAAAAAAAAACAAAAAAACGTATACATTTACATACATAAATGGATGCAGCATTAAATGGAGGCTTAGTTGTTGCGCACTCAGAGAATTGAGATACATGAGCACTTATAGTATAGTACGATATGATAACATTTTTGTTTGCTGTAGCACAGCAGAGCATTGCAGAAAAAAAGTTTTTCAAACAAAAAGGGAAATACGTAAAAATGAAATGCTGAGTTTCGCATTTCTAAGAGGCGGATAAAGTTTTTTTTTTAATGATGTAAGAAACCTTTGCGCGTAATGCGCTGCACGAATCTGTGCATAAAATCAAAGTTTTATGTTATTAAAACAAATAAGAGATATAGTCTAGGTGATCGACTATATTACAACCTGCACACGTCATACTTTTTTCATAGTAAACCTTGTTCTGCCTCCAAATTTTGCTTTCTAGTCTGATTTTTCAACTTCGAAATACTCTGCCAACTAATGAATCTGCTTAAATTTTTGCAGTCATTATTTTATTAAAAAATAGAATAAAAAAACTAGATGGCGCTAGATACAGATAGTACCAAGAGATGGCTCTACCTTATGTCACTAAACAGCGCTATATATTGACAAAACATGCATATACTAGAATACAAATAGCCGTTACTTGGGCGTGTCATCCAAAATGTTTTCTAAAGTAAACCTGTTTACGTATCAGGCGAATATATAAATCAGCGTTTGGAGGCTCAATTCCAATGTGGAGATTGAACGATAAAATTATATTATGTGTAACGACTATAAAAACTCGTAGATGCACAAGTAAAACTTGGTGTATACTGTGTGTGTATTTATAAATAAAACAATCACAAGAAAATATATATACAGTCAGATACAGAGATAGGTAAAGAAAACAAAGGCATCACATATGCTTCGAATTATCCAAAGCTGTGCACGTGTAAATATCGTTTTTCCCATAATAATTGTAATGTAGATACAGTTTGTATCTTTATTTATAGCTTGAAAAAATTGTACTCAAATGCAAAGAAGATGAAAGCAAAAAAAGAGCATACTATATAAACACACTTTAACTAAAGCTCTGAACGTGATGTATTTACTACTTGTAGTTTAAATTTTCTATACTCTGACAGCTTAAAATTCAATACCGAGCTCTGCTCATTGAACGTATGATATGCGCTATATATAGTGAATAGTCTATAGGGAATGAATGTGTAGAATGTGATGTTCATAATTGCATAGTTGCGCGTTAGGTAAGCATAACTTTGGAAATTTCGCCAAATAATTCACATACCTAATAGTAGTGCACAGAATGGATACACATCATACCAACTATAACTATAAGTAGTCTATATTAAGTAGCTATAGCAGCCACAATCATGCTAAACTGTGTTACATTTTTAAAAGTTACCAAGTATCTCTGTAGTATTAACGTAACAACAAATTTTACACATCTAACATATAGAGTGCATGAAAGTATCTGCAGTAAAAAAAAAAAAGTTTAGATACACAAATTTCAAGGTCAGCAATAAGTGTGCTTAGAGTTTATATAGCGTACTTTATACAGATACATACATACATATGTATATACACCTACATGTTTAATAAAAGTTAGCTATGTCTAGCTATGTACACACGCATAAAACCATATGAACATACGAGGTGTGTACAAAAAGTAAGGTGACTTTTCAAATTTCGCGGGCAACGTACAATCGATAATCGATTTTTTTGTTTTGTTGTGTTGGTACACTCGTCACGAACATATGTTTACAGTTTCAGCTATGTAGCATGTTTAGTTTATTTGTGAGAGGCATAACGGTTAGAAGTGTTTTCCGTGCTTGGCGATTTTCTGCTATCGAGCTCAGGAGAATGACTTCAACAACGATTCAGATTTGCTCAAAATGGTCATAACCGGTGACGAAACATGGGTATATGGTTATGACGTCGAAACCAAAGCCCAATCGTGCCAATGAAAAAGCCCAGGTGAGCCAAGACCGAAAAAAGCACACCAAGTTCGATCAAATGTCAAAGTTTTGCTCATTGTTTTCTTCAATTACCGTGGCGTAGTGCTTCGATGATTGGAAAAAGCGTTGGCACAAGTGTATTGTATCTGAGGGGGATTACTTTGAAGGGGAGAACTTAAATATTGATGAAATAAATATTTTTTCCTAAAAATACAAAGTCACCTTACTTTTTGAACATACTATATAGATATATAGTATAATGTTTGCATGTAAGTTTTTGAGTAAACTGCGAAAATAGCAAGAAAATAACGTAATGCGTCGCTTATAAAGTTTTCACGTAGATACTATACAGATAAACAAGACAAGAAGCGCGGCATTTCAGAACCAAACTTAGTCAGTATGTCAGACAGACAGACCGTTTGGCAGACAGTCAACCAACAAATTGTGTATATGGCATTGTGTATATATATATATGTAATTGTTACGTCGAACTTTTATTCACTTCTTAGAAGAACACAAGAACAAAAAAAAAAAGATTTTGTTTATAATAATGCTTAAATACTTTTCACATTACTCTAATTTGCATTATCTTTATGATTTACAACTGACAGAAAAAAGAAATATTTATATATATATATATATATATATATATATATATATATATATATATATATATATATATATATATATATATATATATATATATATATATATATATATATATATATATATATATATATATATATATATATATATATATAGATATAAGGTATTTGCTGATGTGCACAATCTACATTTTTATCAAAATTTTTGATAAAAATGTAGATTGTGCACATCAGCAAATACCTTATATCTTTTTATATATATATATATATATATATATATATATATATATATATATATATATATATATATATATATATATATATATATATATATATATATATATATATATATATATATATATATATATATATATATATATATATATATATATATATATATATATATATATATATATATATATATATATATATATATATATATATATATATATATATATATATATATTTATATAGATATAAGGTATTTGCTGATGTGCACAATCTACATTTTTATCAAAATCGGTTGAATATTTTGGGCGTAAAAGGTTTAAGCAATCTTCACTCACACAACGAATCAAGCACACATAGGCTGGCTTTACATGAAATACAAACAAACAAAATTGATAACATGCTAGCAGCACGTTACATTAATATGAGTGCGAGCGCAACTTGAGAGATTGCGCTTCGCTATATTTTTGGTGATTGTCGCTCTGTTTGTAGTTATTATGATCTCCGCGTAGCTAATAGCTAATAGGCATTAACAACAAACTTTTAAATGCAATAATATACAAATCGGTTCAGACGATCGCCGACCATACTTACTAGTAGTTATAAATGCACAAACTCAAAATAGTTTTTGTTTTAAAAAGCAGTATAAAAAAGTATAGCAAAATAGAATAAAACATATCACATGATCAATTACATGACGATCTTTTTCACAAATATAATTTTGCAGACAGGCGGACACAGCAAGAATAACTTGTACCATCAAACTGATTAAGCTATGTATCTTTTTTTATGTAGTCTCACATTTGCTTTCTTTCACAGACATTAGTAAAATTACAATACTGTTCACACTACATATATGCTAAAAGAGAAAATAGGGAACGAACTAGCAAACATTTATACACTCTACTAAAAATGCTTCCCAACAGAGCAATTCATTTTTTCCCTTGCATTCGCAAACAGACAATTTATTTGTTGCATTTGAGTGAATCTCGCACGTTTTCTAGCGCTATTTGGGAAACACTAACAACAGAACGTTTTATGCCAACAAGTATTTATATGTATATAGTATATACACATCGAATTGAAGCGTGCTGCTATTGTGGAATTTTGAGCTTTTCTGTGTTACTGACAAACTGGCTGAGGGAGCATGACTCATGTCCATTCGTCTGACTTTTTTATATAATAGACAAGTTAAAATATGTACTATTAAATTGCACTTAAATGTGAAATTAAGTACTACGTACATATTGGTTTAGGGAAATTCATGAAATGTAACTGCTGCTCTATCTGGTTGTTGGGAAAATCAATAAACAAACGATATAAGTAATTAATGCTGATTAGGAGATTTTCCGGAGTACAAACCATTTTTGCATACCAAAACTATTTGCAAATAAAAATAAAAACATCAACTATGTATATAGAAACTTGTTCATTAACTTAATAATTGCAATTTATGCAATTTTATGGTTTCTATCTAAACCTTTCTTCGAAGTTGGTTTAAATTTTCAAAATATATACGCTTACAAATTCATGAACAGACATAAGATACGGCCATAAAATGTAACCGTAGATAAGCTTAGATTTACACATTTCAAACAAGATCAAGACCAGTTCGAAAAAAATGATTTTTGTATTGGGACCTTGAATTAATTGTGAGCGCTTTTTTTTTGTCTTTCGAAATTTACGGATTTATTGTGCAAAAATGGTTACAAATATATTATTCAAAGTATTGTCCAACGCTGGCCACAACTTTTTGCCATCTTTCTGGCAATTTTCGTATACCAGCTCGGAAGTTCGACACGTCTTTTGAGGCAATCTAATGTGAACTTTTGCTGGGACAGGCCATGTGTCATCGACCGGAACAAGTAGTAGTCGGAAGGAGCGATGCCTGGAGAATACGGCGGGTGTGTAGTGTGGGTCATATTTTTTTTTTTTTAGTAGCGGAGTACAAATTGAAACTACGTTTTTAGAAGATGCTAAGTTCGTTGATTACGATACCGAGTTTTAAGAAGAGTGAATTTTTCTAAATTATTCTCACATTTTGCTTCGTTTTCTGAAATTTTAACATAAGACACTAAAAACCCTAGATATGATTAATATCTAGTCAATTAAATAGTGGAAAAGGCACAATTGGTCATTGGCTGAAGTGGATGTTTATTATAAGAATGTTAAACAAACTAGAATTCTCAAAATAGACAAGTACAAAGAGTGAGTATGAGAAAAATCATAATATTATTACCAGCTAGTTTCAAACCATAAATGTTGTTTAAATAAAATTCAAACTTTCTTTTATCTGCATTAAGAGTACGGTGTACAAAACTGAAAACTTTGACAGTTCTGATAGTCGATTTGTCTTTCTAAATAAAACTTGTGCAGCATTCGACAATAAGAAGAAGCAATAAGTCAAACAATTTGTCGTATAAAATATGCAATGCTTGCAGTAAAGATGCAATACAAAAGAAAATGAATTCGAAAACAAAAAAATATATGTACTATAACAAAATACAAATAAACCATTGGTGGGTAGTTGAATTAAAGAAAAAATGTTGACGAAATGGGAAATCTGCGGAAAAAAGTAAATAAGTATTTTTGAAGGACGAAAAACACTATTGTACGTAAATGGAATGAAAATACAGAGAGAATTTTATTTTGTGAATTAAAAATGCATAAAAGCGCTTCAAAGTTTTAAATTGTTAAAATAGCTCAAGAATATAAATAAAATACTTCCTTTTTTCAAGTTTTTTCAAAAAAAAAAAAAAAAAAAACATTTGTCTTTGGAAAATATTCAAAGTAAGAAAAATGTAATGCACATAGTATAATATGTATACCAAAAATCTTTCAAAAGTTATATAATTTTTAATTTCTTAATTTTATACTGCCGCCTGCAATAAAGTTGTTTGACAATTGCCTCAGAGAAACGTACGACAAATTAAAATAACATAATTAAAAATGCTAGTAGCCATTTAAGCGCAACACCGAGCTAAACTGAATCGTGAAGATGAGAGAGGTAGAGCGTGTAGGCGTGTGCGCACTAATTAAATTTTACTTCATTTCATTTGTTCAATGAAACACTTAAAAATGTCACGCACGCATTTTTTAACCTGCACATAAAACACACACAAAAGATATAAGTCAAAATTATATATAGATACACAGTGTAGATACAACTGTAGCAGACGATACATCTGGGCATAATGCAACATTTGCCAAATTAATGAAATACAACTGAAGGAAACAAACAAGCATCCCTTTCAGCCAAAGCATCCCTTTCAGCATTACAAACTTTCAGACAAACTGTTAAAACTCTATGCACACTATGTACAAAGAGTATAAACAAAAACTAGGCTGGTGATATAGGGAACTCGAGATTCGAGAGGATGGTGTGCAACAAGCATCAACGCGGGTGAAAAGTTTTACATAAATAAAATGCAGAAGAAAGAGAGATAGGGAGAGAAAGAGAAAGGGACGAGCTAAGAGTAATTTAACAAATAAAAGTTTGAAGAGTAGTAAATCGCAGAAAGAAAACGAGAGTGCATACACAAAATAGGGAACCAACGTTAACTAACTGTAAAAAATAATTATTACGCATACGCAACGTATGCAACAACTTTTAAATATGATATAAGCCACAAACAAGGACACAACAAAATATGCTTCAGCCTTTTCATCTTAAAACTAATAAATTTGAAGAAGCAAAAATTATAATAAAAAATATTAAAATTTAACAAAGGACATAATGATTTTGTAGAGTGAGTGTGCGAAAAATGTTATGCAGAATTTTTCCTTTTTTTAACAAAGAAGTATGAAGAGCACACAATACACACTTTGACTTTAGTTTAGTTACCGAAAATCGACAGCACATCAAACTGATTAGCATATTTTTAGGCAACAAAAGAAATATATAATTTAATGAAAAAATAATATTCACGACGGACGCGTTGATTGATAAGTCATTTAGTGTGACAGACAGGCAGGAAGACAGACAGACAGCAGGCAGTCGAGAGCAGCGTAGAATTAGTTACGGATGTGTTTGTGTGAGCTTATTTGTTGTTCTAAGTTATTAATAAAACGAGAAAGAGCAGCAGCAGCAGCAGCAGTTGGAAATGTATAAATAAAAAGTAGTAAGAGTGGCAAACACAATCAATAAGTAAAAAGTATGCAAATAAGCTTTTAATGAAGTGCTAATCAGAGCAAATTTGATGGATAAGCTCGTTTAATGCGCTAAGTGTGCCAGCGCCTGAAAGCATACTAAAAATTACAAACCAGAAGCGATTTTAAAAGTAAAAACTTTATTAAAGCTTATTGACTTTAATTTTTTATACCCTGTATCCATAGGGCAAAAGGGTATATTAAGTTTGTGCGAATGTATGTAACAGGTATAAAGATGCGGGTCAGACCCTATTAAGTATGTATATATATATATATATACATTCTTGATCAAAATTGGAAAACAAGTCGATATAGATATATCCGTCTGACAGTCTGTTTGAACGGACAGATTTTGAAGACTATAAGACATAGAAGTTTGGATATTTAGATTCTCCTTTTTGGTCTACAGATAACTAGTATTGGTAATGTACATGCCGACATAACTTATCACTTTAAGTGGTGACAACATCCACCCCCCATTCCAGTCTGCTTACATTGTGAAGTTTTTGTATGAAATGTTTTTTGATTTTGTTGTTTATTATGCGAGAAATGCCAAAGTCGGTGTATCGAACGTAAATCAAGGGTTATAAGGCTTAACCACCATACAAACTTTTTCTTCATTTTTAAGTTTATGTATGAAAAAAATGTTTCAATCTATATGAAACATTCCATGTAGACTTAGATCGGACCACTTCAAGGTATAGCCCCTTGCAAGCTTGCCCACATTTTTGAGTTTTTGTATACATTTTATGTTATTATTTTTTAATTAATTATCATATTTCATCAATTCTAATAAAATATCCTTGAAATGCACAGATCGGTCCACTAAATAGTATAATCTATGTTTCATATAAGAAACATTAAACAACATACAGTGTACCTAGAAGTCAAGCACACTCGATTGCAGCGTTCTTTCTTGGCAAATTTTAATAAAATTATTAGATATACATAGTTTGTTAAATATAGTATTATGCGCCTAACAATATGCAATAATTTTACAATTTAATAAACGTTTCAATATACGAGTATATGATGCAACGTTTACAACAACTCTCTGCATATATGCAATATTGTGCCTGCGCGCATGTAAAACATGTAATTAAACTCATTCCAAACGCGTAAAATTTGCATAAAATGACATTTACTTTGGCGGCAAAAAATAAAATGAAATCACAGCATACATCATTAAAATGCACAACAAGTGTCTGGACATCGTTTGCACTGCATTTTAATTATTCTGTATATTTAGCAAACGTTGCACCACGGCGCACGGAAAATAACCATATAAAGATACAATACATATATGCATGCAAAATTAACACTGAAAAGGTATTGTAATAGGCGTAACAATTGCATTTTTTTTTTTTTAGTGTACATAAAATCTTATTAATTGTTTTTAAAGTGTTAATAATAGCCGATTTATGTGGTGCATTAATTTAATTTACATATATAAATAATTCTGTATATTTAATTAGTTTTAAATTTTGTTATACATATATACATATTTTCTGGCATATGAAAAATTAGTTTCAATTCATGATTTAAATGAACCAGTTAATACATAAGAGTAAAATTCGTCTATAGTTAGTATCAACGTAAATCAAGGCCTACTGCGAAAAACTTGGCATGTACACTGCGAATCGAGTGCAAAAATGGCGGGGTGGTTACTCAAATTGAACTATTTCACGCAAATTAATGAAGTCGGAACAAATCGGGCAGCACACGAAATTTAATTAAAAATATACTTGAATGAACAATATTTACTTACTGCAATTCAAGTTATGAGTTCTTCCAAGAAATAATAATACATTTTTTTTTTTTATATTTTTATGCATACCAAAATGTTAACACATACACACAGCAAGAAATATACTCATAGCAGAATAACAAAAATGCAGTTTCCTAGTAAATACATACAATAAAGCAAATACCAAAACGCACTCAAAGGAAGTCCCTGAAGCTTAAGACAACCTATGCAAACATAAACACAGAATATGAACTGAATTTTTGAAGTGAATATGAGTGGACGTCGAAGTCAATTCTATGAAAAACCAATGTGAAAAGTGAAAGAAAACACAGTAAGACTATCGTAGTTCACTTTATTATTGTGTCAGTCAAAAAAATCGAATTTATCGAACCAAATTATGTGTACCTATAGTTGTGGGTTGATCAGAACGAATGTCATAAACTCAGTTTTATGCAGAGGGCCGAATATATTCAGTTGGTCATGTACTCTGTGTATTCATTGCACGTTTTACCTTTGACTCATAATAAAGTACATATAATAGCTTTGAAGGGGGCATTTTACATATATGTATACTCGTACTTACTGGGTTGGTTATTATGACAGCCGTCTGGTTCGAGTAGTAAGTTGATAGGTCACCGAGCAGCAATTAGCAAGGTCAGTAAAGATTAAGAAGTCAAAGGGGAAATGAATCGAAAAACCGAGAAAGAAATGGTAAAATGATAGAGCAATAAATTTGAATAGCATAGCAGCAGGCGCACAGGGCGCATACACTAAATAGAAAAATAACAAATGAAAAGGCAAATACCCGTAAATTGTAGACAAAAATAAGTTTCAGGAAAAAAATTGACGCAGAAATAGAATATTGATTTTTAATAGCCATTTTTTTAGCATTAAAAAATTTTTATACAAGTATAACTTAAAGCGCTTAGTACGAAAAAAAAGAAACAAAAATTCAATCTAATTTTATTATTATCGAAATAATGACATTGCGCCTAAAGTAGCTACTTGAGCTAAACTCACTGCTACGCTCAAGTTTAGATCAAATGCTGACATATGCACCTACCTAAATATACACTCAAAAAGTCTGCAGTGAATTGCCAACGTGAGTTAATGAAATTTAAATTGTTGTCAATTTTCTATACTCTTCACATAGAGCAGCAGTAGTATTATAATTTAGTGAAAACGTTTGTAACGCCTTAAAGGAATCATCGGATACTCCATAAAGTATAAACAACTACTCTATACCATCTACAACAGTCAAAAAGGCGAAATATGAATAAAATTAAAAAGAATTAAATCTAAGAAGCACTTCAAAAGTTAAAAACAGAAGTCGACACTAGCTTTGCCGAGCAAAAAGAATAAGCGTGAAGAGTATTAAAGCTCCGGTTCCACCGAAGTTAAAGTTTTTTTCTTGTTTTTTTTTTATTTATTTATTTATTTATTTAACACGGCCGTGCAGTAGTTGACAGACGCTTTTATCACTCCATGTGATTATCCGCAGGCTGCTTGATCTTCAAATAGCACATGAAGCTGAAAATTGACAAGGAGCTATGCACAGTAAATTTTAATGACTGACTTTAGGGCGTGGGTAAAAAGTAAGACTGTATAAGTATAAGCGAACGTACGCAAAGCTCGAAGGAAGTTATTAATAATGCAAAGGAAGTTGGCAAGTTGCTTCATGTCATGCCTACAAGGTATTCTGGCAAAAGTGCTGGTTGGTTGGTTGGTTCGTTCGTTGAAGTTGGTTTAAGTTGAATTGTGGCATGACATACATCGAATTGTCATGAGGTGTTAAAAGTGCTGTGTTAATGTGTTGAGTTGTACTCTTGTGACACACTGTGTAAAGCCACATTTTGCATAATACATGAAGTAAAAAGTTTTAATCTACTTCTTAAGATGTCTAAATGTACATACGTACAAATACTATATTTAATTATTTTCAAATGAAATTTCGTCTAGTTAAACGATTGAGAGCACACTAAAGTCTTTATAATAGAAGGTTATATGCATATAATATTAAGTAAATAGTTTGTGCTGCTGATAAAGCTGAAAGAAAAAAAACCATGTCCAACTTTTCGAAGCACTCAACTATTTTAACAAATTTGAGTATCTTCTAGTGTTGTTTTGCATCGAATTTCAAACATATTATGTATTAACTTCTAGCTAAAATAAAATTAATTATTACTTTACATTGAATTAACTTTCATTTCATTACTGATTCAAATAAAATCGAAACTAGAGGTTCAAATTATATTTAGAGCAACTGATAAACAATTAGTGCCAAATTATATGCCAAACACCATAAATGTCCATTAAATTCATGTCAACTCAATTTTATATACACACAACAATTAATTTTATAAAATAATATTTGCACATCAATCGAGCTCATATGACACATCAGCTTATTTCATACTAGCCACATCTCTTCTCTAAAACTTGCAACTAACAGGCAGGCATATTGAATGGCACAAATTTGGTACTATTAATTATTGAGCAAGTGTTTTCATGCGCTCAGATTTAATACAGAATACAGTAGTGGGAGGTATTATGGGATACCATGAACAAATTTAGCTATTTACGAAATTTATGCTGTTTTAATTGAACGTTTCAAATTTTACATGTGCAATTTGCAAAATGTACCAAATCTCTTTACCTAAATGGTTTACCATTACTCAATGTACCAGAGACTCTCTAACTAATGGTCGTTAGACCTAAGCTAGCGAAAAGGATTGCAGCGCCGCACCACCTAAAATAGTAATAAGAACAACATAATCATATCAGCATAACTCGAACGTCGTGCCACATCGTACCGTTTAAAATAGTACCCGCCAGTACGGAAGTGGCAGCAGATAGTTTAAAAATTCAATAATAATAAACATTTTGCTTGTTATTCGGTAGATCGATGTGTTGGATGCCTGTCAGCCGAAGTAGCTAAAATGATTATACTTTGCGCTCAGCGGTATTGGTCATGGTCTGATACCAGTTTCCTCAACCAAAAAACATTTTATAAACTACATAAATACAACCAAATAAAATTCATATTTTCTGATATTAGAACTTCGAACCAAAAAAATAATAATAATAATAATAATAATAAATAAAAAGAATATATAAAAGTAAAATAAGATACCATCAGCGAAGAGCTCACTTATTAGTCCTAGCGAATGGCTAACCTTTTTCCCTAGCGTATAGCTAATGAAATTGTATGCAAAGTAGTAATCGGTCCATGTCAATGACATGTCCAGCTTAAATTCATTAGGCAACTGCATGGTTGAGAGTTAGTACTCACTACCGGTGTTGGAGGAAATCACTAGTCCAGCACCAGTGCAGCAGAAAAAATGGCATAGTCCGAACTTTAAAGTTAGCTCTGTTCTTAATACATATGTACAACGGAACACAATAGATAAACATATGTACTAATCGCACTAATAATGCCGCAATGTATGCTACTGTACCTCTCTAACTAAACTAACAACGGTACATGCCGTTCGCTGCGCGTCGTTTCTTCCAGTATATGTGTTACCTTCTCATCGTCGTTTTCAAAGCCTTTATATGTAGCTTCACTCTTCATATGTTTATTCATTTTAAAAATACTGTAAATAATAAACTATCAATTAAAACTTAATACCACTTATAATTCACAAATAGTTTTTACATGTTCTTTTACTAATTAACTACTGATATATGTCGATTTATTCACATAAATAGCAACGCTATAAAAACTTCAAGCGGTAAAAGTGCAAATGCAACAACCGATGACTTATAAAAGTATTTAGTGTTCTAAGATATAAATAAACAAAAGCTTCATTATTTTACTGATCATTTAAAATTAAAGAATAACACTTGTTCTTTCGCATTTAACAAAAGCAGTAAAACAAAAAGTGCTACTGCATGTAAATTAAAATAAGTAAAATAATGTAAACGCTTTACTTTGCTTAGTTGAGGCAAAAAACTATTCAAACTTAGCTGGGTAGGTGTTTGTTGTCGCTGAAATGTAACATTAAATACTTTGTTCAAGTAGCGAGATGTACATACTCGTACATAAAATATATTCTATATATAGCAAATGTAAGTAAGTAAGTTTGTTTATAGACATGTATTATGTACTGCTGCTTATAACGATGCTTTTACTAGGCTGCTAGCTTGGTTCGTTGGCTTACTTAGCTGACTGTGTATAGTTTGACTTTGCTGCCTAACTAGCTTGACCTTGACCTTCACGTATATACACACATACAATCACACGTTACATAAAAAGTATATACATAGTATAACGATTATAACCAGTGCCTTAAACTATTTTACTACAGCTTAAGACAATATACATACACATATATGCTTGTTGTGTATCTAAAATAACGTGCCAAATATGCGCCAAAGTATCTGAAAACTTTAATGATATTCAGCTCATAATTATTTTTTATATTATGTGCAAATTATGCACAAAATATAAAATTAATAGCAAATGACATGCGAAATACTTTCGATTATATGTGAATTATGCAAAACGTTAAATAGCAAAATATTGTGAATTATTAATGCGATGCCAAAAAGTATAAAATGCTTTGCTTCAGATTGCTACTTTATAAAAATAAATGGAGGTATTGTTAGGTTTCAAAATAATATTACCAGCTTGTTAGATTTAAAAATGCATGAAGCAGCACAACACGTACAAAGTATTTGGTGAAGACAAACAGAAGAATAAGAAGAAGATATAAGATAAACTTTTGCATAAACAAAACCAAAACATTCATATCCTACAGAAACATTTCATTTGCCAGAAGTATATATATACAAAATGTAATAGCAACACATTAACTGAACAAATGGTAAATAAATTAATAAAGACTTGTTTTCTTAACACATAAATTAAGTTTCAAATTCTCCAGTCGAGCAGATGCAGAAGTAACTCAACTGTAACTCACAACTGTTCGATAAACTATCTGACAGAATTATGTGTGAATGGCAAAACATCGTTGCTAATTAGGGAAATGCAAATAAATCAGCACTGTCTAGCCATAGCACGTAATGACCCAACACATTCGGCTTTTCACATACATATGACACGAACACGCTGAAGTTTACTGCGCTCTGCTTGCGTGAAATAAAAAAATCGAAATCTTTAGCGACAAGGACCATTTCTGACTGATTGGGTACTTAACAAGTTGCACAATTTTCACATATAGGCTGAGGAGAATCCGCAGAAGATATTGGTGACTGCATTAAATCCGCATGTATGGTATGGATTTTGAGTTGGCGGAAGGCAATCTAAAATTGAGCCAAAACGAAGTGCACCAAGGTTAGCCATTTGAATGTACGCCAATAAAATCTTGAAGAAATTCCAAACCCGTTCACTGTTTCTTACATTTTCAAACATCAAGTCGCAGATGAAAAACCCAAACCATTGGCTAAATGGTATAAAAAATCACTTTCAAATCATATTTTATACAATAACTATAATGCTCACACAAATACTTGCTTTCAAATAAAATGAAGCGTACACAATGGACAAGCAAATTGCCGAAAAAAAGAACTTAGTAACAAAGAATCAAACTGAATGAGCATAAATGGGCTATACACTTGAAAAAAGCTTGAAAAAGTAGCAACAACAAAAAAAAAAAGTAAGAAAACATGAAAAATGCAAAACAAAATTTAAGGCCAACAAAAGGGTAAGCTGCCATAAGACGTACAATAGCATTAAATCTCGCAGCAGCCTAAAAACAGACTACAAAAAAGCGAAAAGAAATCCAATACAATAACAATAGGGACGCAAAAATTGAATATTCAAAGACTTTAAGCAGCTAAGAATAAGCAGGAAATAAATATTTATTATAAGCAAAGACGTACAATTATTTTACGGCAAGAAGAGCAGCAGCACAGTAAGGAAAGCAAATGGTATACAAAAACGCTGAGAGCGGTACATAAATTTTAGGCACTGCTAATGATAATGGAACGTTGTCGACGTTGTCGTCGTGGAGAACAATACTATACACACCACTTGTGATAAAAACACTCGAGCGCAATGAAGTGAAAATTATTAGCGCGATTATGTGACTCACACTGCTACATTTTAACGCGCCATGCTATAAATATATTGAATGTATGTACTATGTGTGTTTGTCTGAGTGTATATTTTAGTCTTAAAATATGCAAAATATGGCGAGACAATAAAAGATATTATATGTAACCATATATATACGCCTATATACCAAAAACACAGCGCAAGTAACAAGAAAACAAAGCATCCACAAATCAACTTAAAATCTGCATAGACATTAAAGCTACAATTCTTTTTGCGTACAGATTTTAATGTTGATTGGCAGCACGCAGATAAATTGAAATTGTTGTAGGGGAAAATCAAATTTTATAGACTAAAATTTATGCATTATTTTATAGACAAAACGTGTTGCTGTTTAAATTTTCCGAAATTTTAGCCTTAAATTGTAATATAGCCTTAAAGTAGGCTAAACTTTGAACAGCACAAAAAATATATATACAAGCATATATAGTGAGCGCACACTCGAAGGCACATTAGTCAAAAAGCAGTCATTGCAATAAGGAAGAAAACCATGCGGAAAAACTTTTCACTTTGCTTATGGCATATAGCCAAACCGCGCCCAGTCAAACACAGCCAAACATGAGTAGTAAAGTGCAAAAATTATACGTAAAAAAACGTATAAAAAAAAAAATAAATAAATAAAAAACTAAAAACCAAACGTCCCAACAAAATGAACGACCGACCGACCGCACGTCAAAATTAGCGCAAATATTTGTGCGGCCTTTCATTGTTCTTCGAGAGCTGGCATTCTGTTACTTTTGAAGGTTATACAGAAGCATAATTTTTGCACATTTCTTGCTTCATATACTATATACATAGTATATATAGCGCATTCGGTATTCATTTTTTGTTGGCATATTTTATACAACTTTTATTTTTATTAATAAAGCCATATATTTTTTGTAATATATACCTTCTTCACACTGACTCACTCAAAATCGAACGTAGACGTATCAAAAAGTGTGCTACAGCAATTTAGCAAAGAAAGTCAACAACCGGAAGGAAGTGCGGTAGTAGCTGTTGTCTGACGCTGTTGTTGATGTTCTTTCAGTCGCTTGCAGGAAGTAAATGTAATAGAACGCAAATTGCTACGCCAGGCTATACTACTATGTATCTACTATATACATATATTGTACAATATGTAGCTATATGCTATAGAATATCATTTGTTTGAAAGCCCCAAAATCGGCAAAAGCAATGAATAAAATGTTACAACACGCCTAGAATTACGCAAAAGCGAGATGTGTGTGTACAAAGTGAAAAAAAATTATGAAGGGCACTAAACGCTTTAGTAGTATATCACAGCGTTTAACAAGGGACATTGAGCGCACTCGGAGAATACAGCACATATATTTATTGTTAACTTGACTAGATACTTTTCCATGCCCTCTCAATTTTTAGGCTTCAATGACAATGTGCGATGTATTTGCTAGTCAAGCAAATATATATAAGAATAAAAAAAAAATAGATACACAAACAAAAGTGTAATTTATACTCGTACTATATCTCAGGAAAAATGTCGCAGGTGTATGCAGATACATATACGTATACATATATAGGTAGTAATGACTTTGTAGCAAAAATTTTTTCTACGTTGCAAAAGTGCAAATGACACATTTGTCTTAGAATATATATATATAGCATACATATATATATATATACATATGTACGAGTATATATAAATAGCATCAAAAGCTCAGCTCAAAATTTCCTGCGACAGCAAAACAATAAGTGTGACAAAGCTAAAATGCTACGATATACTTGTAGAAGTATATATACCGTCTAAAAACATGCAATGTAAAAAAAAAAAAAAAAATTCAGATCGAGTATTACCTAATACTATAATTGAAATATTTCATAGCAAAATATTATACAGCAATGGGGCTTGAGTTTGCTAAATTATGACACTTGTGAGAGAGTGTTGTGTAAAGAAACTGATTCACCTAAAAGCACGCTATACTTTTTATTGATTAACTACATTTTCATACCCTATATCAATAGGATAAAAGAGTATACTACATTTTTGCAAACGTATGTGTAACAGCCAAAAGAAGGCTTGACAGATATCATCAAGTATTGCATATAGTATATATATAAACAGCAAAGGTGATATTCCAGGAAATAAACAAGCAGACAAGCTTGCAAGACAAGGGGCGGCAACGCTATTGATAGGAGACATACTATATCGGAAGTAATCCGCAAGAAGAAGGATATAGGAAAATAACAACACTGGGCTATAAGCCAAGGAATAAGACAAACAAAGTTACTTCTAGGGGGTTACAACCCGAGCAGATCGAAAACTATGATCCAACTAGGTAGGAACCAATGAAGAATGCTAACAGGCCACTGTAGATTAAAGAAACATTTATATGCTTTGAGGATACATAAATCACACGAATGCAGATTCTTGCTGAATGTGAAACTGTAGCTGGAAGCAGACTGCACATGCTAGGTAATCACTTTATTAGAAAGGAGCAACTGAGAAGTTTGGATCCTATGAAAGTACTAAGATTCATACAACATATAGGCTTAGAGCACGGCATCTAACTCAGTAAGATAAACAATAGACCTTTCAGGTCGCAGTTTTATATGTCCCCAGCATAATGAATAATAATAATAATCTTAACTCAGTAATAATAAAATAAGGCAAATAGATCTAGATCGGAACACCATAAAGCATGTTCCATTTAGACATGTGGTACTCTGTTTTTAAATAAAAATCAAACGGAAAATAAGTTTCCAAAAGGCCATGTAATAGGATTATTTATGGAAAATCATTTCCCGGATATGTTTACCCCAGCTGTCCCCCGTAAGATCTAAAATTTTTTCGCTATATTACCGCTGACTTTTTGCAAATTGCGTACGGATTGGGCCGCATAACCGTTGAAGGCTGCAAAAGTTTTTGGATTATTCTCATAGAATTCGTGTAGCTCCACGATTTCGCAGACAGTAAGACAAACGGACAAAGCTACATCGACGCGTCTTGCTTTATGTTGTCTCTGATGTTTGCTTTTGGTTATAACAAACTTCGTTTCAAACTAATATACTATACGCAATATGTGTGATAATTTAAAAAGTATTTTTGTCGTTCAGTTTAAACTTTGTTTTGTTTTACAGTAAACTACAATCGTAATAAAATAAATATGCAATTGTGTCAAGGCAAACAGTAATCGGCATTAAACTTCGATTTAATGTTTGAACTGCATAAACTAATATATAAAGCATAACTGTGGCATTACGCTATTTTATTTAAACAAAAAAATGTAAGTTAAGTGAAGTGTAGAAGATTGACTTTACAAAAAAAGTACATTTCCATTTGCATAATTAAAAACTATCTTTGTCAACTTATTTGTATTTAAAGCGCTAAAGTGTTATTATTGGAAACCATCCCATTTTCAAGCTTTTCTTCGTAGCAATAAGTATGAAGGCGGTAACAGCAGCTAACAGAAACGAAACTAAATGAGTGGTTTATAAAATGTATATATGTAAATAAATTGTAAGAAATTTATAAAAAATTCATTTACACGCAATGCGGCAGGGCGTTAAGTTTCTGATAACGTTGAAGCGACACCTCCTACAATACACACAGAAGATACACAACAAAATCAAGTAAAGTAAAACCTGATTTCCGCGTCACGCAATGTGCTACTAAAAAAAAAATTATACTATGTAATATAAGAACGAAAGCTTAATACCCTTCACACAAACACCAATTCGTGTGATAGCTTTATTAGGGTTGCGTCGTGTATAAATACTTCTGGTTTTTTCAAAGCGACTGAAAAATCACTGTTAACAATTACTACTCGATATTGTAAATTTCAGTGATTGCGCTAAAATGCAGGTTGCTACATTTGTTAGCTTGCAGTTTGCCACCTCCATCTCTATCTTACGCTTGTTTACACTCATATGACAGTTTTCAAGATTATGTAATGTTTATGCGTTTCAGTGGTCTGAATTAAGAAACGGATAACGATTTGATATGATTCCATATTATAATGGTTTCAAGTTAGAAGTCTGTAACTTGATTTAAAAAATAGTTCTCTGCGAGTTAAACTTGATACAATACGGTACATGGATAGCCTACATTCCAAATTCATATTGTATTGCACATGCACATTAACTGCAAGTTCAACAAGCACAATTTATGTTTGTAGGGTATTCAAAATAGGGAAGGAAACGGCAAATAGTAAAAAAAAAACCTAAAAGACCATAATTTCTAAATAGAAAAAGCAAAGGCAACAACGACAAGAAAATCAAGGTCAGCGCTAATGTTGCCTGCGAAAGGGTTTAATTACATTCGCCGTCTGCTTGTTCTTATTCTATATTATTAGATGTCTACGTCATTATTATTTTAGCGGCACAAAATATGTTCACTCTTCTTTTTTCGTCTATTTAATGTGTGCCTTAGAACGCTGCCTAATTAGCTAAGGTCGCTGCAGAAATATGAATGTTATTTGAGAAAAAATCTAAAAAAAACGACCTATAGTATACCCAAAGGCGCAATTAGTTTTAATGCACATAATTTATGTAAGATAGTAACTTGACTTGCAAATATAAACCAACAAAAAGTGATAACACTTATAATAACTATAAAAGCAACTCAAATCAATTTCACGCTTCGTGTGTACGAATTTATACACCTTTCAATCAATATTATTCTGTTCTATATACATATTTCCTAGCATACAGAAATTGTGAAATACTGATAAAAGTAAAAGTCACAGCACAGCAGCATAAAGTAATTATAGCAACAATTGTTTAGTAAGCAACAAAAGCAGCATTATAGCTAAACACTAAATCAGTGGCATACAACGATATCGTTAGAAATAGAAAGCAACAAAGCAAATTCAATTCAATGCAGACAATCGATTTACAATTTATTTTATTTTATACACCATGAGCGTTTCATATTAGAAAAAAAAAAAAATGAGTGAGTGAGTGACTGAATAAATGAATGAAAGAATGTGAATAAAAGCAGTCAGGCGTACTTCAATAAAACGAGTGGGTTACACAGAGTGTCCGCAGAGAGCTGGCGCATGCTAGATAAATAGAAATACTCAATGTATATTAGTGGTGGGCGATATTTAAAGTCAACGCTATTTTTCACTGTTATCGAAAAGTAGCAGTTTGATACTGCGATCATAGTTAGCAAAGAGAAGTTATTTTTGAAAACTGTTATGTAGCATTATGCGAAAAGAACTCAGAATGTAAAATGTGGCAGTAACTGCAAGAAATGTGATTTAACTTGAAAAAATTTGCATTTACATGAAAAAGTACCAAATTCCGTATACTGCTACTTAGCACTGTTCGCATTAACATGAAAGAGCAACATAAACTGCTATATGCTACTTAATATGAAAGCGCAACCTGTATAACTGCTATATAAAATGAAAGTGCAACATGAAACGCTAGTTGATACGAGTATTTAAAATAACCCCAACAGTTTTTACTGTTATCAAAATATAGCAATTTTGCTCATCACTAATATGTATAGTAAAATGGCAGCGAGGACAGACGGACAAAGACCAGACAACCAACCAATGTCAATAAATGCAAATGTGTTTAATACAACTAGTACAAAATAAGGTCAAGTTGTTGTTACGAAAAGTGAGTGTGAATGGCAGAGTGACACGACAGTCAAAACGACAAACAAATAAACATACACGATAGACATACAGTTCAGGATAAAGGGAACTGGAAGAAGGAAGTATGCTGCTGCTGTAAGCTAGCATAGAAATAAATACATACTAAGTGTGTATGCCATTGCTACTACATAGACCCGCTTCATTCTATCGTGCTTCGTTTGTCTGTCTGTATGAATGTCAGTCTATGCATCCGACGAACATCGACAAACATGACAAATGATGCACAGAATTGGAGCACACAATGTATCTGGGTTAATTGACAGCGAAAAGTGTTGACAAGTTTTGTAAAAAGTTAAGATTTGTCAGCAGCTGGCAGTAATATTAAAGTATTCGTAAGGTCGCTCATTTATGTTTCTTAATGAAATACAAGAGCGTATATAAATACATAACTTTGGTACAATAGAATTTATAAAATCCAGATATATCAGGAGTAGTGCCAGCTGACAGGCCTATAGACGGTTCTGGATTCTTCCCCTGATTTCAGCCAGTTGCTATAAATCTTAATATTGCTCAAATCTTACTACAGTTCAGTTGGGTTTTCAGAGAATTTATATGTATATAAGAGTTACTTACTTAAACAATTCATAATTTGCAATACTTTAATATCACTTTAATGCATTCAGCAATTAGTATATGTCATTAGTCCTTGGCACTTACCTAAAAGAAAGAAAAAAAACAATAAAACGATTGTTAGTTAGAATAGCTTATTTAATGTACTAATTTAGTTTAAAATCGATTTGCTTATAATAAAGTAAACAAAAATAGAAACTAACCGCAAATGAACAGTGAATAAACTTGAAGTGAATTACTTGAGAGGAGTATGCACATATTTTAGAAAATAATCAAGTTATAAAACAATTTGTGTGGCAAAAACTGAAATTGTTGCAATTAAGTTGCAAGAAATTGAGGCTGTATGAATGAATATCAACCCACACCACCCACTCACACCGATATAGTCATACCAACGCACACAGATAGTAGTGCAACAACATACAAAACCAAACGCACATAGTATGTGTGCATTGATGTGTTCTAATATAAAGGGTGAACTGTTCAACAATGTTGAAAAGTATGCTTTAATAGTAATCAGGCGATAACCTAGTATTTCTCATAGGGGGAAAGGCGTGTAAAAATTATTTTCTTTTTCATTCGAAAGTCTTCAAACTCGGTTTCTATATGGAAAATTCCACTCTGAAGAACATGTAGAGCTGCTAGTTTATGCATCTGTATAAATATTTGTATTTATAAGGACTCTTCTGGCCATTGTTTTCATTCATTCAATTCAAATTATTAGAAATAACTATTGTTTCTTTTTGGAGCACCCATTATATTGACATACAATATATATATATATATATATATATATATATATATATATATATATATATATATATATATATATATATATATATATATATATATACATATAAATATATACATCATATATACATCTGTACGCATATTTATATTGCTCTTTGAAACTTTGTTACTCTTTCTCAGCATGCGTGCATCAATGAGTGTGTGGAGGTTATTGTGTACACAACCCGTATCGATGACAAAAATCTCGTAATACTTTATCAAAATTTTATGTGCATGTTGACAGTTTGTACGTGAGTGACAACACAGATACATTTACATAAACATACTACACACACTGATTTTTATAAACGCGTGCGTGAATATAAGCCTATGCTTGAACAAAGTCATGTCTATGAAAAAGTTTTGTTTAATTTTATTTTTGTTTTCAATGTTTACACATTTTTAAATAACTTCGTTGGTGGAGAGTCTATTGCTCAATATTGTAGTTTATGTGAAAATTTACTAAAAAAAAAATGATGGCGTTTTCAACATATTGAATTTTTTTTGCAAAAGCGACAAAACGTAAACAGTGTCATAGCAACACAGAAAAGCATTCCCTTATCTAAATTTAAACAGCTATGATAAAGCTTTAATACTATAGAATATAGCCCCATATAAATCAATGGTTGATATATGAATCCTTAAACAAGGTACAGGGTATTTCAAAGTCGAGTACACTTGATTGAATCTCTGCACGGAGGGCCGATTTAATTTTAAATCGATAATTATGTTTCAATAAAATGGTCTTATCTGAAATTTAGATAGTATAATATGTATATTATACCAGCACGTTTTTCTCTTTGAAGTATTGTACTATCTATTCCAATATTGGATAATTTAAGGAAATCACTTTAAATTTTAGAGACCCAAGCTCAAATACATCTTAAGTAAGCAGTGGACTTCTGTAGTAGATGTTAGAGGCTCATTCTGTTAGGGTCCAATTGTATCTAATTGTACAACGCAAAAGTTTGTGCATTCCACAAACACCAAAAACGTGGAATGTAGCATACTTCATCCTCTTAGGGTAGACGGGCACGTCGATTTCGATATAAGAAGCCTACGTATCGAATTTCAAGTTGATATTCCGAGAAATATAAAGAATTACTAGACAAAATCTGAAAAGTGGGGAATGGGTTTATATGGGAACTAAATCATGCAGGCTCGTTAAAGATTTTTTAGAGTTGTCACTTTCTAACATAAATAGTTTATTCGATACAATCATATTCACATAAATTAATGCCAGGGAACATACTTTTTGGACAGTCCTCGTACAAATAAACACTGGTAGAAGCACTGCCAAGAAAACAAACACTACCAAAGCAGAAATAAAGTTGCATATAGAGAGCGTCAACAAAAAAATAAAGTTGCGAAAACAAAGTGCGCGATTTAGGTAGAAAGTATACACTTTGAAGGCGAGGTTGATAGATATATATATAAACACATAGAGTAGGTCATGCAGAGACCCATTAAAAGAAGAAGAGAGAGAAAAATGCAGCACAACAACAACCGGAAGTAGCAGCAATGTTGTAACAGCCACAAAAGCCACCTTTTAGTTTGCCAACCGTCGACGACTTTGACTGCCTCTCCTCAGTCACTCTAAAACATTTTGTTGGCTTAAACAGCTTAATTCAAGAAAACGTAACGCTTCGGCTTGGTTTGCGGCCTTTGAGTTGGCTCTGAATAAGCAGCTGAATTTTATTTAAATTCCAAATATGTGGAAACGTGTAGGATGTATTCTGCATTTCGACAACTCAGCATATATTTTTATTTTATATTTTTACTCCTATATAAAACTTTTATGCATTATGACCGCACGAAATTGAGTGACAATTGCCGCTAAGGGAATGTCTTAAAAAATATTTAATTTGCGACAAAGAATCGACAGCGTAAACTTAAATAATATAATTTAAGTTTACGCTGTCGATTCTTTGTCGACAGCGCTTTTAGCTATACTTACGCATTTTATGACTTTTAATGCTAATTTCTCTGAACGATAAAAAACATTGGATTTAAGACATTTTATTGCCTATTGAAATGAGTTCATAAGCTGTTCTGGGATCAAAGGATTTCATTTTAAAGAAAACAAAAAAAAAATGAATAAAAGTTGATTTTGACTGCTATAAAAAATTACATAAAAAACTTCAAAGTGGACGTTGGATTTGTGAGCGAGCGGGCGTTGCTGGGTAATTGTGATATATGTTCAGCCTAGGAACATAGAAAGTTTCCATACCCATTCTCAGATGGCTCGTTTTATGATTTTAGTCTCCTAGATAAAGCCGTTCATAAATATACGTTCTAAATACTGATCAAGAATATATGCAGGACAATATATAAATTTAGTAATATTTAAAGCACTCTAAATGCAATGTCGATTAGTATTAAAATCAAATTTTGTCAAAATATTCTAAAAATACTTAAACAAAGACCATAGATACACACACATACAGTGGAAATAATACAGCAATCTATCTTTTTTGAACCATTGGTATTGACATTGGAAATGTCTTAATTGATTTTTAATTCTCTTACAGATTAAGTTTGATTTAAGTTGCAAGCTTTTACCATACAATACTTCAAACAACAAACTAATTTCTATTGTTTTAACAATTTCTCTCAACACAGATGGACTCAAATATGCCACCCGAGCTGGATGAGTTAATCAACTGTAGCAGCTGCTTTCGGCCATTTAACGATGCCGATGCGGCGCCCAAATTGCTCAATTGTCGTCATTATTTCTGCCTCAAATGTGTCAATTCATTGCTGCATGAGAGCGGCGAAGAGATCTACTGTTTGCATTGCTGGAAGCCAACAGAGTTGCCAGAGCCGCTTCAGGCTAATAGTTTGCCGAATAATCAGGCCATCTTGTATTTAACGCAGAATTTAAATGCGCTTAGCTTGGCGCAGCCAACGCTAAAGCCAACCACAAGTGCTGCTGCAGCTGCGGCGGCAGCAGAACGCATATTACATAACAGCGGCGGCGGCGGTTGTGGTGGAGAAGGTAACAGTGGCAGATCGGTTGCTATGTATGAGAGACAACGTTCCGCATCTATTGGTTCGTGTGGGTCGATTGGTGCGCCAAGTGGCAACAGTCCGAATGATAATGTCAACCAAACTGCAAACAACCTCAATCATACTCAGAATCAAATCGATTTGAACAGTTTCACGGTACATCTGAATGCGCTCGTTGCCAGCGACAATTTCAATTTCTCTGCCAATTTTAACTACAACGAACGTCCGAAGCGCAATGAGAACTGCATGACACACGCCATGCCAAATTCGTTGTGGTGTAACAACTGCAACATGTTGCTGTGTCGTGCTTGTGCCAGTGATGAGCAACATCGGGAACATACCGTAAGGAATCAAGCTGAGGCACGTGATGCTTTGCATAATGATATACTAAATGAATTGAATGCCATGCAACGCACGTTGAATGATGTGCAGCATATGTTGATGCGACAGCGTGATTTTTTGCTTAAAATACTTGAGAGTTGCTCAGTTTTGAAAACGCACGTTGAGACAGAGCTAATGAATTGTGTGCCAACATTGGAGATAGCCGATATACGCGAGAGTTTGGATAAGGCACACATTTGTCTGGATATGCTTGATCAGCAGACACCATTGGAGGCGCAGCGACTATTTGCAATCATATGTCGCGAAAAGCAACGTTTGATGGGCAAATATCAAGATATGTTCTTGCAATGTCGTTTGGACGATATGATACGTACTTGTGGCTTTGTCTTTGATTTTGATTTAATTAAACGTGCACTTATACAATTGAAAGAGTGTATCGCCAATGCAACTGGAGGCATTGCCAGAGGTGCTCTAGTTCGAGCAGAAGAAAGACCTATTGAAAGAAGTACTCAAGAGGGCAACGCTGCCGCAGAAGGCGGTGTAGATGAAAACGCTGGAGCAGTAGGCGGCGTTGGGTTTAGCAGTGGAAATGATACTGCTGGTGCTACTGGCGGCACTAATGACGATAAAAATACTGATGCTAATGCAAATGACGGGAAGAGCAAGCAACAACAGCAGCCGGGTGCTATATTGATGTTGACTAATTATTGCATTTCACAATTGTACTCACGCCAAACACTCTTGCTGAAAAAGCAGCAGCAACATCTACAACAGTTACAATATCAACGGCAGCAGCAACATGCACAACAGCAACAACAACAGTATCATCATCAGCAACAACAACATTTTCATCAGCAACATCAGCACCACCAGCAACAACAACAATATTACCAACGACAGCAACATGCACCACCACTTCTACCACCACCACCCCATACTCAACCACAAACGCAACAACATCAGTATCTAAACAATGGACTACTAAATGCAATGATCTCAAATGCCAATGGCAGCAGCAACAACTTTATGCATGCAACAACTTACTCGCAAGCACTGCAACAATCACTTGTTACAGTAGCAACAAAAGTAGCAATGCAACATCAGCAGCAGCAGCAACAACAGCAACAACAAAAGCAGCAGCCACGTAAAACATATGCTGATATAGCCAACTCTGCACCGTCGACTTCCACTGCGGCAGCAGCTGTGCAAAAACCGAATTTACCGCAACAACGTCTTATGTTGCCACAGCAAACTATTTCTAACAGCAACTGCAGCACAACTAGCAGCAGCAACACTAGCGGCTATGGCAACGAATTAGCACCAATTGGTACACCACCCGGTGGCGGCTCTAGTTGTGGCAGCAACAGCAGCAATGGCAGCAATAATCATCAACAGTTACTTGCAACACGCAATGTTGCTGCACAACTCTTTAGCGCAAGCGAATTTACTAGCTTGGATTTAAGTTTGCTATCGTTGCACCAACAAACACACAAAAATCAACAACACCAACAACAACATCGCTCTCAGCAACTGTTTCAACAACAGCAGCAACCACATTTACGTCAGCAACATTTACAGCCTAGACTACCGCCACCGCTTGCAATGCCAAAAACGCATACTGCTGCTATGTTACTCAATCCGGGTATGCACATCTATCCATTGTATTATTTTAACATCGATATGAATGGCATGCCTGCCGGTCGTTTTATAATCGAAGTGCACAATGATGTGGCACCGAAAATGGCCAAAAATTTCAATGCACTTGCCACAAATGAATTGGGCTTCGGCTACAAGGGTTGCCAAATCTTTCAGTGCTGGGAGAATGAGAGCATTATAACAGGAGATTTCGAACTAAACAATGGACGTGGTGGTCATGCTGTCTATGATAATGGACATTTTATACCAGATGAAACAAAAATTATCGCAGTACGCGGTTGCGTTGGCATGCGTCGCACTCAGAAACGTCATGATAATATGGGTTCCGTAGGCTCACAATTTCGTATTATATTACGTGAAATGCGTGGCTTTACCGGCATATTTGGTTGCATTATTGAGGGAATCGAATTGATCGAAAGAGTTGCCAAGACCGGCGATAGCGCAGGCAAGCCGCTAAGCAATGTAATTATTACAAATTGTGGACGTTATCGTTTGGGTTAAGGCGTGCAAATTGCAAAGTATAAAGCAGCAGAATAGTCAAAAAAAAAAAAACAAACAAAAAATATCATTTCAAACTTCTACAAACAATATCAAATTTTTGTTTAAAACAATAATTCGAGGAATTGTTTAACAAGATAAAAATTAAAAAACAAAAAAACCAGAAAATAATAATATCTTTTAGTGACATTATTAAGTATTTTACGACTTAAGACTTAATTAATCTGTTTTTCTAAGCTAATTAATTAAAGATATTGTAATTTATAACAATTACTCTTTAGCTAATGTATCGATTCGTTAACATTGCAAAAAGTAATTGTTATTAATTCATTTACTTTGAAATTAATGGGTTTTGCGTACAGATTGTTTGAGCTTAAATCGTGCTATGCTAAATAACACTGGTTAGAAAGATTGAAATTTCTCTCACATTTTTGTACTTTCATTTGGAACACGAAGAGCATAAACTTTTTTTTGTTTGTATTTGAGCTACGCATCTTGCACCTACTTAAAGCAGAGACTAGACTGAATGACAAAACTTCGATCGTAATGAGTGATATATCGTTAGAAAGGTGATTAAATTGCGCGTCCAACGGTATCCATTTTCTATTGAATGAAAAATGGCAGAATGACAAAAATGACTGAAAATCATCAAAAATCATCGTCATCTCTAAATCAGTCATTTTGCATTCGATCAAAACGAATTGGGCGCGATATTCAATGACCTATCTGACAATCTTTATACTCTTTTTTATGAACTTGCATTGGCGTTCAGTTTGATCTCTGCTTTAAGTAAAATCATAAATCGAAAAACACACATATACCGTTAGTTAGATGCATTTTGGGACGGTATATGTGTGTTTTTCAATTTAAGCTAAAAATGTTTATGTTTTTCGTGTGCACTCAAATTACTATCAAAAAAAGTAAGAGCAATTTTGTTTTCTCGCTGTAAACCAGTGTAATGTAAAACTAATTAGAAGGAAAAAAAAACAGTCTTAATTGCGAAACTAGTGCAATCAATTTTGCTTTATTTAAAATGCCATATTACATATACACACATGGGTTTCCTTGTAGCTAAAACTAAGACTTCTACTATGATATATCTCTATAAAGACATTTTAAAATACATAAAGAATATAATACAATGCATATAATAAAATATAAAAATAGAAAACCAAGTTTTTATGCAACAAACATAATAGTAACGCATAGAAGAACATTTTTATGGGGAACAAATGACAAACTAATTGATAACGAATGGAACAATTACGTAGGCTTCAGTAGAGAGACAGTTTTTGCAGTGACAAAGAGCGGCATAAAGAAATGAATTTGTTGTTTTGAAAAAAAAAAAAAAAACATAAAATAAAATAAAAAAACCAAAAATACTAAAATCTCTTAAAATCTTGTAAACTTAATAAAACAAAAACACATAATTATCACAAATCAGTGAAAAAAAAAAACATTAACTAGGGAATAACTGCTCATGGAGTAGTCGAAAGAAAATATACATAGAGAAAACCAAAACAATTTTTGAAACTTTTGTAGTTGTAAAACCAATATAGATTACATTTTTTGGAACTTGACATTTATAGACAACAAATACGTAGTAATGGCTCAAAGAGTGTAAAAATTGAACAACAAAACAAAAAAAAAAACCAATAAAACAACAAACAAAATATATTTGAACTCGATGTGTAGCTTTAATGTGAACTTATAATAAATGTAGAAGAAGTTGAATTTAAATCAGAGCAGCTGATAAATCACCGAATACAAATCAAGTAGATACATAAATATTTATGAAATAGTATGAATAAAACAAAAATAATTGTTTAAAATAAGGAAGAAGAAGAAGAAGAAACTATTAATGCAAAAATAACATTTTGTGCAAATGCGCTACATGTGTACCTGTAACTTAAGTTAAATGTTTAAAAATTAAAATTAAACTAAATATGAAAGAAAGTTTTGTAAAGTAATGACTTTATGTGAGGGGCTCAGCTTAAAGACTCATTCATACGAAAAAGTTTTGAGGACTATGTTTAAAATAAATTAACAAAATAAATAAAGCGAAACTACTTGCTAGAATTTGTCTTAATTAAAAAAATAAAAGAAAATAAATTGTAAGAAAATATAGCAAGTTTTAGACAAATTCGAAATAAAATGTTTTAGTTTGACAACTGAATCTTAAATTTGATAAAAGAAGAAGAAGAAAAATCACACTTATATAATTTCAAAAATAAACAATTAAATAATATATGTGGTATTCCTGCTTTCTATAAAAAAACAACATATCGAATTTTATCAATATAAAAAAAAAAACAACACATAAGAAAACTATTATTAGCATTTAAAGCATATATATGTAGCAGCAAAACTTATTAAAAATTTAAATGCTTTAAGTGTTTTTGTGTACTGCACATATGGAAAACTTAAATTATACTTTAAAATAATAATAATAATAACTAATGAAAGTATAACGAGTGTGTACAGCACTTTCAGCAAGAAACACATACTTTGAATGCTTGAAATGTGTTGTACAACAAGAAACTTGAATACAATAATATCAAAACCGATCCATATGCAATTTTTTATATATATAGCAGCTCATTAAAAGTAAATTCAATAAAGCAAAATATATACAAAAATATATATTATAAAAATTGAAAAAAAGCAGCATTATATTTTTACAAAATACTTTGTACGGAATACAGTTTATTCCAAAAAAAAAACAAAAAAAAATGCAATAGACAGTGTTAAACAAAGTTAAAAACAAAAAACAAACTGTAAAAATTGATATTAAAAATACGCTAAATGACATACAAGAATATATTTATAAGAGAAAGTGAAAGTGAGAAAAGAATTGCAGAAAAATTTTTAATCAAATTATATATTTTTCTAAAACAAAAATATGCAAAAAGTTGGAAAAAATTTTGAGATTTACAAATGCAGAGCAAGAGTGAAGCTGTAAATGAACAAAAAACAAAATTCGTAACGAAACTTATGCCATGTTTTCACCTAAAGTATTGCTAGCATCTTTCATTTTGCATCAACATAAGTTGGAAACCACCGAAAAGGTCATAGATGGAAACTGTTCATCATCATGCGGTAGTTCTTCGCTAAATCGATTACAATTTCTATGAAAATGTGTTTCTTCAGTGCAGTATATTGTTAGTACGGCGTGAAGTTGCTAAAAGTACACTGAACCAACTTTCGACATGAAGTTGGTAAACATCATGAAGGGAAGAGGTGCAGAAAAAAGGAATGAGAGGTAGGGAAAGGGGGCAGGGGGAAGAATGGTAGGGCAAAGGGGGCAGTGGGGAGAATGGTAGGGAAATGGGAGGTAGGGTAAGCAGGCATAGGGAAGAAGGGTTAGAGGTATGTGAGGCAGGGGGAAGAGCAGCAACGCGGAAGGTACCATTTGGTTGATAGCAAAAGGGGTGGAAGGGGGCTAGAAGAAAGGGGTGGTAAAGTAAGGGAAGGTAGGTGAAGGGGCGTGGGCGGGGTAATGAACGTAGGGTAAAGGTTGGTAGAAGAAAGGGTGGATGGGGCCAGGGGAAGATGGGTATGGAAATGTATGGTATGCTTAGGGGAAGTAGTGGCAGGGGGATGCCGAGGCAGGCGGAGGGGCAGAAACGCGCCAAGCATTTTCACTATTAGTTGTCAAAGTTGCTATAAATGCCTTGGTGGAAACACGTCTAAATTCGTACAAGACATAAATGCACAATCTGAACTAAATTCAATATGTAGCTATTAAATTTGAAAGATCATATACTATGCATATAGCTACATATAACTCTAGATCAATTGTGTTTTTAAGTCTTAATAACACGCATAATGCAACATTAATAAAACTACAACAATTAAATTCAAATTTTATATTTTCGAATAGTTGTTTTAGCTTTAAGTGCACACTACAATAAAAAAAAAAACCAAAAAATAAAACAAAGTAACCAAATGCATATAAAGATTTTTCCTAAGTGTGTCAAGTAACAAAAAAAAAAAAAAATTGATTAGAATTTCCAGTTCAATGAAATACATAAATAAAAATTAATCAATGTGCATAATTATCAAAAAAGCAGTTGCAAATAGATATGTGTGTAAAAGTTAATATTAAGTATAAACTATAAAGTATATTGGGCAAAAAATCGATTATGCATTATTCTTGAACAGATAAATTTGATTATGCTATATATTCTTGAGATGATATAACGATGATTATGTAATAATATTCTTGAAATGATACAAGTGAGCATATTTCTAGTTTGGTAATTCGTTCTTATATTTAGTAACATTTATATTAAATACTTAAACAAGTAACTATCTATATGTTCTTTTTCACAGATCAAACGTTTAGAATTAAATACGCAAAAATTTCGACAACTTTTTTTGCGTTTCACGAAAATTTAAAATTAAAAATAGAAATTACTCGACGTCTATATACAATTTTACTCATATATTTATATATATTTAAATTTAACAAAAAAACAAAACAATACAAAAAACAACGTTACGTAGAGAAAAGACTTTCGTAAATTTAGTTCATTTGATAAACACTCGAAAAGTGCATATATATTATATATATTTTAGATGACAAAAATCAACGGCGGCTTAGTTTTTAATTAAGGAATGTTTTATAGAACAATGTTAGGCAACGGCATGAGCAATTAGTTTAGACAAGAAATGTAACTGAAAGCAACGCTTTCAATGTTGTACATTGTAATTTAGTTTTACTGAAGTGGCTATAAACAAGAAAAAAATGTTAACTTCGGTTCAACCGAAGCTTTAATACCAATCACACGAAATTTTAAATAGTATTGTAAAACACATAAAAGTGGGGGTTTAAATAGGGGCTATCCCAAAAAGTGCGCGGTACACGCGTACTAGTAGATGTGTATGAAGCGATATAGTAGATATGTAAGATGCCATCATACCGAATTTCAAGTCGATGTTGACGTTTCCGTACAAATGCATAAAAGTGAACTGCTGGTTTATATGGGATTACCTCAAAAAGTGTATATTTGTATATGTATATGTCCATTAAAATCCACAAAATGAAATTTCAAGCTAATATTGACCTAATGAAGGATTTTTTCATAAAAAAACACAAAATTGCACGGTGAGTTTGTATGGGGGCTACCTCAAAAAGTGGGCGGGCCACGCCCAATTGTCTATGTATGTTAAGCGGCTCTATCTTAAAAGGCACCTTATCGCATTTCAAGCTAATATTGACTTTCATAAAAAAGTTTTTCTTACAAAGTCAAAAGTGGACCATAGGTTTGTATGGGAGCTACCCCAAATAGTGGGCGGGGCACGCCCGTTAGTCTATGTATGTTAAGCGGCTGACCATAAAAAGGCACCACATTGCATTTCAACCTAATATTGACTTTAATAAAGAAGTTTTCTTACAAAAACTCAAAAGTGGGCAGTAGGTTTGTATGGGAGCTAGCTCAAATAATGGGCGGGCCCCACCCATTAATGTATATGTCAAGCATCCGTCCACTAGAAGTTACCATAGCAATTATTAAGTTGATATTGACTACAATAAAAATGTTCAGACAAACTGATAATACTATTTCACACTATATGTGAATGGTATAAAATGCGAAATTTATTATACGAATTTCATAAAAATGGCAACAAAAAATTAACTTATAAACTGCTAAATTAAAGCCACAAGTTATATTCAAAAATAAAGTACAATGTACAGTTTTGAAAATGTTTTAGTGCGAAATACTATTTTAGGGGAAAATGCATTTAGTTAGTGAAATTTGGCGTATAAAAAATGGGAAATTTATAATTTACTTCTTACGAAAAAACAAACAAAAAAATATATATATGATAAAATCTACCAAATATTAAAAAATACAAAATTATTCAAATAAAAAACCACTGCGTTAACCAAAACCCACCCATTAAAGTAGCAATGCAATATCAACTTACAAATGGAAAATTAAAAACAAAGCCAAAAAAAAACATAAAACATTTCCCACATTCTGAAAAAAAAAAACCAAAAAAAAAAAAAAAAAATTGCAACTTAATTTGGAAATCGAAAATCGAATGAAAGAAAGACGCATGAGAACGCATGTTTTCAAATAAAATAAAAAAAGGCTTGTGATGTGTCGATGACGAAACAGTTTGTGTGATTAGCGCTTATTTATTTAATTAATTTTTGCATTTAATTTATAATGCTCAAAAAAAAAAAAAAAAAAACTAATAAAAAAAACACCAACTTCTTTAAACCAAATACATAACTACAAACAAATATTCGCTTAAAACAATTTTCTTTCTAAACAGCGCTTTAAATGTGTTTTTTATATATGTATGTATGTCAAAATGTATATCAAATAAAATGTTTAGCACAAACAATAATTAAATTATCCAAACAAAACCAATTAATAGTAAATATATTTCATTAAAAAACAAATTGTGGATTTAAACAACTAGATGATTTTTGTGGATTTAAAAATAACAACTAGACGATTTTTGTGGACAATCCCAGAGCGCAGATATTTTGGTACAAAGAAAAAAACAAAAAAATAAGTGACAAAGCAAAGAGGCTAGACAGAGTTTAGAAAAGTTTTGAGACATGGAACAATTTAAATTGTATGAGAGTCACCAAAATCACCCAAGTATTTTGAATATTAAATGTTAATCAATGTAAGTGCATCCTAAACAATTTAAAAAGAAATAGTTTAATGTAAGCAAAACAAAAAACGAAGAAAAAACGTTAAGTTTCCGAAACATAAACATTCGTCACACGTTGTTTTCAATTGTATAATAGTTTGTATATTTCAACCATGGCCAATCATAAAAATAATAATTTGTAAAAGACCTAAAAACTTGTGTTGGGCGTGCATAGCGCTGTACTTAAAAGTGGGCGGTATATACCCACTGTTATATGTATACTTGTATATGAAGTAGACATCAATTCATAAGAACACACCATGATTTTAAAAAAAATTGTTAAGAAATTTTTTCTAAACTCGAAATGCAAATAGAATCTACATATTAAATATGATGTCCCTGGCTCTTATGCTGTATTAGATCACTTTTTTCATACATCACGAAGGATGGATATATCGACACATCTTCCGTTGTTGATCATGTATTTCTTATATACTTTACGGTAATGTCTAGATCGACTCAAAGTTACAAACTTTTAGACAAACTGACTAAGTGTGTGAAGAGTATAAAAAACAACATTCCAACTATCCAAAAAATAGATAAACCAATCCAAACAAAATGTTTATTGAGTTTCCATATTGACAAATCCGTAGTAAATGTATTTTAACAGAGCAGAGTTGAAGAATTGCTATAGCAATGATGAGTTGGTTTATGTGTTAAACTTAAAACAAAAGCGAAATTATCAATGTTGAAGAGTTCAGAGTATAAAAAGAAAATATATCAAATTCAGTAATCCAAAAACAAGAAAACACTATATGTTTGCATATATGTATATCTATAAATGAATAAATGTATATGTTGATGTAATTGAAATTAAATAAATGGCAAAAAAAATTATATTGTATTAAGTTGCATTATTTCTAATATAAACCTATTAAATATTAACAAGTTAAGTTCGGTGGAACCGAAGTATTACTACCATACACGTGTGATCTGGACCTATGTTGTAAATATGTATATTATATTGTCATTTATACAATATTAGTAACATCTTTAGCAAATTCGGAATCTCTAGCTTCTATAATAAAGAAGTTACCTATAACTAAGGTGACCAGACCCGTTTACGGGAACATATTCTGTTTTTTGATTGGCTGTCCCTGCGTCCAACTATTAACAGATAAAATTAAATCATAGTGGCTATATAGTATATCAGTAATCTATCGAAAATAGTATCGTATAATACCATTTTTGAGATATTTTGCAATCAGGTCAGGAGAATTATTGCCTCTGATTGGTTCATAATATTTCTGCACAGCATGATCACAGGAGGATATTTTTCGAATTTTAACATTCGAACTACAAAATTAAAAGAAGGTTCCCTAACGAGATATTCTATCGAATGTCGATTTAAACTGTGTCACTGTCTCAAAAGCTGTAAGCCCCTGTTTGGTCTGAACTATCTGGTTACCCTCTTATCTATATCACATCTGAACGAATGGTTTGACTGTCAGTTTTATTTTATATGGAATTAATAGTAGCTTTCGTTTTCAATAAGATGTTAATTTAGAAGTTCCCTTTTCAACGCATCCATATGGAGTTTGGATGGATCCGACTTCCATGCAATAACTCAAAGATGGACGTTTGGATTTTTTTTCTCTTGCGTGCTCTTCTTCATGGTGTACGTGTCACGTGAACTATATATGGTTGCAAATAGGATCAGAGAAACAGCAATAAAAAATTGTTTTCATATTTTTTTAATCATTTGGAGAAATCAAACAGCCAAAAGTTTTTTTGAGGTAACTTATGTTTGTCAGAAATTTGAGATATTCTAACTTCAATGTGTGATGCGCGTTATTTCAGTCTATATCGATGCATGGGTTAAAAATCTACTGAATTGACGTTTCAAAAACGTGCTTGATGGCACAGATCGGCAGACAATTGTCAAAGTTAATCAATATGGGGGATGGGGTCGTTTGCAGAGTCCAAATTAGTGGCAAAAGATATTGATTGCTATTCACTTGATAATGGCCGATTTTGCAAACGACCCAAGCAGCTCACAAACGTCCGTTAGTACACGTATCCAATGGGTAGCCTCTGAACTTTCGTTCCGGGTTGAGCAAATTGTGAGAAGGCAACACCTTAATTAATGGAAACTTCGGATACGATCCCTTTTTTGATGTTGACCCTCTCGACAACATTCGAGAGGGCAACCGAGCATAAGTTGGAAAGACCAAGCATGGGAGGATTTACGCAAACTTGATATTAACAACAAATAGTACCAGCGTGTACATAAGTATAAACAAGTTATTGAGTGGGAAGTTCAATTGGTAATGCAATGCAGTGACAAGGGGGAAGGTGGAGCCCACACAGGCGCAGCATAATTTAGATCGTCCAATAGCTTTGTATATGGTAATAATAATCCCCACACTACTCTTGCCCTAGGAAGTCCCAGCAAGCACATTCAGCGATTCGATTATCGACTTTCACCGATTGTTCGGCGTGAGCTGAGAGTTTATGCAGGAAAGGGAATCGAATTTTGTACAAAGTAATATCGGGTACTAAACTGTGGGATTACACAGTCCTAAAGCCGGTCTAAAAACCGGGGAAACAACTTATGTGTCCCCCTTCTCTGACGACATAAATATTGCGTAAAATTAATTTTCCCTGGAAACTAAGAAAATAATGCAGCAATATTGACAAGTACTCACCTTATAAAATACGTCTGGGACATATTGTTTGTCTGTAGATTCACGCACATAGCCCAGCTGTTGTGCATCCTTTGTTGGTATCAAGCAATCATCGCGCACCAACGCCATGCATTGGGCCGATACAGCATAACCTTCCATGTGTACTTGTTTGGTCTTATCGCCAGTTACACAAATCGTAATAAATTTGGAGCCAAACACACCATTTGATGCATATTTGCAAGGATTCGGATGACGATTCTGCAATTCACCGGCCATAATGCACTCTTGTGCAGTGAGAAAATGTGTTTCGATGCCGCGCAATTGCTTCACTGTACCGGCAGTAGCATCTTCTGTAATAAGATCAGTGAATATCCAGCCAATCTGTTTGAAGAGACAAAGCAATAAGAATTATAATTGAATTAATATTATTAATAATGGTAAGTAAGTAATACCTTCTTTAAACCCAGAGCATTTGCTACAGCTTCTACCTCATCGGCGCTTTCATCCACAAGTAACTTAATTGAATCTCTATTCGATTCCTGTGGCGGTTCATAGATTGCTGCCACTGTAGCGCGTATACCCAGCGGTACATCTGTGTGTAGCTCATATTTGCCATAAAGATAGCCCATACGCTGATGTCCGGTGGTGCGCCAATAGTTAAGGAAACGTTCTACAATTGTTGTATTCTCAAACATAACATTATCGACATGACGATAAGTTTGACGATTTAATGTTATAGCCGATGGTTGACATTTTGAGCAAATACCCTTCGGCCATGGTGGATGCTCACGACAGCCAGACTTAATGCGACAATTGATATCATCGAAGACAAAGTATTTGCCATGATCCATGCCGGATGTCTGCTTACGTACGTACGAGTGAAAGGACAAATGTTTGATATTTTGTTCGCGCAAATATGACTCATCGTAGGGTGCCAACGGCGAGCAGTGCACACAGCGTCCATTGTCATTGTGATGGCAACTAAGTAGAAGAAAGAAAATAGTTTAGTAGTTGTCTTACAATTTAATTAAAAATATAGAGGCTTCAGTGAAAGATTTAATTAATTTAATTAAAAATATAGAGGCTTCAGTGAAAGATGAACAGAAGATAAAATAACTGTATGTCTCGGGAGTAAATACTTTAAGGATACATAAATAAAATTGTTCAGCCCTAAGCAACAAGTGCAAGCAGGACATCATATTTGAGAATGCTAAACATTACTCGTACCTATGTGACAATAACATAAAGAATTAGCTATTGTATTTCTAATTAACAATGATGAAAACGCAGTGGTTGACTATGTAAATAGAAAGTTTACCAAGTGTTCCCTAGAGATATGGTCTGACGAACATTGTAAGATAAAAGTCTTTCTTAGTAAATTGAAAGAATCGTTTAAAGTCTGTCAACAATTTGAAGTAAGGAATTCTAGACAAAAATGTGGAGTAGTTAAATCGAGAATTCGAGATTTATAACGATGATTATTTAAAACGAGAATATGCTGCTCGGCGTTTCCAAACTCCTTGTCACATCAATATCGTTCTTCCGGAAAATGCCAGAAGGACGAAGTTGTGAAAAAAGTACTTCTTACTAGTCATACACGGACAAAAAGAAGGAACGAATGTCTATTCATCTGAAAAAGCATCAGCTCTACTTCTAGATTTACGTCTAACAAAACATCAAGATATGCCACCTCGGCAGAAATACAGAAATACCTTTGGCAGCCAAATGTTGGCAGCCAAAAAATCCAATAGGATTCTATTGATATGGATAAGAAGCGCAGTTCCTATTAGTGAAAAATACGCAAGATATGTATCTTTTTCAAAGCTGATTAATTTAAATAAATATTATCAAATATGTAGGTTTTCTATGGGAGCTGATAAATCGAAATCAAATCCGATTGACTTAAAACTTGGCGGACATATGGAAAGGATTCAAAAATATAGCCCGATACAAATCTATGGTTCATATAAGAACGCCATTGCAGCGTTTTTTTTTTTGTTGTTGTTATATTAGTTAGTTAGAGACTAACGTCTAAAAAGCTATGTGAAACTAAAAAAAAATGCTTACAGTTTGCTATCGCGTTCACGCTTTATGGAACCATCCTGTTTTGCCAGCTGTAGATCAACATCATCCTCGATTACTTGCAAAGATGGACGTGGCTTATTGGCATCATTTGCACTAGTGGAAGCGAGCGGCTTTACTTGGAAGTTGTCAATTACAGTGGTGCTTGTGCGCTAAATAGTTTTAGAAAAAGAAATTATTAGCATTTTTAATAGTATTACAATAATATCACTTACTCTCGCTGATGTGCCGGCCATTTGCTTTAAATATAACATATCTCCATGTTTGAGCTGGCTACCAATCAGCTTTGAAGGACTGGCATGCAGCTGTAAAATGTAAAATTGATTAATATAGTAATTGCATAGTTATACTATATATGCATTGTGTACGCACCTCTGTTGCAAGACTGCGATCTTTGAAGAGCCCAAAGCCATCAACTTTCAAAGCCTCTTGTACGCTGTCATAGAGCTGTTTGAAGCTTGACTTTGGCGAGATTTCGATGCGTTTGATGCCTTCAGGTGATTGAATGCGTATGAGCTGTGAATAAATGTATTAAAACATAATGACCTTGACATTTAAACGTATCGATCAGTATGTATATCTATCAAGTATATTAATTGCGCTGATTACCGATTGTTTGCATAATAAGAGCAAACGGTGCCGCGCATAAGCATAGACAAAATTACGCTTTTTATATACGAAATTTTCAAGAACAATGGCTACAGTTGAGGAAGCCATGGCTGCTTCACGGACTCGCACAATTATGTGTAATGTTGTTTTTTTTTTTTTTGTATTTTTTGTAGCTTTAAAGCTACTTTAAAGCCAAAAGTGGCCTACACTTTAGTGTTGTTCTTGCCAGCATGGATGCGCGCAATCAACTGAGTAATGTTCTTTCAAGAACATTTTGACTGTTTTGTTTTGCTTATTTTGTTTTTTGGCAATTCAACAATTTAAATTGCAACAAATTGAGACATTCCGTGTAAAGCATGCCAAGTGCAAGTACATTTTAGGTGCGCACGAGCGAACACAGCTTCTTTGCGATGTACCAGGAACAATATATATACAATTAATTATATATCATGATAAGATTGTGCATAGCGTTAAGCAATATAAGAGAGAGATAAAAAGAAACATAACCCTAGGTGTCTAGTCCCAGAAACGAGACAACTACAATGGGACGCATCCATAGATACACAGGGCACATTTGCAACGGACTGGATTGAAAATTAAAGTGAGTTGTGTTATGTGACGATTGTCCAGACTCAGGACAACAGTTACAGTTACCTGTAACACTCCAGCATGTGGCTCCATGCGTATCTTAATTGTGCTAATTTAGTTCTGGTGTTACGACGGAGACATTTTTTGCTCTCATCAATAGGTGGCGGCCTGTCATCTCCTCTCTGCTAGAGGAGTTTATTAACTATTTAACTGCATCTCTGATCTTGATGTGCGAATCGAGATATACTCGTTTAATGGTACAGTTTTCCTTAGTGTGCAATGATTGGGATGATTGCTTCTATACGCATCTAAAATAATTTTTAAAGTAGATGAACGGAAGGCACTATCGCTAATTCATGCAGGTGGAGTTCCTGATTCATTTGTAAACAACCAGTGGCACTCCTCAGTGCTCTGTTCTGAACTCTTTGCAAGCAGTGCATTTCAGTCTTACTGTGATAAATGGGTCCAGAGACAGAAGCAGTATAATTTACGAGCAGATCGCGTAATAGCTTTATAGATGAGATAGATTGTCTCTTTGGTTTTACCCAGGAAGATCCAGCAAGCGCCTTTTGCACTTTATTTTTCGACTTTACTTAGATAGTCGTCTTGGTGACGTGAAATGGTGGGGCAGGTGCTGGTGTACTGCATGGCCGGAAACATTGCATAGCACTATATTTCAACCAGAAAATAGTTTACGATGACGTATTGTTGTTGTTTTTTTTAATCCGTCACCATACCAAACAGCAACGCCAAAGCTTCATACAAACACAACAACAACAACCAAAGAGACACAGCGCCGCAGCGCAACATTCAAAATCTACAAGTCATTGCACTCAACTGCGACGACGACGACTGCATTTGCCGGCGACGCTACAAAACTTTAACACACTGCATATAACTTTATGCTATATAATGTACTTCAATTTGTTTTCATCTGCAGTGTTTTTCATGCAACAGCGACTATTAATTACGTTCAATAACAAATTTAAATTGAAAAACATAGAAAAACAGCGAAGATTTTGCTAGGCAAAATTTTGCCGGCCTTTGTGTCGCTATACCTTTGCAAATAAACACTTTTCAGCATATACTGCAACGCCGACATGCGTATATTTGTCCACTGCATAACTAATTATTTGCTATTTTACACAATTATATTTAAATTCATAAATACTTACAATTTTCTCGCCGGTTTTCGACATTTTTTGGCTTATAATACACTAACACTCGAACAGCTGTTCATGCAGCAAACGTCTCGCTCGCACCTAGAGCGCACACAATAAACGTGCCAAAAAAATACTTTTGTGCTTAGGGCTGCGTGAGTATATTTGTACTCAAAATTAAACTAAGTGCTATTTATTTTCTTTGAATTCTGCACAAATTAGGTACGGATATATTAACAAAATCTATATTACACATTTATTTATATATATTTTAAAAAAATTCGTTCAACTGTTGTACTTAAAGTATGTTATTATTGTTTGAACTGAGCTATGCATGTAACTATAGTATCGGCAGCCCACTAGGCCTGCCATACAATTAACATCTCGCTCACTCGCATGCTTTTTTCGTAAAAATACTTTACTTGCCCTTTCTTACAAACAAAAAGCTGATAACTACAAAACTCAAAAAATTTTAAGTAAAAAATTGCACATTGTTACAAAACCATTGTCTGTTATTTTAAATTATTTTAAATTTCTTCGTAAATTATTTTTTAAATTAAATGGTGGTCGACACAATTTGCAGTTTATGAAAATAAAATTGTGAAAAACAAGAGAAGAGGTTTACTTCGATAAAATCGAAGCTTAAATACTCTTCACACTTGAGCTTTTTACGCGGCAACACAGATGTTTTACAACAGTTATTGAATTTTTGAAAGATGGCTTGGACTTAAACATTTTTAATAAAAAAAAATATATTCTTATATGCATTTGGCATGAATTTTGGCGGTTTTGGATGGAATAGACAGTTGTAAATATGTATCAATATATTTTTTTACATATTCTTTGTTAGCTGAGGGGCGCAATATTATTGCTCTAGCTGCTACTCCATTGTTTGTCAATTTTGTTTGAAATTGAAGTAGCAAATAAATAAGCATAATTTTAGTGTATTTACGTGCTTTAGTAGTGAAATGAAAAATAAGGTCGGCGCAGATGGTCGAATTTTGACTGATAATCGTGTCTAATATTGTATACTTGTGTCAGTACTATCCGATCTGTCCGATTGTCCGATCATGAAAATAAAAATTTAGTTGGGAATTGCTCACGAAACGATCAGCTCTCCTTGTAAGTTGTGAATTTGAAGATAGCTGCTGGAAAGTATAATATGAGAATTACATGTTGCAAATGATTTTTGGAATTGATACCGCAATGAACAATAATTGACGCTAAAATAAATTCAAAACTGATGACTAGCCACCATATTATCTTTCCACCTTATTTCACTAGATGTTTGTAGGGAGCACATATCCTGTTCCTGGAGCTCAATGATAGCGACCGTTGGTACTAAGAATTCCTTTAAATAAAATACATGAAAAGTTTTGAAAATACTATGAAAACGTTTCAAGAAAATACATGGGTGTCAGAAATCTGCTGAGCACACTGAGTATCCATATTAGTGTGCACCGTTCACTTTAACGGGTAACCTACATACAAACCCACCACCCACTTTTGGGTTTTGGTATGAACTTTTTTTTTCTTATTATAGTCAAAACTAATCCACCATCCATAATATTAGATTTAATATAGCTGGTATTGCTGTGGTTTATAGGGTTTTAATACAACAACAAAACTCAGAGCATGGAAAAAGCAGTACTTTCAAGAATGCAGCAACTACATTACGCTTGAAGGCTATATGCATTTTTATGCTTGGATATACTACTCTGTCAAAAAAGTAACGGGAAGTGGTCAATAAAATACAAAATATTTATTATTCATCCAAATTTATTGTATCGCCTTCAAAGTAGGCCTCTTCCGAAATAATACCCTTTTGCCAACGAATAATCCAATCATTCAAATATTTTTTAAACGCATTTTCTGGAATCAACTTCAGTTCTCGCCGCTAATTCACTTTTATGTCTTCTATCGACTGGAAACGGGTGCCTCGAAGTGGTAATTTGAGTTTTTGAAAGACAAAAAAAGTAGACCGGAGCCATATCAGGTGAATACGGTGGTTGTTCGATGGTAATTATTGAATTATTGAATTGGACAGAAATTCGTTCACAATGATGCCTTTACGCGATTGAGTTTTTGAAGAAAATTCAGGTATTTCGGAACTAGTCGAGCGGCAACGCGTTTCATGCCCAAACAATCGTTTGAAATGGTACAAATTGATTCGTGAGACACAGAAAGTTCAACGGCTGTCTCTCTCAAACTTAAATGATGATTTTCAGTCACCATTTCCTTCATTTGAAGACGTTGATGGCCGACCAGAGCGAGGCAAATCGTTCACCACATCTCGACCGCTTTTGAATGCACTGTACCACTCATATGCATATGTTTTTGATAAAGTCGATTCACCATAAGTCTTCTGCAACATGTTCAGCGATTCGGCACACGAAATTCCATTTGCAATGCAAATACATTTGATGCGCCGCTGAGAAACATGATATAGTAAGTAGGAAAATTTGCAATGTCCGGGCAGCAAACTGATGAGAACTCGTTGCTGAGCCCGAAACAATTGTTATTATAAAAATATGTAAATGATTTCTCAATGTAAAAGAACGACCATGAGTCAGCTAAAATATCATATCTTTTTATTTTAAAGGATTTTTTGTAATTATATAATTATTTTTTTCATTACTTTTGAAGAAGTAATGTTAGCTAGATTATTACTTTTTATCAATTAAACGTCTTACGCTGTCAAATATAAATTTTGTCACTTGAGACTCACCACCAGCGTTACTATTAATCAATTAATTGCGTAGTTTTTGCCAAATATTGCGTGTAAAGTAAAGCAAAATTTGGGTTAATTGCAGAATAATTGATAAGAAGAAAAAAAAAATTGTATATAAAAACTAGCGCAAGGTTATGCAAACAATTTGTCATATTTATTTAGTTTATATATCAACGTTTACAATTAATTTCACTTTGAAGCGTGCAATCGACATAAATTGTCACTTTTTTGTTATAAATGGAGCAGCATAATCAGTCCTAAGCCTTACATTTAACCTAATGCTGCTTTACTTCCGTTTCATTTAAATGCTTGCTCCATACTTGACACTCGATTGACATTCTCAATGGAAGCAAGGTCAAAAATGGCGGTATAAATACCCATTTTTTCTTTTTTTTTATTCTTATTATGGTGTTGTTGTTGTTTTTCAACATATTTATGATGCGTTTCCTTGCGGTTCTTTTCTTCAATATTCCTTGCGTGTGATAAGAGTAAAACAAGAAAAAAAAAATGTGAAGCAACAAAATAGTATATATACAAATATATATAAAAAAAAAAGCAGAAAGGAGTTAGCAACTGTCACAAACATGCAAACCACTTGGCTGGGCATCCTTTTGGATGCCTTTGACCATACTTAAGCGCTTAAATACTATGTCACTCATGTCAATTACTTAATTAAATTGCAATTTTACTTTATTTTTAATATCCACTCTGCTGCATCAGTTTGCCATGCTACAAGCATTATGCTACTCATTCAATAAACAAGCCCTTTGAGAGACCAACAGTAAAAATTGAAAGACGTTTATCCTACAGCACACACATGCTCCTACACTGAGCAAAAAGTTCTACAAAATCTATCATTAAAATTAAATTTATTTTCATTAAAAATGAATTAGTTTTAGGGTCATCAAAGTGACATGCTCGAAAATATCATTGTGATATTTTCGAACCCATCAAAATGATCTTTTCTAATATTTTTATAACATTTTCAAAAATATATACCGTCATGCATACAACTCTTGTGGAGAAGTTAATACCACGAAACACAGGAAGACAACTCCAACGGCGATAGCAATGGCTTGCAAAGTTTCATCAACTTAAGAACCTCGGCTAACCGGCAACCCAAAAATTGAATCATCGACTGCGCTGCATAGACAGAAATAATTTTTTCTTTTCTCATTTTTAGATTCCGTCACAATCCGTCTCTTTCGTACCATTTTTTTTTCTTCTCTTCTCTGTTGGTTTGCCTATTTTCGAAATGGTGTATGATATGAAATCAGATCAATATGTTATTTTTCATATGAATTCGGAAACTTTTTCATATCATTTCATGATATTGATATGAAAAATAACATATTGAGCTTTTTTAATGTCTGAATGATATGAAAATTTTGATATGTGAAAATTGAGGAGATAATAACAATTTGTGATATAGATATTTTTTCTTCTCTGTGTATAAATACTGCAAACAAGGATGTGAGTGGTTTTTTTTATTTTGTGTGTATTGGTATTTGTGCTCAAATGCATTTGAAGTTTCCTTTATATACGTATTATGTGCGCACCAGAGAGGTTCCTTTGCAGAAAACATATGCAATAAATTTAAAATTATTCATGGAAGTGTTAAATGAAAGAAAGACTACATAAACTACTAAATGTCAAATGGATTTCAAGTAAAATCAATTTCGAAATACTAAAAAAAGAACTAAGTTTAAAATGCAATCGTAATATGTATTTACCCTTTATAATCTCCCTGGGTAGCTAAGATATTTAAGACGTTTAGCAATAACTTTGGCACGTGCTTTAGACCTTTCAAATGGTATCACAACATATTTATCTAGTGGAATAGGCGTTTCACGTATCTATGGTTTGTTTTCATATTTAAAGTCATAAGTAGCTTAATTGATTTAAACGTCTAAGTCTAAGGGCCCATCTCACGAATTAGAAACACATTATAGAATACGAATTGGCAAGAATGAGTAATGCATGTCATGACTTAACAATAGTTATAAATACATTTTGAGTAGCACTGGAGTATATTTCGATTTTTTTTTTCTGTTAACGTTCAAAAATCGTTCACTTTTTTGTCTGTTAATTTAAAAATTCGTCTGAAATCGGTTAGTTATGTCTTATTTATCGGACAAGTGCTGCATGCTGAACAGGTGGACAGTCCATGCATTTGCACAAATGTAAACGCATAAAATCTATAAATTAGAATAAAAAAAAATTCGATTAGAGTGAGCGGCGCCGCTGTAGAAAAATACGAGCCAATCTATGAATATAATATGCACGTTTGCATTCCAAATTTTAATACAAAATTGGCGCGTTTTCCAAACGAAAGCGCTTTTCCATCACAGCCCTTTATATTCAAAAGAGTTTTTAATTGAAAAAGTAATAACGCCAAATAAAATCCAACAAATTTTAATTGATAATTGTGAAGACATACTAAAGGGTTTTGCAATAGGATACATGTGTGTAATTTTTTGTTTTATTTAAAAGGTATTATGTGAGGGTTACGACGTCGTTCAAATCGCTGCTTGGCGCGCATCTGAGAAATTCAATTTTTGTTGACTCTGGCGCATAGTTTAGGCTGAATTTAAGCAATGACATGGGTTATATTGACTTTGAGGGCACAGTTCATCTGCGGCTTATTGACATAGAACTGTGGCTTAAGGAAAGCACACAAGAAAAAATATAACGGGTGCAAAACGCACGATCGCGGCGGCCAACTCAAATCGCTCGCGCAGAATATACATTGTGGCTTTAGTTGTGTTGAAACCACATGTCATAACATATCATTCATTTTTGGCCACAATAATTTGGTAAACATCGATCGGTAGTGCTGTCCATTGATGGTACGATGACTCCGGCCTACAATCTACACCAAACTGTGACTAGCTGCGAATGCATTGCGTGAATTGACATCGTCCCAATTTTACTTGTTCACGTAGTTTTTGACTGCAACGGGTTAGCGATGTCTGTTACTATGTCTCGTGTTATGTTACTATGTTTTTGGCAGATCTTGTGTTTATTTAACATACGGATGCTGGCTGCTTGTTTACTGAACCGGTCGACGTGTGTTTGGCCACCAAATATTGAATAGTCAAATTGGAAGGACAAACATATAAACAGTAAAATGGGCGTAACGTGCGCAACGTTGCCAGAAGAAAACTCCCACTTCTATAATAAAGTTTTAACATTTGCACGTGTTGCTCGCTGCTGTAATTTGCAATGGTGTGCATAGAGTACACCATTTGTATAAGAGTGTTTGACCCAAAATAGTAGTTATGTAGCTATAAAATTTGCCAACTACCATACATACTTTTCAATCATTCATGCATGCACCAATTGTCAAAAAATTAACCGATTAGCGTCATTTTAACGACTCAATTCTGCGTGCAAATGTTCTAAGTAGGCCAACGTTTATAAAATAATGGAAAAACTGAATGACTGACTACAATGAGCGCAATTGGCACAAATAAACAATGAACTAAATTAAAAATTTGTAATAAACCATTAGCAAAACAACAAAAACAAATGCGATAAAAACCAATGACAACAAAAAGACAGCAGCAGCAGCAGTATATTGAATATCATAAAGTAAATAAACGATTCAAATGAACATGAGGCTAAAAGTCAAAATAATAATAATTTTGGTAAAGTAAGACAGCGCACACAAAAATATACACACACTATACATACACAGAAAAGTAAGTCCTGTCCAAAATGTACACTCAATAAATGCGTTTAATTTATGTCAGCGACCGAAGCAACAACAACATCAACAAAGGAAAGCCGCAGCAGCAGCAACGAAATATTGCAGGACAATAAAGATACCAACAAAGAATAAAAAGCGTAAAAAGCGTAAAAAGCGGCAGCAGCAACAGCAAACGATATCTTTCATAGCTCATTCAACATTGCCTACTTTTAGGCGCATGCGCCAACAATTGGCCGTTTGCCAAGCGGCAGCATGCAACACAATAACGTTGATGATGATGATGATGATGATGATGTTGTTGATGATGATAATGATGATGATGCTGTGCACACAGCAGCTGTTATCGAATTTTCGAACTTCGAAACAAAACAAAAAAAGCAAAAACCGTTTCTTTTTTATCAACAAACATTGCATACTTTGCGGCAGATAAACTCAACTCGAACACGCTGTACTAAGGCAAATTCAGTTCGCTGCTGTTGCACATTGCGTACGGTTGTCTCGTCGTTTTCGTTTGAAGCCTTCGCAAATAGGTAAAACGCACGCAGCTTCGTGTCTCCATTCGAGCCTTTCGCAAGTGTTTAGTTGTTCTTGTTATCCTCTTATAGTGTTCCATACGATTCGACTTTAATTAGTTTGCCCATTCATTTGCTTTACGTTGCGTTTTGCGACAGTTGCAAATGTCCTGCGTTTCAGGAAATGTTCATTAACACTTTTCGTCTCGTTGTGTTCGGTTCAGTTGCTTCTAAAGTTTGATCGGTCGACGGTAAAAAAAATATTTAATTTAAATAAAAAGTAAATTTGATGTGGAATTTGTTTCCTTTGTAGAACGTTGTTTAAAGAAGATTGAGTGTGAGTGATAAAATTAAAAAGAAAATCTTAATTAAAATAAAAAACATTTACACACATAATTAAAGAAATATACAATAATTTTTTTGAAATTATTAAAAAATTTATAATTTTCAAATACGAACTACAAAACAATTATCGCCATTTATTAAAAAGCTAAAAAATCTTCATATTTATTAGTAACGAAAGTAGTGCAGTCTTAACTTTTAAAAATATTTCTAATTTTCCAGAACAATTTTGGTTTTAAGAAAATTTTTTAGAAAAGTGATTTCGTTTAAACTATTTTCTGCACAAGAAACTAAATTTTAACAGATTTTTGTATGAGAGCTATAGCACACATAGATAGATCGATGTTATGATATATAACGGTATTTTGCATAAATGTGTCGCTACTGAATTCAAAAAGTATTTCCAACATAGTTTGTAGAAAACAAAATTTAAAGACAAATTAAGTGCTACTACGAAAAAAAAAGATGGCGTGCAGCGGTTACACTATAATCGAGCTATAGCTCCGTCTTGTTTTTTGTTCAATTGTGACTTAAATTATTTTTAGAATACTTAATTTTTTATAACATCGCTATGCTGAGATCGATGGAAATTTTTGATACCGAAAAAACTTCATATAAAAAAACGCTGTCAAACAGTAATTAGGTGTTGCAATTAATTTTAAAGAATTCATAAGAGATGGCATAACTAGCATTAAATCGCATCGGGTAAACCTGTGACTATATGCATATGAAAGCCTACTTCATAAGCTTAAATTTTCAGTATGTGTGCTTGCACTGAAGTGTAAACAACATATTTTTTTTTGCTCTTTGAACATGTCGACTTTTGTTCCAACAACAGTTGGCAAACGCCTCAAAGCCATGGGAATGATTCAAAAGCAAGGAAATTGGGTGCCGTACGAATTGATTCAAAGAGACATCGAAAGGAGATTTTTCACTTGCGAACAGCTGTTTCAACATCATAATCGGAAGAGTTTTTTGCATCGTATTGTTACTGGCGATGAAAAGTGGATCCATTACAACAATCCAAAGCGAAAAAATCATGGAGACCACCCGGCCATGCATCAACATCGACGGCCAAACCGAATATTCATGGTGCCAAGCTCATGCTCTGCATTTGGTGGGTTCAGAAGGGTGTTGTGTACTATGAGCTGCTGCAACCTAACCAAACCATCACTGGTGAACGTTATCAACCACAATTGATGCAATTGAGCCGAGCATTGAAGCATAAACGGCCGGAATATGCCAAAAGACACGACAAGGTGGTTTTTCAACATGATAACACTCAGCCACATGTTGCAAGATCCGTCAAGGAAACGTTGGAGGCGTTGAATTGGGATGTGCTACCCCACCCGCCTTACAGCCCAGACATAGACCCTTCTGACTACCACTTGTTCAGATTGATGACGAGGATACCAAAAAATGAGTCGAAGATGGCCAAAGTTGTAGCTAACGATGATCAATACTTTGAATAATATACATTGTAGCATTTTTTTTTAAATAAACGCTCAAAAATCGAAAAAAAAATCCTTTAAAATTAATTCGAACACCTCAATAAAAATCTTCTATACGAACAGTTTTTCAACGAGTACTCAGATAACAAAAATGTTTGTTACCGAAAATACTTCATATACTTAAAAAACAGGTGACAATGACCTTTTGCATTTCTGGCAGAAAAAAACAAAATAAAAATGTGTGGAGTTTTTAGCTAATAAATATCTGATTTTAGTATTTCATGTTGATTTGGGAACACTGTGTTTTGTTTGTTTGACATAGCAGTTATAATTTACAATTTCGGTAGTAAAAATATTAATCGATCTCAGTATTGTTTCTTAAACATAGAAAATTGTTATCAAACGACAGTGATAAGACAGTAGTGAAAAAAATGCAATAACTTTTTGGTATGTAGGGTATCTCAAAGTCGAGCATACTTAACTGCAACGTTCTTTCATTTCATTTTCAATTAAAATATTACAGTTAGCCTAAGGGGGGCTCGACAATGTCGAAAACACATACGATTGGAACATAGGTTTTAAAGGTTGCCGCATTGTGGTTGATGATTTGCCTCGTCCTGGTCGTCCATCCACCTCTTCGACTGACGAATAATGATAAAAATTGTGTTTAAAAATCTTCGAGTGAACATCAGGCAACCATTGATGCAAAGCTTTATTGTTTTGAGCATAAGGCGAGCTGAAACGCTCTTTGTGCCGGGATTGATGAATTGCTTACTGAAGTTCTCAACTTGACCAACAAAACAACAGGAATCTCGTTCCGCAAACTCAGTATTCATCTGAAATTGCACAGTTTTACTTTTTTCTCTTTTTTTTCTTAAGATAATACTCCGCGGTAAGCGTTTTATGATTATTGATTCAATAAAAGAGAATTCGCTATTCCAAAATCAGCATAGGAAAAGTGTTTTTGAGATTGAAAGAATCGTTAGAATATGTGTATTGTATCCAATAGGGATTACTTTGAACGATTTCTGTGAAGGATTGCTTTAACAAAATTAATATCGATTAATAATAGAACTGCTTTGGTTTTATTTATAGTGAAGTAAGCCGTTGAAGATCTAAAAAAACATTGTAGAGGTCAGAGTCTCCATAAATTGTATATATATTTATGCGATGAATCGACAGAGTCATTGATTCGTCGGTTGCTACGTCTGTAACTATACGAAATAAAAACACTAAACTAGTTGACGCACTACGACAAGCTTATCCCAAATTTAGATAGAAGATATAGTCTCCGGAATTGAACATTTAATATATGTAGAATACTGTGTGTTCCAAACACAAGATGCAAATTGTAAGATCGGAAGAGCAATTGAAGTATAAAGAAGTTTTGTAGTATGAAGGGTAGAGGAAAGTTACAATCTGAGTTTAGGGTTTATAAGAAGACCTAAATCATGGAAATGATATTACCTACAAAGGCCGTGTTTTTCGACCTTTTGTCTTAACAGTACCCAAAAAAATCAGCCTCTAAATCAACACCGTCCAGTCATAGCCCCAGGGTGACGACCATCTTCGTGTTTTCACACACATACAAACAAACACATGCCGAAGTCGGCTGCTTGATGCTAAAAAGAAATCAAAACTTGAATTAGTTACGTTGCATTGGTGATGTATTTTGACACACTGTACAAATTATGAGTCAGAAAGATACGCTTAAAATATCGCGCAGTGCAAAGCAGACACATGCAATGACACTTTGGGCGCTCTGAGGGAGAGAGCGCAAGTTGTTGTTATTGGCCGAGTGATTTACCTTGATTTTACCTATCTTGGACACAATTATTTAACAACAAAAAATTGCATTCGTCCCGGCGCCTCTACACCTCTACACCACCTTTCAAACAGAAAAATCAAGCGAATTTGTTGTGTGTTTAACAGGGTAAAAAGGGTGTGAACGTTTTGCACTTGCTTATTTATATATAGATTACAAAGAGTAATGCTAATTGACAAATGTCTAAATTATGGAACACCGGAAAATGCATCTATTGGTTTAGATTATTAAACAAATTTTTTCGAGATCTGCCTACGAAGTAAGACAGTATACAATTTTCAAAAACATCAGATATTCTGAAGGCTTTAGTTTATAGGTTTATAGGTTTTTTTTAGGTTTTTAGGTGGTGATGTATGACATACTCTATCGAAAGCTTTACTAAATTCAGTATGTTTGACATCAGTTTGGTAGCCAGATATAGAACACTTATTGATGATTGAAACAAATTCTGGAAGATTATTATAAATGGATTTACATTTAACAAATTCATGAGGAAAGGGAGTCCCAACAGACAACAAATGTATATAAATATAACGTATACACAATGTTTACACAGCATATAAACATTTTCTTACAAATCTTTCTAAAACAACTCTTCCTAAAAATAATAAAACGAAAAGTATGTCATGCCATTCATTGCCTAAAAGGTTTTCTAATCTTATTAAAATGTGTAATTGAAAAGCCGCCAAAGTTGACAGCACTCATTTAAATTCATTACAAGTACATCAAACGCTGCAGGCAACCGCGTAAAGTAGACAGTAGACTAACTAAATACTAGATACATCACTCAAGCCTTCTACAACATATGACAACAACAAATTTTTAAATTAAAACGCAACAATTTTTCACACAATTTAATTGACAAGAATTTGATTTACGCGTATAGTAGACGAAAAACCCCGAGGAACACTTTAAAATGTTTATTTTTCACGGTATAAATTTTCGAATTTGCTGGCAAAGCAAAAATAAAAAACAAAACACAAGAAAGAGTGCTGCGGTCAAGTGGGTTCGACCACGAAATACTCTGTAGCTAATTAAGGCGCTTTAGTTGAACCGTAAAATTGTATGGGACTATATGCTATAGTGGTCTGCACTGAACATAAGTGGGATATTTTGATTTGGATTGATTACAATTACAAATTACAACAAATTTGGGTTTTCTAGCATTATTGAAACAAAAAAAAAAAACATATTTTCATAAATGGGGAAAGGTTGGCGTGGTGGCAACGCTTTATAGTGGGGTTGATACATTCATTTAATATACTTTATCTGTAAAGGAAAAAGCAAAGTCTAAATATCAAAACTTGAAGGCTCTATCTTTCATAGTCCGCGAGATCTCTTCATTCAAACAGACGGTCGGACGACCGGACATGTCTATATCGACGCAACTTTTGATGCTCAACAAGAATATGTATGTTTATTTTATAGTGGCTACCACTAACCTTTTTGGCTGTTACATACATTTGCACAAACGCAATATACCCTTTTACGCTATGGGTACAGTGTTTAAAAAACACATTAAAGAAATTCCAAGTGGTAAGAAGTGACTTGTAGAATGCTGGCGCATGTCTTTTTATACACATTACATACCCGATTAATTTCACGTCACGCCTGTGAAATTATGCGCGCTACACGTACACATAATTTAGGTAGTACTATATATAAAATGAAACAAAAACAGGGAACGAAAATAAAATGTAATAATAATATCACTAATACGACTTATGCTGCAGAGAAATCCAAGTTTAGTTTATAACGAGCAACGAAATTACATGAAATCTCAGTGTAAGCTACAAAAATGAAATAAAAAAGTACACAAACCAAACGAAGCATAGAAAGGAAATGTGAGCGAGAAAAGTGAGCGAAAAATGGAGAAAAAAAATCGTAAATAAAATATATATAAACAATACAATATATATAAAAAAAGGAAACATATACTAAAAAGTAGCACGTGAAGCAAAAAAGCAAATCGTTTTATGTATGTATACACACACACCACGCACACTCATGCTTTAAATATTTAATTTTTAAGCAAATAAGTACAAGAAAAATAAAAAAAACCCCAAAAAAAAAACAAACGCAATAAATACAGAAAAGTGCTTCAATAGGCGTTTCTGTTCCTATTTTTTTTTTCTGCCATACCAAATTTTCATTCTCACCCTTCGGCTCTGTAATTGTAAATGTGTTGCATACTTTTGGGTGCAAACAGCTTCAACTTCCGGCATCTATTGACAGCTGTTTTTATACATACATCACACAACAGTCTATATCTGTGCATATTGTATGTAAATGTATACACACAATATATAAATATATATAAATATCTACCTGTCTAACAACTGCTGTGCTGCTATTGCTGCTTGCCGGTAGGTATTTATTTTACAATTTAGCTATATATTAAAATCGCATTGCGTACGTGCTTCAATACAAACAACAAAAAAAGGCGCTAAAACGATTTTATTTTAAATTGTATACACTTTATTTAGTATTTTACTTCGCATTTCAGCTCATTCAAAGTGACAATGAACACTTGACACTGTTTAATATTGCGTATACGCAGCATTTTACTTACACATTTATTTTGTACGATAATAGCCTATATAGTCTATATAGCCTTAACACTAACTTTACGCGTGATATGTACGTCCGTTCGTGAAGCATAAACGCTTTGGTCATTACTAAGTTAATGTGGGCTGTTTTTTAGAGCTATAGAACTTTGAATTAAATTAAAATACTGACTAAAAATATCGAACTGAAAATTGCATTTATTAGATAGATAATTTGTTGCCGTTAATGTTTATAAATGACTTCGGGTATTTGTGCTCGAATGTGCTGCATTCTGGAAGTCCAATATACAAACACTTTTTCAAGCGTCTCGGCAATGTTTAGCACAATGTAGTCTTGCATGACGTCCAAAGTTGCTGTTTTGTTCGCATAAACCAACTACTTCACATATCCCCAGAAGAAATAAACCAATGCCGTTAAATCGCCAGATCTCGTTGCACAATTGACTGATCCATAGCGAAAAATACTGCATTCGTCAAATGTTTTTTTCAGTAAGTCAATTGTTTGTTGCGCTATATGGAAGAAAATGGTTGAAAAAATATATAATCCCATTCATTTGGGGTACCAAATAATCGCTAACAACGGGTTTCTGACGCCCGCCATTGTCGGTAACATGCCTGACGGCCTCATTAACGAGAATCTTTTGTGGATCTTCTTCACTCCAAATGCATCAATTTAGCTCATTGACATGCCCATTGAGACAAAAATGAGCCTCATCACTGTAAAGAATATTTGCATAAAACCGTGGAGCGACTTTCAGTTGATATTCAGCCCATTAACCGAATGTACGGCGCTAACAATAGTCATTCGGCTTTAATTCTTGTACCAGCTGAATTTTATAAGGTTGTGGGCCGAGATGTTTACGTAAAATTTTCCATAAAGTGAATGCGTACAACTCCAATTGCTCCATTTGGTGGCGGATTGAATCATTTGGATCCTTTTTAATAATACGCTCTACAGCGGCAATTCTTTCTTCGGTGTGTACTGTGCGACGTCTTTGCGGATGCGTAATTTAGAGTATACGTGGTGGGAAACCGATCCATGGTTAATCGAATTAGTTGCTCGGATGGAAGCAAGCAATTATCCAACGGAAATCCTGAGTTTACCACCACATAACTTACGACTAAAGTTTGAATCTGTTATCCAGCTCCTAAACCTCAATAAACCGAAATTGTGAAATAGAACAAGATTATACGTAAGCCACTCAAGGAAGTGCTCATTCCGAGAATTTCACTGTTTTCAACCGATTTACTTTGTAATGAGTTCAAACGCCTTTAATTTCCGGTTCGCTTTACGGCCGCAATGTCAATCAATAAATCACAAGGCCAATCTTTGAAAGTGTGTGGGATTAATCTCGAATTCCTTTGCCGGATAATAATACCATAAAGCAATGAATTGACCTGACATGGGATTTTCTCAACCTCTATACATGCCGTTTAATAAATAAATGAGTCACAATGCACGATTTGAATTCAATCGAATTCAAAAAGTGTTTCATTTAATCAATAATTGAAGATCGAGTAGCGTCATCGATTATCGATTGCGAATGTTCGATCAAAAAAATTAATTTCGGGTGGAATCGTTAATGCTCGAAAATATTTCAAACTAAAAACCAATTTTAGTACGTACTAGTAGTATCTTATTAAAGCAATTCTTATGGGATAAAGAAAACGACAAGGAAAAAAGAAGATTCTAAGTGACGACGAGGCCGAATCTGGCACAGAAGAGTTGGCAAGCAAGCACGATTACAACGTTGAAGAACCAGGTCTTCATTTTTAGTTAGACTCTCAGTCAATGATTTTCCGACTTCTATCATGCTTCTTAGGAAAAACGCGTGGTGTATCATATGAATTTTTATGCATCCATTGATAAACGCATTCACCTTTTCATGCATACTATATCTGTTGCATTCATGCAAGTAAGGCTCTCTTTCTCACTCTGTGCATTGTTGTTACATTCTGCCCTTATAAACTACGCCAATGGCTAACAGCACCGCTGCTTAGAAAATTAATTAATGGTGTGGGAAGTTTTTAAGGTTCTTTATACTTAATTTATCATACAAACAAAGTTTTATTATAATAGTTTAATTTTGTTGTAATTTTTAATTAAATATTGAACGTCAGGCAATTAAGATCAAGCTATTTATGAAATGTCTCCAAAGTATTCTGTACTGTGAAATTAACCAATTCAGTTATTTTAATGAAATTGTCGTTCAAATAGATAATAATTGAAAACCATATCGTTTTCATAAAGCAAACTTTAAAAACAAATTAAACAGTATTTATTTTAAACCATTATGAAAATGAAACCAGGCAAAAGGATAACAGATTACAATTTGTGAATTTGAAGTGACCACATCTTCAACAATCACTGTACTGTAGTAGCACCTAAACGTATGCAACAATTTCTTTTCTTCGTGTTGTAATGACTGAATAGAATTTAACGATGACGATGATAGCGACAAGAGGAAAATAATTTTAAGTTAGTGCAAACTATTTGGAGGGTTTATACGAATACGAAATATTATAAGTTAATAATTTAATATGAAATAGTTGTATTTTCAGTATTTATGACTAAACATTTTGTATATTTAGTTAAGCAGAGAGTCAGAGAGAGAGAGAGAGAGAGAGAGAGAGAGAGGAAAAACTTGTTTATATTGGTATATATTAACGTCAATAGTATTAAATTTGTTTACTGATTACATATATCGTTTAAATTCATGCCATAAACACTCAGCAAACTAATACTCAAAATAATATTATACGTCATGTTGCATCATGACACAGAGTACAATATTCACAAGAACATACTCCTAGTTTCGGAATCATTTTTGTTGCAAAAATATTTATTAGTACAAAATTAAGCGAACAAAACCAAAACAAAATCTAATCAAGAGTGCTAACAAACTTTAGCCAAACAAGCGAAAGAAAAACTTTAATCAACTGTCAATAATTGACGATAATCACAGCGCTGCGAATTAATGTTTATTAGAAGCGTTGACGACCTCAATGTCAAAAAAGTAAAAAACAACTGCAATGACATTGGACAACAAACAATTAAGCAAACAAACAAATAAATGGTAGCATACAAACAAATGGCCACGAGTGAAGCAACGGGTTAATGAATGAAGCCAGCGAACGGGCCAACAAATCCTTTGCGAATGGTAAATTTTGTTTATAGCTGCTGCTCTTGGTGCTGTTTTGTAGCAGGGATACACAAAGGCTTGTGAGCTGAACCATGAATTAGTTTAAAATTGGCACTATTTAAGAACGGTTTGCATATCTGGTGTGCATAGCAATAACATAGCAACTTTTTTAGGCATTAGGTCCAGAAGGACATCTGAGCAACCCTCTTTAAATCTAACTTCGCTTTGCTTACGATAATTGTCCAAGAGTGTTTTCGTTCCATGTAGCACGTTGGTCGAATGTTACCCCAAGACACTTAACCTGTTTAGAGATTTATTTATCATCTATGTTTTGGGTGCTAGTTTTTTTTTTGGGTTAATGTGATGCAGCAATTTTGTGTAATCAATCTGATTTAGTTACAGACTGTGTGTCTAAATTTACTCCTACTGACTAGCACTGTATATATCATATGCATAGCTTTAACAATAAAAGTCATTATCTGTGTGCGTATTTAATACATTTTCAACGACCAGGCTCCACGGGAGTCAGAATAGTGTACCCGCTTTTGTACAGTACTTTACTATTTTGATAGTGATGCTTTTGTTGAAAAGCTCTGTTATGACCTTTCACGAATCTTATAGATGTACCAGCCATCGTGCAAGGCCGGGGGATTAACGCCTTAAATTGTAGAATTCTTGAATTGTATAATTCAATTGGTATAGTGGAATTTCAGTAGATCTACCTCCTGTATATGTATGTTGAAGTTGTAGTTTTACTAAGAATTTGTCACTGATGTGAGTTTCGACCATCTTCGCCAAGGGTTTGGGCATGAACGAGATAAGACTTAACGGTCTGAAACACTTGGAACGAAACGGAACTTTTTTGGCCGCCTTCGGAATAATTTTGCTTTCCTCTAAAAGCTTGGAATGCAACTGAGCTCCAGACTTCTTCCAAAGATCTTTATCAAGAAACCTATTAAGTGATTCATGGCCATCTGTAGGATCGGGGGAAAATTTCCGTCTATGCAAGACGACTTATAAGGCAAAAAGCTACTTAGCAGAACATACAAGTATGTCGCAGGCAACTTTCCAGTTCTTTGCTTCCTGGAATTGTGCTGCTGGTAAAGCATTTAACATTTCCTGAAGTACTGTCTAGCAAATGCGTATCGAGTAGAATTCCAGCTTTCTCCTTCTCATCTATTGTGAACGTTTCATTTGATTTTTACATACGCAGTTCTGTCACTTCTTTTAGATACTTTTCATAATTAGTTCACCTGAAGTTTCTAATGTACCGCTTAAATTCGGAGACTTTTATTATGTCAAATACTATTATGATATGGTCAAACATGCACTGCTCTTCTAATACTTTCCAGTTGTACATGTAACTGGAGATATGGGAGTTACATAGGGTAATGTCGTTTTACGTAAAGACGATTACTATTCCATATGACTTAGAGTATCGCCGCTAGTTGCACTCCAATGACTTCTTTCAGCCGCTAGTGCTCTTACTTCATTCCACGTTTCCCTTATCTCAATTTTGGAGTGCACAGTGCGGATCCATGTTTGACTTGACGGCTATCTTGTGAGTTTCACTGTAGGTGCGTGTGTCTTTTCATCTCATTGTTGATAGGCTCAGAGTTTGTCGCTTGCTATAGCTCAGCATTAAAGATATTTGGTGGACAGAAGATACAACAGTTAATTCTCAGACATTTGTTGACGAAAGATTGCAATTTAACACAAATTCTGTCTGAAACCATTCATCTCACTGCGTCATATAAGAGTATGAGTTTCAGCCTGAACGTATTCGAGCGTTATACTAAGTGTAGCTCTCGAAAAGAAACCTTTATGATACCATTCAAAAACCGTTTGGCATCCCTGGCTTCGACTACTGCTGCTTTTCTGCTGTGAACAATGAAATTAAACGCAATAATTGCAGTTAAGCAACAGCAGGTTGCCGACCTGCACAATCAGCAGGAATAATAGTGAAGCGATAAGTAAATAGCTAGTATAGTTAGATAGGTTGCTGCTGCCTGATTAGACTAATTATCATGCAACGCTGTGTCAAGTGCGATGTATAAAAGCTTATCAATTGATCGCTTTTAGTAGCTATATATAAAATTAAAATATTTATGCTAAAAATAATCTGACGACGGAGCGCGTGTGTGCAGAATGAGTAAGCTGATAAAAGGTTCAATGTATGTGTTTTTTATATATAGCACATAAGTATCTACATACTTAAGTAGTATGTAAGCGCATATAGCTGTACGTGTTCAGCTTAATTTCATATGTAGCTAATAATAAAAATAAAGTGCATTGCAAGCAGTCAAGTTGAGTAACCTACTAATGCAGCCAGTCAGCATTTTGCGGTCGGAATGGTGGTTGTTTTTTTATTTTATTTTATTCTTGCGCTATCTTCATCTTCTTATAACACATTTTAAGGCGCTCATAATGATAATCCCTTAGCGAAATCATTTTTTCAGCAGACGCCATCTAATCCCAACATATGTCTGGGCTTTCGATTTCAGGTGCTGAAATTCAATTGGCTGTCTACGGCTAAACGAAATGAAATTCGTTTACCACAAAATGCTCACATATCTACTTAGAAGAAAGTACATACTTTGAGATACAACCACTGTGCGCCACTTTGTATGCAACAACAAACAAATTTTCAATTTCGGCAACAGGTGCTACTGAAGGCAAGGACAAACATCGACACACTTCAGTATCTCAATATTTACAGGGTGTTTTTCTTATAGAGTTGTAGAGCTTTGAATTGAATTAAAATAATGATGAATTACATTAAAACAACGACCATTCCGACCGCAATATGCTGACTGGCTGCATTACGGCAACATTCCCGAATTGAGCCACGATTTTCGTAATAAATTTGCGCAATTTGCAAGCTGTATTCTGGAGTTAGTCCATTGATGATAAAATTGCAAATCAAACTGAGTACAAATGACAATACAGTTGCCATGGCAGTTAAATGTCTGTTGCAAAAAGGAAACACAAAAAAACACCCTATATACTCTTTTTTTTCTTGTTTATTGAAATGTTTTTCTCAATTTACTTTTGCTTGCTGTGAGAAGGGCTGAAAAATTTATTGTTAACATTTTGTTGCATACTTTAAGGGACGAATAAAGTTTTACTGAAATTTTTACCGAAATTTATACCTAAATATATTTATAATTCACAATGAATTTATTATTTAAAGGTATGCATGTATATTAAAGTTAGAATAAAATGAGAAAACCAATTTCATGACAGACCATAAACCCTTTTCTTTCTTATTTAAACCAGACATAAATACAAAAATAAAACAAAGAAACTTATTTATGTTAAACTTTTCGCACCATTTTCTATTCCCAGCGAAAAAGTTTAGGGATTTCCCTGGATATAATTTTTTCTGAAATCTTTTTTTTTATGCTTTTTCAAATTTTTTTTTGTTTTAGTCAGACAATAAAGCCTAACGCCCAAAAGTATGCAGTAGCTTCCTATGCCCGTACTATTCAAATAAATACTAAAAGAGCAAAACGAAATCGATTACAACGAAGGAGTTGCTTGTTTTTAAACCGCTCATTTGCATAAATGTTACGCCAGATCCTTGTTTATTTATCTACGCGCGTTTTCAAAACCAATAAATGCTTTTCACGCTGCATAAGTTGAGGATGTCATTGGTAAATGTATTAGCTGCATAAATTCGGAGAAGTATAAAAATAGCTAGTCAGAGTTTTATAGTTGAGAAAGCCGACTACAAAATGAGCTTCACAATGCAGGATATTAAATGGGATTTATGCGAGAGTTGCTTGTACATTGAGCGCCTTGGAAACCCTAAGTGTTGTTATGTGCCAGCTGACATTTCTATTGGAAAGTTTGACAGAAGGTTTTCAAGTAAAAGCGCTATTTATTTAATAATTCATCCCGGCTAAAAAAGGGATTTTAACCGTAAAAATGTTGGTAAGATGGTTTATTACAGCTTGGTATGTGACGATAAAGGTCCATCCTTTGTCACGGTAAAAGAGTGGGCTAACTAGTTTAATAGCGAACGTCTTTCAGTCAAGGTTGAATTTCGTAAAGGTCTTTCAAAAATGGTTGTTCTGACAGAAATAATTATGCTGTCCGTGAATTGATGTTGCAAGACCGTCCTTTGACACACCGTGAGATTAAGACATCCTTGAGCATTAGTGGGACCAGCATACAAGCGATATAGATGAACATTAGAACGTCAAGAATATTTGTTCACTTTGGATACCGCATTATTTGACAATCGCCCAAAAAAGGATTTTATCGATTGGCGCAAAGAAATGTTGGAGAAATGCAGCCGTCTAAGAGATCTTAACAGGTGCCGATTCATAGATAAATGCATATGAGACCAAAACAAAATAGCAAGACGATCCAAATCTAATAACAGTTGCTTGCAGACGAGCCACTTAGAAGCTAATGTCACAACTGTTCTATTAAAGCAACATAGGACGGTCAATCCTGAATGGTATACAACCATTTGAATTGAGGGAAACCAACCGACTAGAACGAATCATCCTCCATCACGACAATGCGAGTTCACACACATCGATTCACACAAGAGTATTTTTGAATACTCAAAACACAGAATTGATGGGTCAATTTTACAGCTTTATAGCTCCGGTTGGCACATAATGACTTATTTTTTTTGCCGCACATCAAAAATATATTGCGTGGTCAACGTTGCTGACAACGACATCGCTGAGCAAATAAAGAATATGTACATATACTCTATGCTATCTTTAATCATTGTCAATAAATTCACAAAATTATAATAATAATACTATTCTAAATAATTGTGAAGGGTATAAAAAAGTGTTGCTACGTTTCTCATTTTGTTAAATTTGAAATTCACTGTTTCTGTCACTTCTGGATTTTTATGTCAAATAAAACTATTTATTGCGCTTTTTTAGTTGATTTATGTTTCTGAAGTATCTTGTTATGTAGTCGGATTTTATATTAAATTCAGCTTTAGTAAACAGACATTCTGTTATCTATGGATGCTAAGCTGTTGCCATTAAATACAGATGGATTTGTGGTTTATTAACTACATCGTTAGAATGATAGATGTGCATGAACATTAATAGTATGCAAGTTGTTCGAGAAACAATCCAACTTTTTATACTTTTAAGAAGTAGTACGAAAATCTTAGATTTTGACATTAAGTTTTATATATTATTGTTCAGATTAAAAAGACGAATCTAGTCTGTCTAACTGTTTGTGTATGTAAATACGGAAAGAAGTTCCTCAGTTTTCATCGAATCTTTCTAAACTCCTGTACGAACTCTCTCCGGGGCAAGCAGTTGTTCAGAAATCCCAAGTCAGTATACCACGCCCACTTTTGGGGGTACCCACTATACAAACACAGAGTTAGAGAATATTTTTTTCGCTATTCTTTCAACTGAAACCAAAGGAACCGAAAGAAACAAAAAGGTAGCAGCTATAGCAAATAGAGATAGCTGAGAGAGAGAGAGAGAGAGATCTTTGTGAGACAGAGTCTTTGTGATTAGCCGAGGACGTCACCTGGTTTTTACCTACCTTGGAAGCAATACTTTAGAAAACAAATTACATTCGTCAGAGAAACACCTCTTCACATTCTTAAAAGAAAAAAGAAATCAAGCAAATAGTTTGTATTTTATAGGGTTAAAAGCGGTGTGAATGATTTATGCCATATTAAATTTTTAAGTGCAAAAAAAGTGGAAACCTTTAAATGTATATGTAATATATTTGTAATGAGCACAAACATAAGGCGTCCTCTATTTCACATGCCAACTTGTATGCTGCCGATATAAATAATGTAATTTATACAAGTACAATTACTTATATAGTATACTTATATTGTATTTATATAGCTATCAGTGTGCACGCACACTATGCACATTTGATTTTCTTTGTTCTGTAGGCGCAGAGAGTGTACAATGTGTTCGTGTTTTCATATTTACGCAACTGTCTGCAAGTGATTTATGTGTATTTAATAATTCAAAGTTTATCTTGCAGAGCTGCAGATATTTTCTTTCTTATGCAAAGGAACGCTGCTTCTGGTTTTTCTTCGAATTTTTCCGTAGAACAATTTTATTTAACTTGGTTTCTTATTTAAATTTTATATACGATATATCTGCTACAATCAATAAAAATAGGCATAGTTATTCAATGGAAAATCGTGAACAAATGCGTAATAGATTGTAGCTGGCATAAATTGGATAAATTGGAATTCAAATACACCAAATGACAATGTATTTATAAAGCAAACAAATGCATATCCTGCTGTGTACAAGTATATACGAGAGCAATTTGATAAGTCAGTGACTTTAAGAATTATCCCCGTAGTAACTTTGAATGCATGGATATCCTTCTGCTTCGGTAAAGAGAATGTCTCTGACACAGCGAGACTTTGGAAGTAACACTTGAGCCAGCCTTGCATACAAAGTTAGATAAAACCAACATTGGACAAAGGAACATGCGCTCTCTTAAATGTGCCCTTCCCGAGCTGCACAGAAGTCTCTGAGCCATGCACGGCTCAAGACATACCATATCCATATCTTCTAGAAGAATCCTGGCGAGCAGGGATACAGTCGATTTCAAGTTTTAAGCAATCTGCATCATTAAGCCATCCAAAGCAGATATGAAAGGCAGGCAGACGGATAGAAATTAGATGGTTGACGCGCCGATCCGACCACTGTTTCCTCCACTGCACTCTCATGAAACTGGAAAATATTGCGAGTAGCCATCATTAATCTCCTGTCTGTCTACTTCAGGGACTACACTCAATTCAATATAATTCGAAATTCAAAAAGTCACTGTCTTATCAAATTTCCCTCGTATGTATATAGGTATACAATATGTAGTATGATGATCAGTTTGGCTTTAGTTTAACAGAATAAAACAACAGCCCGAACACAAGTCCAAACTGTTGCCTCGTCATTATTTACATAAATATGTAAATTGGGCAAATGCCAGCGTAGCTTTAATGGCTGAAAAGACAATGTTTGCATGATGCCAACAGGCATTATACGAGAGTCGATATTGGTGCGTCAGGACAGCAGGACATTTGTGTGTACGAACAGCAGCAGAAGCCAGAGAGGTACCAGAAGGTAGCCTGGCTAGTCTATTACAATTTTTAGTTGTACAAATCAGCAGCAGCAGCAACAACAACAACAACAACAAAAACAACATAAATAGAGAGCAAAGGCAGCATCATTATGAAATAAATAAATAAAAAAAAACTTGTAGCATACTACGAGGCGCACAGCAAATGTTCCCCACTTCCGTTTCCGCTTGCATACTCAATTTATGTGCTTACGACGCCTTAAAAATAGATTATTAGCTATACTTTTGGGAGATTTAACATTCAATTTGTTTTTGGTCTGTTGTTGTTTTTGCTTGTTGGTGTTGTTGTTGTTGTTTATGTTGTGGCTGCTGAGGTGATTTGCGGTTTTCTCAGCTTCCTGGCTTAAATATAATGCGGTGACTATTATAATTACTCCTTGGTAGATTTTTGGTTTTCATACACTATATGCATAAAATAAAAGACTATATTAAGTTTATGCAAATGCATATAACAGCACTTTGGAAAGTGGAATATTGGATATGCAACGCTACTAACTAATTAACCCAATATTCCATATATTTTATTGTAGATCGAACCAGTGTAAAATATCTTTAAATTAAAGTCCTTTAGACTGCATACAGTGTATCTCGTAGTCGAGCAAACTCAACTCAAGCATACTTTCTTGTTCATATTTAAGGCTTTGGTTGTCTGTACAGCCTTTGAGTTTCCGCGAAATTTTCGTCTGATATTACCTGTTATTGACACGTTCGTTATATGATTAATATAAGTTGAGAAACTTTTGCTTATAGTTTATTTATGTATTATATTTGTTAGTAACTAGCCATCGCGAATGTAAATACAAGTATGTATTAAATACCTATGTATTTAAAATCAAAAAGTAAGGTGACTTTGTATTTTTAGGAAAACATATTTATTTATTCATCAATATTTATGTTATCCCCTTCAAAATTATCCCCCTCTGATACAATAAACTTGTGCCAACGCTTTTTCCATACTCGAAGCACTACGCCACGGTAATTGAAGGAAACAATGAGCAAAACTTTGACATTTGATCGAACTTGGCGTGCTGTTTTCGGTCTTGGCTCACCTGGGCTCTTCCATTGACACGATTGGGCTTTGGTTTCGACGTCATTACCATATACCCATGTTTCGTCACCAGTTATGACCCTTTTGAGCAAATCTGAATCGTTGTTAACGTCATTCAATAGCTCCTGAGCTCGATAGCAGAAAATCGCTGAGCACGCAAAACACTTCTAACCGTTATGCCTCTCTCAAACAAACTAAGAAATCGATAATCGAATGTACGTTGCCCGCGAAATTTGAAAAGTCACCTTACTTTTTCTACACACCTCGTATATATAATTTTGCGTTTAGGCGTATGATAGCTGTAGGAGTTATTTTAAAACAATTTACCAAAATTTCTGCAAATGAAATGTGCTCAAAACAGGCAAAACAGCAACCAAATAAATTAGTTTTTAATAAATTCGCGGTTATATTTAATACATTGTGGTTAAAATTAAGAACGCGCTGTAAAATGACGTGCTAATTAGCCTAATAAAATTCAGTTCATTTAATTTAATTTCTCGAAAGTTAAATGCTAAGCAGGCAAGGTTAAATGGCGTGAACCGCTCTCAAATTCTGCTGAAAATATCTTAATCTTCGAAATATGTGAATAGTGTGGAATATTTTGTTGAAGGGCTGATCTCAGGGAAACGAACTATCGTCGAGGCTCCTCAAACCATTGCAATCCTTACTGGCTAAGAACGAAGAAAGAGAAAGATTTTAGATGAAGTCACACCGGATCATGTTTCATTATCATTTTCCGAGGAATTATGGAAAACTATCCAAAGCCCCCTCCCCCACATTACCTTCGCACTTATCAATAGATATATGATCGAACAACGGAACAATCCGGAGCTTCTTCAGGTCATCATAGCCTGTAATTCGAGAGAGGGCTCTACTTCTAATTTTCTTGCTTGCAACAACTCTTATTATCATTTTTTAAATCAAGCTTCGAACCATTTTTTAACACTTTAAATTAGCAAATGAAACTCATTTATTTTTCTCATTTTGACTTTAATTCGCCATATTTATTTTGCCGTTTTCATTATATCAACTACAGTAAATTGAAAAATAAATTTTCATATGCAACTTGTTTTCAAAAACGCAAAAAACGAGAAATCGTAAAAAAATTTAAAATGAAATGACTAGATTGAAAATCAAAGAGCGTGAAAATAACTTCAGGCGCTGCCATGCATACCAACAAAAAAAAAAAAAAGATTTACACACACACATACACAACTAAATTTGCATATATGTGTATTTATAAATAAAAAAGCAATATGCAAAATAGACACAGACAATGCATGATGAGCACACTCTGATGCTGCTTTATCGATGCTCGCGTGTCAATGTGTGACTGTTTTGAAAATAATTTTCAATGAAATTTTTCGACATTTTAAGTGCTTATAAAGCACAGACTACACATATGTATATACACAAACATATATACGTCAACACAAAAGCACCACAAACCACAAACACACACACACACACATATAGAAATCGATACATAGAGCGCCATATTAGAATTTCCACCGAAACAAAACAAAAAGTGTTAACAGCATACTTTCAGGCGCAACAGTGAAAAAGCGACGAAGAAACAAGCAGAGCCAAGCACAAGGCCTGCCAACCGAGCCGAACTGAGTGGCATAGTTAGTAGACTGCTTATAGCAACCATATTAACAACAACAACCCTTTCAATTTCAATTTTACTTGCAATTTCAAAAAAATTTTATCACGTTTGTTTCTTTTTTTCGTATTTTTTGTGCAATTTGAGCATGTTGTTGTGGTTGCCATTTTCTGTTTTCCTTCTTATTTTTTAAATTTTTTTGGAGCTACTCATTGTTTTTGTTTTTATCCTTGCCATTGTCTTGAATGAATGAAATATGAATTTGCTGTTTAAGGAACCGGAAATAAGTAAAGAAATTGAAAATCAATTGGTACAGAAATTTTACAAAGAAAAATGGAAAGTATAGATAGACATATGAATGCAGTATACTGATTGGAATTGTTCAAAGCGATAGAAGTGCTTTGAAATATAAATTATTCATTGAAAATTTAAACTTTTTACACTTTCTCTGTATTACAAGGTGGCTTTTTTATTACGAATATTGAATGTGAACACAAATTTGCACACCGGAAAGATGATGTTACAATTATTAAAGGTTATTAAGAAAATACTCGTAAAAAGTTTTTGGATTTTCGGTTATAACTTCTATTCTAACGAGTTTTTAAGAGACGTCCAGGAGACTCAACTTCTTATCGTATGTAAATGTTGTCTTTGGTAGTATTGGAAAAAATTATCATCAGCCTTGTAGATTACACAGATTCCACATATCAAACAATTTTAGAACTCTTTGCCAATTAGATCGATAAGAGTGCAGTTCCTAAAGTACTCGATCTGACATCGAATGGCGCTAAGACGATAAGACATTTACATTTTCATTACCGATTCCAGAACAGATGTTAAAATCGTATTGAAATATTTTATAAATGTGTACTAAAGTACCATAGTTTAGTATCATACTAGTACCAAGAAGAAATTTCATTTCGTTTAGTAGCACTGCGCTGTGGGATAGAAACTTTTTACAGTGTCTTCGATAATGAGAAGAGTATAGGATGTTGCCACGTCTCAACATCTCAGCAGTTATTTTTTTCAGCGTGTTACTATCCATGATGTGAAGTATATAGGCTATATACTATACGCTATTATTGTTTTGACACCTATATACGGACTGTGCGCTGTTAGGTTATAATAGGAAGTAGTTGACTCCTTCACTGAAGCTTAATTGGCTCATTATGGTACCATTTGTTTCCATAATTCTTCTAGCCAGCTCATGGAGTTAACCATTTTGAGAATTTGGAGTCTTTACTTAACGCTGAACTGGCACATATAAGATCCTAGGCTAATCCTCTTCGTTACGACTTCTGCATACTTGTATGTCGTTCTTGATGACGCCAAGTCTAATAGCCTGCCTGCCTATCATTGTCAAAATTTCTGTCATGCTACCCAGATGCGATGAATCTTGACATGCTTAGCCATTTCATTTAAGGCATTCACAAATAGCTTTTGAGTTTAAAAGTGAGGCATCGAGTATAGATAGACGCTCTTTATAGTACTAACTGCACATCTACTTGGGCATCTCCTGGCGTTGCCGATAGCAGCAACTTCTGCCTGATAGACACTACATTGGTCAGGTAGTCTGAAGCATTTTTGAACATTAAATTCGTATGAAAAGGCTTCTTTCCATACGCGGCCTTTCAGCTTGGAATCGTTCGCGTAGATATCTAATTGTCTTATTGAACCAGTCATGTCGAGTGAGTGTTTATCAAATTATAGACTGGTAGAATAGCAACCGAAGCTGGTGTAGCACTGTCAGTATATTCGCTTGATAATGCCACGCTGAAGTCTCTCGAAGTCTAAGAGCGTATATTGGGGAAACTTTTTTAGCTTTCAGGTCGATGCTTGTGCAATACATTAGCATTTCATCAGTCATGACTGTCTTCACTAAAAAAAAAATGTAAATACACAGTGACTGAAGGACTGGAATAGCAAATTCACTTAAAGCTAAACAAAAACTGTACAAAACTTCACTACACTGTCAACATTGAGAAATTTGCATGAAAATTCTTCGTACCTCAAGACTAAAAAATGCGTTGTTTGACCTCAATTTAAGCCAATTTCACTGGAATTTCAATTACAGATACACAATCTATCAAATACCTTGTTTGTTCAAGTTCAAAGCGTATGCGTATGCGTATTGTGTGCGCTGCGTTTGCTTGTAAACTTCAGCAATATCCAGGCCGCTCTCTGTGCATATTTGCTTACAGCGAAACTATCATGTATCTTCATCATTATCACGTTTGCATCTTCATCATTGCTGAAATCAGTCACAGCAGACCGTATACTAATCGTATTTCAACTTGGCCGCAATAGTCTACTGTCTGTTATATGTTGCTGAAGTTGTCCCTTTATGACCAGCCTGTCCTGGCTTCAATGTCTGTCAATTATTATAAATGTGGGTCAACAGCCGCTACTGTTGAAATATATTTATATAAAAGCTGTGATTCCCCAAGTTATTTTCTTTTATGTATGCTTATTTATACGAATATTTGATTGTGTGTGTAGCATACTTTAGGGCGTTGAATGCATGGACAAACATTGACAAGCACTATTTGCAATAATGTATTATGTATAGAGTATAGACATATGAGTTATATTAAAGCCATTCTTGCTACTGTTTGACAAGCTTTATGACCTATTATAACAGCAAATAGTAATATGCGTCTAGTATTTGTAGTTTGCAAATAAGCATAGCTTGTGTGATGGCTTTTGAAATTTAGCTGCTTGCCAAATAGTTTGCGCTTTGTATTTATCTAAGCCTGTTTAATTAGATTTGTAGTTTGCTAAGCAGCAGTTTGAAGATGTTGAAAACTTCTGTGAAATCTTTGTACATGTCGAAAGTTTTCTTCTACATAAATAATAAATTTTCTTAGCGCAAATAGTGCTAACATCCGATTCAATCATTTCGAATCAATTTGATTTAATCACGCTAAAAGCCCTGCAGGCAGCCTCCATCTCTTCCAGAAATGTAATAGAGAGTAGAGATCCATTTGATGCACTCATCAGCTCAAAAAAGATGCACATCTTCTGTATTGCTAGCCACCTGGGCATATACGGTAATGAATTGGCGAATAGTCTAGCTAAATAAAGCGTCGAGAAGTAATAACAGACTTACGAAACTTTCTACAGACGCTATATAGCAAAATGGAGACAAACGCCTGGACCAAAGCTGGAGGGAGGTGGAAGAACACCTTCAGCTGTAGAATTGCTAAGATAATGTGCAAAGAAGCCAGCAAAAAACTGTCGCACTACATGCTGCAGCTCCAGAGAAGAGAGAGTGAGTTGTAAAATGTATATTTTCATAACTTTACGTATAAACTACATTGAACCCTACTCAGGGGCCCAAGATGGTGGGGGAAGAAGAGACAGAGGGATGCGGGGCCCATCATAAAAGCAGCTCTCTCAGTTTGCTATAGCTACTGCCTTTTTTTTTCTTTCGGTTCCTTTGGTTTCTGTTGCAAGAATAGAGAAAACAATATTCTCCATCTCTGTCGTGCTGCAAAGGGCGATTCAGAAATTACTGTGAACGCACTTGCAAGTGTGTTTTTGATAGTGGTTTTGTGTGGGTAAAATTTTAAAATAAGGGGAATCAAATAAATATTTAAAACAAACTTCGTATCATCCCACGATTATAAGATATAGGTTAGACGAAGACGATTTTTATAAGAGATAAAAGACTAAATGGATGGCAAGTTTATAAGGGTGATACTTCTTGTAATGGAGTTAGCATTTTTATTTTGTAAACTACATGTTTAGTGGTTCTATGTCTCTTTTAGTCACATACATTTATAATAATTTAATATACCCATTTAACTACTTGGACGCACCAATAACATTTAACATATGCCTTATTTATTAAGGAGGATATTATAACAAAAACCTTGACAGTCACAAGTTGATAAAGGCGACTACAAAATAAAAATGGAAACATATTTCAACTTTAAATCGCTTGGCATATTTTCACTTAATGCCTGTCAAATCAATAAACGAAAAGTAAAAGACAAAAATTTAAGATACATAAGTATGTATATTCAATTGAGCTGCTTATTTAAATATCGTTTCTGCTTCATTTCATATGCCAGGCACAAACAAATGCAGATAACTAGAAGACAACCTCACACTTTTTGTCTGTGTTAGTCCTAAATCACAAAAACCAGAATAAAAATTCGACCAAAAAAGCCAAAGCACGTTCAAAAAAATAACAAAAGCGAATTTGCTATGCTATATCAAAAGTTTTGCATGCTTTTTTTTCAGCCGCTTGACGTGCTTCATTTTTGAATCAATGATGCAGCTTAGTCCCTAAAAGACGTCTATATTCAACGCATGGTTTATTGTTTATCTGTAACTGTGTGTATTAGTGTGTGTGTGTGTGTGTTTGTGTGTGTATGTGTGTGTGTGCTTTCAACCTTTCACACGAACTGTAAACTTGACTTCATTTACAATTGCTTTGTTGAAAAAAAAACCCACCAAAAGAAAACTCCAAAAGAAAACCCCAAAAGAAAACCCCAAAATAAACTGAAAGTCACAAACTGAGCAGCAAAGAGAAAAACAAATTCTTCGCCTTTGTTGAACTTTGTGGTTTGCGCAAACAAATAAATTCTTTTCGGTTTTTTTTCTTTTTGTTGAGCTAAAATATTTTGCACGGATTAATAGCACGTCTAATGGTTTCAAAACTACATAAAAATTACTTAAATATAAATGTATGGTTACAAACCAAATTATTTTTCATCAATGTTCCATTTAATTTTAAAACTCGATGTATTTATTCCTGGAAATGGTCTTGAGAAGAAAGATAACACGATACACAAACATTTTGTTCACACGTAAATGACGTAGCTCATTAACAGCTGGTTACGATATTCCAGTTAAATACAAAGCAATAACACTTTTGTGCGTTCGAATTAAATTTCGATAACTTTTCTTAACTGCGACGTAAAATGATATACTGCCGTAGGCTTGAAAACAATATAACAGACTGACGCTTGACATAACAAGAGCGACATATTCATTTTGATCTAATATATTTCCAAGTGATGAGCAGCTTAGGTTGAACTCAAAGTGTATCTACAAGTATATCAAAATCGTCAGAAAAACACCGAAACTGTTTGCGTAAAATTTTAGAATAGGCTGCACTTCCATGGACGGCAACTCGTAGTATATCTTCAAGTCGTATAACTGTATGAAAAGCCTGCTGGCACAAATGATTCCTTCAATCTGTTGACGAAAGATACAGTTTTTCGAATAGATCCTTTCTGAGATACGTTTTTCAATCGAGGAATAGCGTTAAGCTGCTGTTATAAACGTTTTGCTACGTACTTCATTCTTCTGATGATCGCATTCCCTAAATTTTTGAAACAAACAGTTTCGAGGATTGAAAAACTCCAATTGCAATCAAGTTTAGAGACTTGAAGCATACGGGTTAAAATTTCGCATGGCGATTAAAATTCAATGCTAACTTTGAGTAAAACAGGGTTCTGAACATTGCCTATTTTTTACCCAATTGCAAAAATATAACTTGTCTTTCATTGGAAATGGAATACTTTTCTTCCGCTATGTCTCGCAGATGGTAGATGTGTTCTGGGTATAAAAGTCATGGGTATAAATATTCAGCAAAATTTGGTGTGCGGTCAAGAATACTAACAGGACTGCTAAAGGGCACTGTAGACTAAAGAAACATTTATATGTTTTGGGGATACATAACTCATCCGAATGCAGATTCTGTGATCACGAAGAGGAGAACCCTTTGTGAAGCTTTAGCTAGATGCAGAGTACAAATGCTAGGCAATCACTTTATTAGAAAGGAGCAACTGAGAAGTTTGAATTCTAGGAAAGTGCTAAGATTCATGCAACATATAGGCTTAGGGCAGGTCATCTAACTCAGTAGGAGAAACAAGAGACCTTTCAGGTCGAAGTTTATATATGTTGCCATCATAAATAAATGGTGTGCGGTCCAAGGATTCTTATTCTCATTCTTTCTTATATAGATCACACATTAAAGAGAAAAATTATTTAATACAAAATTGTAAACGCTTAACGTCGCCGAAGCAACTTTCATTAGAAATATTCACAGCTCACATGCTTACATATTTCATTTCCACTCGCGACCACATCAAATAAAATTATTCGAGTTATTATATTTTACACAAATAAAAAGCATGCCTGAGTCCAAAAAGTTTCATTAAATTGAAATGAAAACATCTACTTGCTGGCTAGAATTATTGGACGAACCCGAAAAAGTAAATGGAAAGACAAAAATTAAATACATATAATTCTATTTAACGTAGCGCCAAATATCAAAAAGCCATTAACATTTTGCCATTCCAACGAAACTGTACAGCAACAAAATAACATTCTGGGGATTTGAAGCTCGTAAAATTTGTAGAAGTAGCTGCTGCCTTTAACTCGACAATTGCAATTAAAATTGCGAAATTGGATACGAAATACTTTTGCAGGAATTTCAAGCTTAAATAGAAAATACAATAAGAATTAAAGCAACAAATTTGCGAGCCTGTCCGTATCAAATATAAATTTTCGTCTGAAATACGGCACAAAGTCGTTTTAAAGTTGTATATAAGATTTAAATTAAGCACCTGAAAGTATGCAACATTTTTAACTTTTGCTGTTGTGTGTTAATGAAAAGGCTCAAAGCATTATATGTGTGTGTTGGTGACCTAAATAATGATTGAGAAGGGGATTTATTTGCTTACTTTCTTTAGCTTTCAGCAAGCTTTGAATTTTAATTTAAATTTGAATATGGTAGCTTAAACATGTTTTTCCTTGCATACTTGCTGGCGTTAAAAAAATTTGACTTATTTAATTTACAAAAATTTTATTCAAGCATATAACCAGCTGTCCGTCCAGAAGGAGAGGAGGAAAGTGGGTAAATTACGCAGGGCGCGACCTATTTGAGTGGCCCGGGTAATCGGGGTACATATTTTTTTCCATAAAATAGGTAAGAAATTTTACGATTCTTTTTACTTCTTATGGAAATTCGAAAGATTGAAAGAAACTGAAATAATTAATGCTGCAGCCAACTTTGTAAAAAAAAAAACACCAATCAAGAAAAGAAAAGCAGAAAGAGTTAGTTCTCATGATAAGCAAAATTAGATGAATACCCAGGAAAAATTTGTAACTTTAAATTCTTAGAGAAGGCATCACATACCAAAAAAATTATTTCACGATAGTGGAGCTTCCCCGAAATTATGAATTTTTCTATATAATACCACCCTTCCCGTGACGATATTTTATGTTTTTTTTGTATGTATATGAATCCTCCTTTAAGAATTTATGAAAAATAAATTTCAGTTACAAATTTTTCCTGGGTTTTTTCCTATAAAGACTGGACTAATATTAGGCCGAAGCATATTGATTTCTTAAAAAAATATTCCATGACAACTACAGAGGCCCGTAATTTTTCAGTTTCGGGCCGGATTTGCTCTCGACGGCCTTACGACAGCTTATCGCAGCACCAAAAAATGAAAAACCAAAAAAAAAAAAACCTGATTAAACCAAGCGAGTATGCCGGTTTTTGTGGACGCCATTTTCTTCTCCATTTTTCGTTGTTTATTTAAAGCATACGCCGCAATTATGCCTTTTCCCATGCTTATCGCTCGCTTTGTGGTTTCCCGCATGCTCGAAATTTCATTTGCCTTTTTAAACGTGCGCTGTCAAATATTTAATTTCATTTGCATTTCGCAGAGGCACCGCACAAAAATTTCTTTGTTTGCCGCTTGACGGAAATTATCTACTTAGAAAAAAGAAAAACAAATACAAATGAAAACCAAAAATAAATTTTAATTTCAACAATCTGTAGCCGCAATTTTCCAAAGTGCACAAAGCTAACCGGAAAAGTGATGAAGATTTTAAATCAAATCAAGAAGCATGTAAATTTATTACCAACGATTTAGCTTATTTAATATGAAAGTTTAATCAACTTAAATTTTACTATGCGAAAAACACGTGCCTGCTTTGCGTTCTTTGTTGGGATTTTGCGGTTAAATGTTCATATCTTTCACTTAAGTTCATATTTTTTTCTTTTTTATCCGATCATACGAATTAATGCTTTCAAAGCCATTTCATTCCAATGTAATGAAGCCAACCAAGCGTTTTATACAAGGTTTTGAAACTGTTTAAACAAACCACGAAATGCATTTGGCATTAAGCTAAGCTAAGCTGACAAGTTGACACATGTGCGCTTCAAACCACTATGAACGAGCGCTCTTATGGTTATTACATACTGAAGCATGTCAAAAACAAAAATATATTAAGAAATAAAAAAATTTGAACTTTGGTAGCACCGAAGCTTCAATACTCTTTAAAGAGGTTAGCTTATAACTATGCGAAGCAGCCTAAGAGCATAGGAAGTTCCCATATTCAATTTCAAATCGATAGCTTAAAAACTGAGTGACTAATTTGATTCATATTGACTGTGGACAGACAGACATACAGACAGACAGACAGATTAACAGACAGACAAACAGACAGATAGACAAACAGACAGACAAACAGACAGACAAACAGACAGACAGGCAAACAGACAGACAAACATACAGACAAACACAGAGACAAACAGACATACTTACAGACAGACAAACAGCTAGACGGACATATAGACAGGCAGACGGACGGACATAACTAGTTCGCTTCGTCTCATCAATCAAGAGTACACACAGAAAAAATATACGTAGTAAATTTAACTATTTACACTTTGATTTCAAATTTTCTTTTAATGATTTTGCAGCAAAGAGTAAAATATTTAATTTAAAGTGTCGTCATATTTAATTGAAATACGTTACATGTTTAAAGTTTGATGTTCTCATATTTAATTCAAATATGTTTCACTTTAATTTAAATATTATTCATATTTAATTTAAATAATTTTCATAGTTAATTCAAACTAGCTTACACAGTGTGCGTTGCTACGCCCCCTATTTTTATTGCATTCATCGCAAAGCTTTGTGATGTAGGACATTTTTTGTCATTCCGCCCGTAGAGAAAACGAATAGCGCCAATGGCGACACTCGAGCACTTCACGTACAATTGCCCATGGGAAAAACATGGCAATTCAAGATTGTTCTTGTCATTTTTTTGAATCTCAATGCAAATTGAAACGGAAACTGTACACGCTTGAATAAGTGGTATTCTTGGAGGCAGAACATTCTCGCCTTTGAACTTACCTATAATTATATGTAGGTACTTCAATCACGTTGCTCAATTTTGTGGTACTTTAACCTTTCTACTCGCACAACATAATCCCTGTCGAAACTTCAACTTCAAAGCATTTCAATGCTGACAAACAGTGCTCATTATTCCGAAGTAGAGCGATACATTCGCGGCGTAATCGTCTGTTGGATCGTATATGACAACGAACTGAAATCAATTGTGTCAAATCAACTGAATTCAATTCAACTATTTTCAAATTTAATTTAAATATATCATACAGACGCATCGTGCTAAAAAGCAGACCCCGACTGCGTTACAAACTTCGTGACAAAATTATAATACTAAGCACACTACGTGTGAAGAGTATCAAAAAAGTAACCCAGTCTGCCACAAATGTGCGAGCTAAAATATATCACAAATTGTGCTGACAGCTGTTGTGTATTAAAAGTAGCACAAAGCTCCGGACTACAAAAAAACAACTCTCATTTTATATATAAAATATACTCGTAGTTATAAATATTGTTATTTTATTTTCGTCAAGCTAAATTAAATGCTCGACTGGCATCATAAAAAAAATTGTGCTACTAAAGCAGCTGATAAAGTAGTTAATAATATCATTGTCCTTTTTATTAAGGGTAGGCTCATACATTTCACTGTCAACGGTGATTAGTTTGCATTAAGCTCGTAAACCTAAGCGTTTTATGCATCACTCGCATGTACTAGCTGGTGTATATAGGCCCGAAACTCTTAAAAAGCTACAATACTTTGTTTGACCTCAGTCAAATATTTGTTGAAAGCAAGAAAGAAACATTGACTGAAATAAGTATCCTTCATTGTAGATATTTAAATCAAGTTAAGCAGCTTAAAATGGTTAAACAAATAAACAGGCCACTCTGGTTGTCTTAGGATTGATCGACCTCGTCAGTGGGCAAACATATTAGGTAGCTGAAACTTTTATTTTTCAACGGCGAAATATGTCGCTTGCATACTTTTCTATACCTAGACTTTTTGCCGTTTGTCTTAGTTTCTACAGGGTGACAATAAATAAATAAATAAAGGTATGTATTTATGTACCCAAGCTAACTCATGTTCAAATCAGAGCCTGAACAGTGCAAAACCTGTGGAAGGATTTTTAAAATTGGCTTTAACCATGGAATCTTAGTTTTGATTTGCATATGGATGCTGTGAAGTTCGAAACACGCGTCTTAATGAAATATATGCAAATTTAAAAATTATCAAAGCTTCATAAAATTTTTATTGATAAATGGCTTTTTATTTCTGATCTGGCAAACCTAACAAATGAAAACGGTGATTGGTTAAACAAGATTTCGTTTGTAACGATTAAAAATACTCTCATAACCCATTACGAGCACATTCATATGCCGAATCGTCAGTGACTGAGTGACTATCAGTAATTAGCCAACATTCCGACTTATCTCTTTCCTTCGAAGCGCATTTCTATTGCCGGTATTTCTTAGTGCAATCGTGCACCCTGTTTGTCGCAGAGTTGACTGAGATTTTCTTAGAAAATGCACAAATGAGAATGCAGAAAATGATCTGTGAAATACATGTTTCATCCCAACGTTTCTTCTCTTGTTTCCGAAAAAAAAAACACACTAGATTCTACTGGTTGAATTTAAAGCAGAAAGTCTTGATCAATCACAAGCTTTTAAATTTGTATTCCGACAAAAACACTTTTTTTTTTTGTGTATGACACAAAAAAACCATGTTTTGCCGAATCACAAACCATTGCCTTTCCCATTTACTGTCGGTGCAAAGAGATTGGAGCAGCTGAGAGAGTAAATTTGAGTAAATTTGTTTTTGATCTCAGGTGTTTTTTTTTCTCATAGAATGATTTAGTTACTTCAAGTCAAAAAGGACTTATTTTATATTCTGAGACTTTTTAGCCCAACTTGAGTACAGAGTTTTTCTTTGAATTAGATTGTAATAGTTATTTCAAGAATTTTATACTCGTTTTAAGTATTTCTGCGCTTGATTTTTATGTTGAACCCGTTTTGTACTTGATTCAAGAAAATTGAGTACACATTGTGCACAAAATGTTTTGGTACACGTTCGGATAAAAACAAGAATTTCTAACGTATATTTAGAATGGCTTTATATACCATTCACATATAGTCGAAGAGACGAGTCGATCTTGCTATGTCCGTCTGTCTGTCCGTCTGTCTGTCCCTATGTATGTTGTTGCTCATTTTTGTTGGGGACCAATTTGTATGCTATCCAATTGAAAATTCGTACATGATTGCAGTTTAATAGAGTATCAAGATTTACTTACCACGTCCACTTTTTCGGGTAGCCCCCATACAAACCCACCGCCCACTTTTGACTTTTTCTATGAAAAACTTTTATATTGCGGTAAATATCAACTTAATAATTGATATGGTAGCTTCTATTGAAAGGACGCTACACATATACATTAATGGGTGGACTCGCCCACTTTTTGTGATAGGCCCCATACAAACGCACCGCACACTTTTGTGTTTTTTATGAAAAAGTTATTTATTTATATCAATATTAGCTTGAAATTTGATTTAGTGGATTTTAGTGGACAACCGCTTTATATATATATATATATATATATATATATATATATATATATATATATATATATATATATATATATATATATATATATATATATATATATATATATATATATATATATATATATATATATATATATATAAAAAAAAAAATATATATATATATATATATATATATATATAAAAAAAAAAAAATATATATATATATATATATATATATATATATATATATATATATATATATATATATATATATATATATATATATATATATATATATATATATATATATATATATATATATATATATATATATATATATATATATATATATATATATATATATATATATATATATATACAAATGGGCGTGTCCAGCCCACTTTTTGGGGTAGCCGCCATACAAACCCACAGCTCACTTTGTATGCATTTGTATGAAAAACGTCAATATCAACTTGAAATTTGATATGGTGGCATCTTATACTGTCCACTTTTTGGGGTAGCCCCTAAGTAAACCCCCCACGTTTATGTTTTCCAATACGATGTCAAATTTCGTGTGTATGGTATTAGAGCTTCGGTTCAACCGAAGTTAACGTTTTTTCTTGTTTTGGAATATTTTTATATCATCCTGTATTGCATATAGTAGCGAATGAGCTTTCAAAGGATTAGCAGCTTAAGCTCTCGTTATATCTTTTTTTCCGTAAATGATGATAATGGGAATTAAAAAAATGCAAACAAATAATATTTTCGTGAAATTATTTTTCCCAGCTCTGCAACATTTTTAAAGAATTAAATTATAGTATACGAGTATGCCGAAAAACTTGTAAAGTTTTCATAATGCAGTTTGTGCACTATAAAACAAATTTTAAATCAAGTTTATATGTAGAAGTACAAATGAACTATCATCTCTATTTACAACTTGCTTTTCTTGGCTGCTTTGTATCATGGTTTGTACAAAAAATTAAATTCGGCAAATATGCTTTTGCTTAATTTACCTTTTAAAACCCTTTTGCAGAATTACATTATTTCCATATGCTGCTAAACCCTTTTAAAAATATTTAACTTAAATTTCCACACATGCAAACAGGTGCTAATAAAATATTTATCTCCAACGGGTTTTTTTAATAAGCTCACAATCCACAAACAAATCAGCAAAATATACAAAATGCTCTGTCAGGAAAAAAAAAATGTTACATGAAAAGAAAGTAAAACAAATAATGAACCTTTTTAAATATTTATTTGGTTTTATTTTTTTATTATAAAGATCCTAAAGCTTAATGATAATCGCATATGGTTCGTTTTAGCTTTGTAAATACTTCTTCACATAATTTACAATTGAGGGTAGTTCAAAAAGTCACTAAAAGTTGCAGCAAATTGAAGCACTATTGCAATGGAGAAACCTATCAAAGTAATTTTCCTTAGAGCCTTCTAGTTTGGAAATTTTAACTCTTCTATACCCTCATCAGAAAAAAGTGTTTGAAATAATGGGCTACTAAAAACGATAGCCCCCATACAATCCTCCTCCATTTTTAAGTTTTATTTGGGAAAGGCATTCTGTGACATCTATTATAGTTGCCATAGGAGGAAGCACGAAAGATTCTTCGTAGAGTTCATCGAATTTTGGATTTGCATGAACCATGTGCTATATTATGAGGTTGACATAGTCCAGTGCTTAAAAATTCACGCGGCTGCACTGGGCTGGTCAACTCATCCGAATGAACCCCGAAAATCCAGTACTAAAGGTTTACGACGGAAACCAAAACTTGATTGGTGACCGGCGACAGAGAGGACTTCCAAGCTTACGATGGCATGTCCAGGTCTATGATGATCTCAAGAATCTTTGTATTACCAGCGACTGACGTCAAATAAAAACTCGCTAATAAAAGTTCGCTAATTTCTTAGCTATTTCTTCAATTGCCATACGTCATGTACTGCCTGGGCTTTGTATGGATGAACTTCATTTAGTTGGCTTTTGAGCTAGCTCGGCTATTTGCTTCAGTAAGCAGCGTTTTGAACTCTTTCGTCGCTTCATTTTCGGCAGCCTTGGCTGATGGATTTCTCTCGGACCTTCACAGCTATCTACAGGATCTAGCCAATCGTCATACAATATTCGGTTGGTGTTTTTCTTAACTTATTTATCATTACACTGAATGACACGTTGATAAGTACATACTAGTATACTTGACAGAAATGATCCAGGAAATTTTCAGTTGTGACTTTGTTCGAAATCAGTACGCCAGTACGTTGGTTCGCCAGGAGTGTGACTAATTAAACTCATACTCTGCAAAACGAAAGATAAGTTTAAAAAAGAGATGACTCTAAACTTTTAAAGAAATTTTATTCAGACTTAATCAAAGTCTTTTTAAACTACCCACGTTTTAAGAAGTACATCAAACCTACCCATTGAATATCATTTATTTGTCTACTTTAACGAACTTAGTATTAGTAAAAATAATATGCTTTCTATGCAAGTGAAAAAGAATAATATTTACGACATTTATTTTAATCCCACTTGTCAGCATTGCGACAAATAAGAATTATAAGGAAAAAATAATATAAATATTTATACGAGTGTATAGAGGAAGAAATGACGGCTATGCATGTACTACATAAATTTTCATATACATAAACCTACTTAGCATTATCTACTTTTTTACAACATAAACTGTCAGCAAAATGCGCAATACGTATACGCACTGTTGGCAGGCCGTGAAGAGCAGAAAAGAAAAAAAACAAGAAAAAACCGTGCAGAAGAGTGTGCTCGATTTCGAGATTTCCTTTAACTTGTGTAAGGCCGCTTCTATGAACCATTGATTAAATTCTTTAGTGGTCCAATCTGAACATATGCTGAATATTTTATTAGAATTGATGAAAAAATTTTTTAAAAATTGAAAACAATAAAGAGCCGTAGTCAAAATGCTATTTTATACCTTTTACACGCCATGTATTTTTCCTAGTAATACATTTTTTCAGTTGGTTTACGTGAATTTTAAGGATATAGCCGCATTGTGTGTTTAACATCCAACTTGATACTTATACATATTTGCCACCACGGCAACGTTTGCAATCGCACACTCAAAGTTTTTCCAGAGAACACGATCCAATTCCTGACATTAATTTTCAACTCCATAGTTGTGCTGCAGCACTTCCTGGAGAAGTGGAAGCAAGCAATTGTGACGGTGGTACACAAGCCTGGCAAGCCGGAATAAGATCCTGAAACCTACCGGGCAATTAGTGACCTGCCTTCCCTATCGATCGTTTGGGAAAAACAGATTGCTGCCATAATTAGGTATACCGCCAAGTTCCGGAATATCAATCCGGACTACCAGTTTAGATTTCGCGCTTATCACGTTACGGTTGAGCAACATCTACAGGGCTTCGAGCAGAAAATGTGCTGATAAGCTGTGTTTGTGGATGTCGCTCAAGCTTTTGATCGGGTATGGCACTCCGGTCTTCTTGCAAAGTTTAAAAATGTGCTGCCCTCGCCCTACTTTGCCTTAATTTCTTCCTACATGGACATCACTCGTTCACGGTTAAGTCCGGACACAAGTTTTCAACAATTCATCCGGCTTAAGCTGGAGTAACCTCAGAGACGTACCAACCACCACCCCCCCCCCACCTCCCCACTTGTCTTTTTTCACTGTTCGCGTACAACGAATGCTGAAGAAATTAGATTGGGATCCTGATCAACGCTGATGACGGCCTACGCAAATGATGTCTGCATCATGGTAAACTCGTTCTCACAACTATAGCCACAGATCTAGCTAAGAGTGTATGGACTCGCTTACTGAGTGGGCCTGGAACGTTTAGCTCAATCCGACGAAATCAGTAAACGTATGCTTCACTTTGAGGCGAGGACATTCCCCCAGCATTGATGCTGAACGGCTGATCTTATACAAGAGAATAAAACTCCGTATCTCAGTATCATCCTTGACAGGAAATTAACACTCGCCTGCCACATACAGAGCAATGCTCGCGCCTGAAGAGTAAGGATGAGACATCTTGACTGGATGCTGAACAGCCGTAGCAAACTTCCGCATTATTATAAGGGATCTATAAAACAGCATGTCACAGATATGGGGTATGGCCTCATACTCAAACCATAAATAGGAGCAAATCTTCCAAAACTATCCTTTAAGACGAATGACGGGATGCATCCGTGAAGTCCGAAATTCAGTCTAGTGGAAGTTGAGAAGCATATATCTTAGCAATGTGCTCATAGAGATCCAATACCGTGGGTTTAGTTCATCTAAGTGTTCTTTAGATGGACGGATGGACGAACATGATCACGAATATACATATATACTTTGTGGGGTCTCCGCTATGTTACATACTTTTCAACAGAGTCCAAATATCCAAATCTGTAACTTTTATAGTCTCCGAGATCTGTTCGTTCAAACATATGGTCAGGCGGACAGACGCTCATGTCTATATCGACTCGTCTGCCGATGTAGACAATATCAAGAATATATATACTATATAGATTTGATGCTTATCAAGATATATATATATATATACTTTATAGGGTCTTCCACGCCTCCTTTTGCCTGTTACATACTTTTGCACATACTTAATATACCCTATGGGTACAGCGTACAAAAATGAAAAGGGATGCTTTTGCTCATTGCTTGTTATACTTAATTTGTCATAAAAATAAAGTGCACATTTATGCGGCATTGTTGTTTGGCAGCAGCAGTATCCATCGTTACACATATAAAACAAAAGCTGAGCTACAGTGAACTGAACTGAACTGAACTGGCTTCAAAGTCGCTGGAGGCTTTTGTGTTTTTGTGCCACACGACCGATATTAACTGCAGGTATTTCATTACAAAGTACGACCACGCTTATACATATATAGTGTACTATACATACATATATACCACAATATTCTACAAACTAAGAAACATGTGCATAGACGCCGCACAGTGGTGCGTTCTGACTTTTTTGGTAGCAAAAATCATAAGTAAGTTAATTCTCTACAAAATAATCATCAATATTAGTATTTGAAGGAATATCTATTATAGTTAACTTTGCTGTGTGTTAATTATAACTATTCGCTTCCAATTCCGTTCGTGAACTCACATGCGTTACAAATGAAATTAATAGATGTGAAGTGGCAACTAACATTTTGTTTAATCCGCGAAATTTTAAAATTATTCGTACATCTAAATTTATTATATGCCTTCTTGACTTACTTCTGACAACTCTCCGAATGGTATTCAATTACATGTATACCATTAGCCAAAATTCTATGTACAGTGGTAGTAAGTTTCTTCTCAGGATGCATCATAGCCAAGAGTTCTGCAATTGTTGAGGCATATTTACCGATATTTTGCCACATTTGACCATTTTTTTTACATGTTTTTACAAACATTAATTTTTATTATTTCATTATCGACTTTATGCGTTATTTTGTAACCCCGAATAATAACGCGTTTTCACATTCCTAATTTCTGTATAGCTCAAATAAATTTAAATTTTTAATAGACATTATAACACTTCACTTTAATCACTTATTCAAATAATAAACTGTGAATTATATTTAAAAATATTTTTCACTGTGAATTTGGGTTGCACTGTTTATATTGATTATGGTTAAAAGTTTTGAAACTCGACAGTGGGGCGCAGCACCGAAATTTTGGTCAATATATATTGTAACTAATTTAAAAAGGTAGTAATGTTCAATCACATATTTTCCTAAAATGATGTATCAAGTTAACCTCCCAAAACAGAGAGCAAAAATTGTAAAAAAGTCGTAGACACTTACAGGTATGCATAATCCTATCGGCTTCTGTACCGTTACCTGTAGTAGCTGCAAATCATTCCCAGCCATTTACAGCCAAAGTGTGCATTAGATGCCACTATATTTTCTTTATATTATGTATTACGGCCCTCAAAACCCACACTGGGAAATTGTTTTATAAAATTTTATTTTTTATAAATTTTTTAGTTAGTTACCCCTTTTTAGGCCATATCTCGAGTTGGAAACGTCCGATTAGGTCGCAGAAAACTTCATATTAAATGTAATATATACAACAGTTGCTTTTAATATTATTTTCCAATCGATTTTAAATGTTATGGGCTAAAATACATGAGAAATGTCGATTTTTGTTACCAAAAAATTCGCTCTATCGTGTTCAAAAATATAAAATGTCAAATTATGTCATATATTTTCTTAAATTCATAAATTTCTATCACATGCATACTCGCACTTTCAATGCTTTTAACAAATCTCTGTTTTTGCAACGCTTTTCGGCGTGTCATTCCACTGTGCGCCGTTTATAGTTCGTTCTTGCCTTTATTATTTATTTTTATTATCTCCTCCATCATAAAAACTCGCATATATGTTTTACATAAATTCTATTTATTACCAGTTGACCCGACTTTTTCACTTTCACAACTGCTGTCAGATCAGTCAGCTTATATTTCAAACTATGAGTACTATGAGTACTACTCGTACTATCCGAGACTGATAAACAGTGTACAGTGTGACTGAGTCTGAGTCATTTAGCTTTTCGCTTATGGCATGTCGGATTTTTATGACAATTTATGCGCATTTCCTGTCATGCGCCATGTGTGTGTGTGTCTGTGCGCATTTCCGGTTAAATTTTTATATTCAGCGCTTTACGCTTTGTGCTATAATAATTTTAAAGTGTTGTGAGCAACAGTTGACTTTTTTTGTGGTGATTTTTGTCAAGTCTGGTCAAATATGTAATAGGTTAAACTTCAAGTAGAATTTTATGTTGAACTAAATGAAGTATACATAAATACATATACTCGTACTTCAACAGCAATATTTCTAGTTATTTGCTATGAGGTTTAAAATAAAAAAAATGAAAACCAAGCGATTTTTAGAAGCATGTTCATTCGTAAACTTGCTTTGAGAAAATATTTCTATAACAAACGTAAATCGGATCTGGAAAAATTGATAAAGAGTGTACTTATTTAATGAGGTCTGCAATGTATACATCATATAAAATTGTCCGTCCGTTTATCTGATCGCTTGTCTATATAACCATCTATATGAACTCAGAGATATCGTTGTTTGTTAGAGATAGAGCCTTTGAATACGTATATTTTGACTGTTCAATTCCCTTTTTATATAAAGTGTGTAAAACTAACGTACCAACCACTCATACAAACCTACACTCGCCCCGTTTTCGAATTCTTGTTTGTGCAACTTTCCGGTTTTAATTATGCTAGCATCACCAAATTAGATTTGGATAGATTTTATATCAATCTTAATAAAATATCACACTCAGGACCAAATCGGACCAACATAAAATATAGACCTCATAAATATATTTGACTCAAATAAACACCATTAAATAGTTGCAGGGTATCACGAGCACACTTTACTGCAAGATTCTTTCTTGCTTTTATATAAAACCAACACACTACATTCACCACTTAAATATTTTGTTATGTGAGATGTTATGTGAGAAATGCAAAATTTTTCGTTGATGTTCTGTACACGAATTAGTACGATATACTTTTACGAAGTTCCGCTTCGAATATTGTTATCTATGCGAGAAATCATTTACGAAACTGAATCGCATCAGATAAAAACTACAAACAAATTTAGAGAAGATTTTAAGTAAGAATAGAGAACGAAAAATGTGAATAGACCTTTAATATTTCCACCTTGGTTAATTTTTCATTTTAGGTGCCCGTATCTCTAGATCCAGTGAACCGATTGGAATGATTTATGTTGAAAAAGTAAGTTAATTACATAATAATTATATAATTAATACATTTAGAGAAAGCAAAGCTGAGTGTTTGTAATCTCCAAATTTCATTCATAAAATTTTGTTTTATGAATGAAATCTGAATATTTTGAGGGCAAAGCGGTTTCTGTACACCCCTGCATTTGCTGATATTGCTGCTGGTAATATGAATTAGAATTGAGCGATATTTAACTACCTGTGATTCAATCACGGCTACTGAAAAATCACTGAAACCAGTTGCTACTCTGGAAACGATTTGCTTAATATAGTACAAAAAATCATGGGTCTCCTTACAAATATCTTGGGAATTGAAGAGTGAACAGAGTATTTCAGATGTTCAGATTTACTAAGACTATGAATAAAAGTTAAAAAATAGATAAAATGTTTTTTTTTTGCTTTTTATTTTAACAGTGATCGCAGTTACAGTTGAAAATCACGGTGATTTGAAAGTAGCAGTCACGGTAATCACTGCTACTCAAAAATTACTGATTAGCTCATATCTACTGTGAAATGGTATTATTCAGCAGTTTGTCTGAAAATTTGTAACGCATTAAAGGAGGCAACGTAGATCGTATAAAGTATTGTATATATATTCTTGATCAGCTCAACGAGACGAGTCGATCTAGCTATGTCCGTCTGTCTGTGTGGATGTTGTTACGCATTTAGTGACCCATTTTTAAGATATTCAGTTGTAGGTCGGCACCTAGAGTTCATTTTATTGCATTTAAATAGAGTATTCATATTGACTAACCACGCCCACTTTTGACATTTTGTATGAAATTTTTGTTTTATTTTGGTCAATAAAACCTTAAAAAATTACATGTTAGCATCTTATAAAAGGACTCTTCACATATACATCAATAGATGTGATCCCCCCCCACTTTTAGGGGTAGCCACCATACAAACCATCGGCCCACTTCTCGCATTTTTTATGAAAAACATTTTTATTGCAGTCAATATCGACTGGAAATTTGACATGACATCTTCTTATAAACATATACTGTATATAAATTTCAGGGTTAGCCCCCATACAAACTTAACGAGCACTTTTGGAATTTTTTATGCAAAACTTTCTTATTACAGTCAGTATCAAATTAAAATTTGATATAATTGTTGCTTATGGACGAACGTTTTACACATACAGAAGAAGGTGTGATTCCCCCATTTAGGGTCATCCCACTTACAAACCACTTTTGTTATTTTTCATGATGACATGGTGACTTCATATGGGCGGAAGCTTAACTTAATTATCAAGGGCTCCTACAAACGTACATTCCTCGTTTAGATTGTTAGATTTTTTTTTTTTTTTTTTTTGAAAGCTGCTAAACTCACTGCAAAATTTTGGACACGTTGACAAGAATCAATTTAGTAGATCCATTCATCGCTACTTATGTAGTGTTTGTTAAATACTTATAATTATTTGAATTCAATTATATTAAGACAAAAACTAATTAAAACAGTTTTCAACACAAACGGAAACTCTACAAATTAGCTCAACTCGAAATAAACACACTCAGAAGCAAAATATTCCTCAATACGACGATGCACTCCACAGCTTAATTAGCTTCGAAGTAAAACTTATTCCAGAAGATTTTTCATACATATGCAAAGCAGATAACCAAAGTCAGAAAGCGTAGCACACTACATTAAGGCAAATTAATAAGAAATGTCAACTTCAATGCTGTTTTTAATGAGTCACTTCAGCACCTTAAAGCAACTTCTGTATGCGCTCCAAACGCATATATTAACATTAATGCCTTTAAAGATACCCAAGCGGAAGCTGAGACATACCTACATACATAAACACAAATGCCTTTACATACGCACATGATAAATGCGCGAGTACTACTGGTTTAACTTTTTGAGCTGCACATAAATTATACGTAAAAGAACTTCGACGTACAGAGAATATGCCTTAATTTCTGCAAAGACTGCCGAAACTTCAGCACATAGCGAGCCTAAAAGTATGCTTTCATTAGGCGATAAATGCATAAGTAAGAAACGCGTATCTACATAAAAATGACAGACACACAGAAAGACGCAAACGCATATTGGCAATAAAAGCCAGAAAAACACGTGTGTCACATGCATATGAGGTACATAGCTTTAAAGCATTTTAATGCGTCTAGTAGCAGAATTCATGCAGGCGGGCTGTGGTACACAGTGCCATTGTCATTTCTGCAAATGAAAGAAAAAAGATATAAATACATACATATATACCCGTACCTATCTACATATACTCGTTTTACACTGCTTATCATAATGGCAGCAGACACGTATTCATTTGTGCCAAAGTTGAATACATAAAAATGGTGTATGCGCGGTGTGTGTGTGTGTGTGTGTGTGTGTGGGCGTGGCGTGGCGTGTCAGTAGCAACAACGCGCGTAGTGTATGTCATAATTTTTTTTTGGTTTTCCTATTAAATTAGCGCTTGGCGAAGACGCTAAATAGCTAAGAACATATGCTGTACTTGAATTTTGTCATATTGATCAGTACATTAGTCACAGGGATTATCGATATGTACGATATATGTATGTATATTGTAGGAAATGTTAATAGACCTGAAATTTGGCATGTATAAAAATGTATTACGTAAACATTGCTTTGATCTCTTTGACAGCCAAGTAAATTGTTAGTAATTATTGAACATATTACCAGGAATCGACACCATTCTATAAAAATTGTTTTTTATTCGTTCATTTTTTGGCACCAATGAATCATTTTGAAAATCTAGGTGTCAACCAAATAATTAATCAAATTATTAAATTTTTAAGTATGCGCTACTTTTGGAATGGCAATGAAAACCAAAACTTTGAATCGTGCAGCATGCAATGGATATATCGGAACGCTGAAAGCGATTATTTGCTCTAAAAGTGAACACATGAAACGCAACAGTATGTATATAACATAGTAAAAAACCAAACTCGAAAGAATACTAAAAAGTACATACATATATAGGGTGCGCCATCGGATAGGCATCGGTATTTCAACATTGAGTAACTCTGACGTTTTTCAGCCAATACTCGTAATGACAAATATGCAAGAATTATTTAGGATATTCTTTACCATTTATTTCAAATCATTTTTTTGATACCCAAAAAGTAGCTCTTTTACGGACATTCTTCATAATATTGGCCATTGGCATTTCGGGCGTTATAGAAGCTATTTTGGCTCGGATGTTAGCTTTGAGTTCATCAATGGTCAACGTCTTTCTGGCATACACTTTAATTTTAAAATAACACCACAGCAAAATGTCTGTTGGAATTAAATGCGGAGAACGAAGAGGTCAGTCCAAATCACTATTTTTCGACACAACGTATTTGGGGAACTTGCACTGCAAGAACTGCATTGTAGCGGCTGCACTGTCCAAATTAAAAATTTGTCAAACCTTTTTCACACATTTACGGAAACACAGTATGCGACCATATCCAACGATTGCGCACACCGTCGACGGTCTCTCCACACTCCGACCCAAACAGTGACTTTCTCAACGTGCAGTGTTTTTTTTTTTTTGTGAATGACGTGTAAAAGTCGACAGTTTTGATTAAAAATGTTGCCAAAAATCGGCATTGATCATTGCGACGCTATTTCCATATTGCAAGCATTAAGATGACGAAACTTTGCAGTCAACTTCGTTGGTCTTGTCTTGTCATGGTTCTAATGTCAGCATCCTAACACCAGAAACATTTTTCTAAAATAACCAGTTAAAAACCAAACAGTTTGTTCAGTTTTATGGTTCCGTTTCTGATGCATAACTATTGTTTCTCAGAAGAACTGGTTCGATTAACAGCTCGAACTAAACCCCCAAAAGTGCGGCGGTTCGTTTTAAAACCAGTTTGGAGCCCTAAATAATTATGAATATTAACTAGTGATGGGCAAAGTTGTTACTTTTAAATACCAGGTTCCCGATAAGTAAAAATTGTTAATAACGGTTACTTTCAAGTTGTTATTTTTAGTAAAAAAAAAAAAAAATTTAATTGGTTATGTTGGCAAACGGTTTCAAAAGTTTAACATTTAACATGATTTTCCATTGTCAATATCTTTGAATAAGTCACCACACTGACACTCTTTCCAAAAATATAACACCATCTTTTCTATCTTACATCTTAAATTTTTACAAGTATGCACAGCATCTTGGACGACTAGATTTAGAGTATGGTCAAAAGCTAAGCATATTTTTGGCATTGTCTGTGGCAACTGCATGAATTTTATCTCGAACTCTCCACTCCTTACATATATCCAGCAGGTTAATAGTGCCGGTTAATTTTTCCCACGACTTCGTGATAAAATGCGCCGTAACTGCAATATGGGACTCTATCCCATTTGACGTCCATGTATCCGTTGTAATTGTGATGGACTCCACACTTTTTAATTCATCTTTTACTTGTTGAGTGATTTCAAGATATGTATTTGTCAGTAGATCCGTAGTGAGGTGCTATCATGATGGCAGCACGTACATTGGAACACATTTTGAGGAATATTAATTGCCGCACAGATCACATTTATCGTTGTAATCAATAACTTCAAATTTTTTTGACGTATTTCCAAATTTGGCTTCCAAACAAAAACTAAAAAGTTAATGTTGTATTTTACTAACTGTTAGAAGGTAACAATTAGAAGTAACAGCTAGAAAATAACAGTTTATAACTTTTTGCGCATCACTAATATGAACAGCTTCTTACTCAAAGAATGTTTTCATAGTGCAGTCATAAACTAAAAGCGTACATCACATACAAAATACATAATACCAAAGCGCAGTATGCGCAAAATTTTTTAAATTAATCAACCTCATTAAGTATACGCAGCATCTTCTGCAGTCCGATAAATTCTCCGTAGTCAACAGGGACTTATAAATCTGAGTTTAAATTGAATTTCGTCTATTTATGTACAAATTTCTCTGTGATTTGTGATAAAGTTCAGCATTCACTTGAATTGCAACATTTTATACTAAGAAATTATAGCAAAAGTTTTAATGATTTTTATGTTTATTATTTACTTTATAATTTACTAACTTCAAGTTTCATTTCGTTATAATTTATAATCAACTATTTTGCATAGCTTCCTTAGTTAGCTAATTAAAGTTTACTTCCACGAAGACAAAATATTAGTTAGTTAGTGTATACAACTTTATTGGAGATTAATAGTTGCTGCTGCTAAGCTACGGTAGACAGAGTTTTAATTGCAAAGGCTTAGTGGCATTATGAAAGCCATGAAACATATACGAATAAATAACAATTTGAACTACTATCAACAGACACAGAAAGTTGTCAATGCGTTGACAACATAATCCATATTACACTGCAAACAAGTTATCAACTACCTAAGATAAAGTGTAGGAGATAGCAAAGACAACACAAGGTCCTTTACAAAATAAAACAAGGAAAAGCGCTGCAGTCGAATGTGCTTGACTTGGAGTTACACTGTATCTTGAAACAGTGAATAAAACCGAAACCGTTAACTAACCGATTCAAATTGAGAAACGGAACTTACATTCAAAATTTTTTCAAAACCGGAACCTTTTAACGAAATAAGATAAAATCAAAGAACCGTACCGGAACCAAAACTTTTGTACCGGTGTACCGAAACTAAAATCCAAGAATCATACCGAAATCGAAAAAAAATGGAACCGGTACAGAACCTTATATCGAAACTCATGTTTCAGGGCGTACCGAAACCGGAACCAAAACCGAAACACATTTACAGAAATATTTTCACAAAAAAACTCAAAAATGTGGAACAGGTTTACATGGGGCTACCTCTTAAAGTAGCTTATATGGAATATTTTGTAAGGATTGACTTAAGAAACGTAAAATTTGGAATTTCTATCTTAATTAAGAACATAAACAAACAAAAAAAATTCATACACGATTCCTATACGATTTATTTTATTATGATTTATGTAAGATATGCAAAATTTGGCATTTCGAGTATAATTAATAGCAAAATCAAAATCATTTTCTTACAAAAAATTAAAAATGTGTTTAAGTTTGTACGTGGACTATCCTATAAAGTGTGGTTGACACGCTCATCTGTTGGTAATACTAGTTAACTGAAAACAAAAAAGGTTAGTCAAAATATCAAAACCTAAAGTCTCTATTGCTTATAGTCTCCAAAATTCGTTCGTTCAAACAGACGGTCAGCTGGACAGACAGACAAATGGACGTGTCTATATCGACCTTTCTTCAAGCTGATCAATAATATATATACTACATAGGGTATTTGATGCCTCCTTAAAATTGTTACATACATTTGCACAAACTTAATATACCCTTTTACCCTATGTGTACAGAGTATAAATAAACGTTGCTTTCATTTCCGTTTCCTATTAGACGCCATGCCGAGGAAGTATCGAAAGGAAATGTGTTAGGCAAACAGGATACTGTGCAAACGTTTATGTATGGCGTCAAGTTGTCTGGCTGATTTTATTGATTGGCGTCATGCCTTCGCACACGCAAATCGTTCCATATATATAAACACAGACTTATAATTATGTAGGTATGCATGTGTTTAACAGGTGCTTTCGTCTATATACATACATGCTTATATATACGGGTATATTTAAGGTCAACCGGAAATGCCTTAAAATGACAGCTCAAGCGTTTTGTTCTTAACTTTAGCTTATCTTTTTTTCACATATAGTATATGTATAAATGAATATATATGTAAGATATATAGATATCTTTCGAATACTTCGAGCGCCCAAGTACGTGCTGATTTGGCTTATGATTTAATTAATAGGCAAATTTATGCAAATAAACACGTGTAGTCTGAATTCCTGCTTGAAATATGATAGGCAATCATCTCTTTATAGTATGTTGTTAGTATGTCAGTGTATTGTGACAGCATTAATACAGATATTGCATGTGTAAGCACTTAAGCAGATTGTTCAGGAAAATGTTTTGCAATGTGAGTATCAATTTCATGTATAGGATTAAATAATGAATGTTTTGCAGAATAGAAAAAATTGATAAAAAGAATGATGTATGCCAAGAAGAACGAAGAAATATTCGAGAAAAAAATTACTTAATGATTTTTCAGAAGTCAATGTAGAAACTAAATAAATAGAACCACGGACCACTTCTTTTTATTGCAGTTTAATAGAGTATCAAAATTGAGGGTAGATCTCATACAAACCACTTTCCCCCTCCCCCACCACTTTCACCTTTTTGTATGAACATTTTTTTATTGCTTTCAAAATTAAGCTAAAATTGGCATAGAGTAACAAAATCGACATGATACACCCACCGTTTAGGGCAGCTCCAAACAAACCTTACCCCTACTTTCGACTTTTTCTTTGAAAATTATATTATTGCTGTTGATATCACCCTAAAAATTGGTATGTTGGCTTCTTATGAAGAGACTCTTCACATTTACTACAATGGGTGTGAGCCCCTCACTTTTTGAGAAGGCTCCCATACTTTTTTTTTGTATGGAAATCGTTTTTATTGCAGTCAATATCGACATGACATAGACATGATATGACAGCTTCTTATGGATGGAGGCTTCACAGAAATATTAAGAGGCGTATCACGCCTCCATAGAAACTTAACGCCACATTTTAGAATGTTGTATGAATACTAGCATATTACAGTAAATATCAATTTAAAATGTAATATAAATGCTTCTCATGGACGAAAGCCATACATATAGATAAATTTAGGGGCAGCCGCCATACAAACCACCCATTTTTGGTATTTTTCATGAAAAAAAAAAAACGAATATATTATGATCTCATGTGTTAGTTTCTTAACTGTCTAGTATTTTTTTCAAATTATGTATTATGTAAAATCGAAACATTCTGTTACTTGAGAGCGTCAAGCAATATGCACCATTGAATCTAGCTGGTCTCGATTCTATATAAAATTAAAATTGTCTCAGATAAAGAGTGAATAATTTTATATTAGGTGAGTCTCGAAAGGATCAAAGTACTTTACTCATTTCTCATTCGTGCCTGTCAAGTTGTAAGTAGTCTGGATGCATTGCAATCAGAGATCATCTTACAATAACTTAAATCTTTCTATGAACTTGTAAGAAACTACAGAGAGCTTTTCCAGAATTTGGTACAATGGACATTCACAGGCGTTTCCAAAGAACTGGCTTTATGGCGGCATTATAGGAGTATATTTCTTCAAAAACGAAGAAATTGCAAATGTCACACTCAATGGCGCCAGATATCGAGCCACATTGAACGAGTTTTTGTTTTCAAAACTGTGTTAACATGGTCAGGAAGGCATTTGGATTCTAGGGCAATCATTGACTATTGTCTGCAGGAACCGTTGGCTGGCTATCTTACTCCAAAGAACTGTTTTTTTTTTTTTTGGTATTTTAAGTCTTTGGTCTCTGCAGACGATTTCAGCCGGAAACTTTTTTCGGACGCACTATTCGTGAGATTTGACCTAAAAAGCAAAACGTAAAATTTTATTAAAAATTGTACGGATTTTTTTCAAACTTTCGTTAACATATAGCAACAAAATTAAGCGGGGGAACTTTCTTTGAATAACATATCTTATCGTCTACATACGAGCGTAGTCCAAAAAGTTCCCAACCTTGCAGATTTCAACAATATTTTAAAATTTTGGTTCGACTTGTTAATATTTCATCCATGATCATGTCATTTCATCCATGATCATTCAACGTTACCTTACATGTACGCGCTCAACGGCTGTCAAACACAAACTTAACGCTGCAGATTACTCAATATTTAATAGAAGTCTTATGATAGATGGTACTTTCAGACTTCAGACCAAAGTTAGGAGTTACAGGAACAAAACTGTCTCTAAATCGAGAAAATTGCTCTGACGCTCACACCAAAAAAGACATACTGGTACACCAAATGGGTGACAGCACCGCACCATTTTGAAATTTATAAGCAAATAAAAATTCCACCAACAATTTCTGTCTCACTTGCACATAACCTAACATAATGCTTATACTGCAACCACGTGTTACGATGAATTAGCGTCCAGTGTGAATGGTAAACCCGAAGTTTAACGGTTTTAAATGAATTTCAATCAAATTTCATCAAATTTTGCAATTTTTAATGAATACATTTTTCTTATGAGTACCTTTTTCAACAACAGAAAATTTCAACATGCCAAGTTTCGCATTCTTAATCGATAGCTTAATTAAATCAAAGAATGTTAAGGGCAATCAGACCAGGATCGGAGAAAAATAGTAAATGTTATAGAAGAAAGAAGAACTTTTATATCTTTTTTGTACACTTATTTATTTCAATTTCTTGTATTAAACATCTTTAAATTGAAATTCCTCCACACAAAAGTGCATATATTTAAACTTATTACATAAACTTAATGCTTAAAAATCAGGCATTGTACAATACAATTGAAAGAAGCCAACTAAACATTATTACAATGAAAATTTTATATCTGCTTGGCTTGATGGTAAAGCTTCGCTCTGCTCAGCATCCTATCGACTCTAAATTTTACTTTGTGCGACAATTCCGCGAACTCTGACTTAAATATTGTCATATAAAATATTCAAAAACTTAAAACCAACTCTTTGTCAGCTTTATTTGCCACAATTAACCGCAACCAACTCAAGGCGAACATAAATTACAACGCGGATTAAAAACAAAAACTTATGTCAACCGAACTCATTATTTTTCGGGTATTCCATTCATTTTCTGCAAACAAAGAGCATCATGTGCCGAAAATTAAAACCACTTCCTTTTTTCACACACTTACTGCAGCTTTGTGCATAAGAAGTGCCAAGAAAACAAGCTCAACGAAAATATTTTATATTTTTACTCGTTAAAAATGAAAAATAAAAATATATTCATGAAATTTCATAAAGGCAAAACAGCTTTAAAAACTGTTGTAAACAAGCAAAGAAAGTAACTCAAGAAAGTATCTTAATTGGTAGCATGTGAAAAATGGAGAGAAAAAACAAACAGAAAAGCAGCTTAGTAAGGCCCAACGTTGACCTTCATTTTATGCAGATTTATTATTAAATTTTCAATGGAGGCAGCTAATGTAACTCAATTGCAGGCAGTCAACTTCCGTTTCAGGACACTTGCCAAGATTCCTTCCGGTGGAAAATATTTTTAAAGGCAAAAATGACGTTGGCGCTGACATTTCTCCCTTAAATAATTGAATTATTGCTGTGCATAAATTTGGCGTTGATTTCAGTGTCGAAACTTGCTGGTACAACAACGAATGACAGCTGCGGGCAAGTGACTGAGAATGATGACAAATTTGTTCGGAATTAAAGTGTCATAGTAAAATGGTCAAATCTGGCAACGCTATTGTCATTTGTGCTCTTTTTGGTTTGCCATTATATATATGAGTAGACTAACGCCAGAACAATGCTTGTGCTAATTTATTTCAAAAATGATTCCGACTATCTCCCACACCAGCGAATCGTTTCTTGTACTACTATTTTAAGCAAATCCACTCCAGAAATTAGCATTACAAAGCAGAATTTTGAGAAGACCATGTGTTTTTTAATTGTTTTTTTTTAGAATCCAGGCTTGATAGCCAAATGTGTCACCAAATCGATATCTAGTGACATTTTCTAGAGAGTATTGACTTAAAATGGTACAAGAAACCATTCGATTGTATAGTAGATAGTCGGAATCGTTTGGGCTCTTGTGAATTGGCACTCACCTGATTTGTATATATTCCAAGTGGCGTATTTTCACTACAAATCTTTGAGACTAATTTCATACTACAGGAAGCCGCAATCAGTTTCTGGAATATCTTTTTGGTGTCATTTTCTGGAAAGGTTTGGCTTAAATTGATACAAAAAACCATTCGAGAGTGTGGGAGATAGTCGGAATCATTGGGCTCCCGCAACAGGATATGAGCTCCTTAGAAAAATCTTGGAAACGAGAGTGCTGCGCTCATGTGCCGGTGGAATCATTAGCTGTTACTTCTTTAAAAATGAGACCAACCCCACATGCCCGAAATTATATTTAAACACTAATGGCAGAAAGTTATCTTTCTAATAAAGCCAATTTTCAGTATGAAATTATGTAATCTCAGTATTTGAATACTGCAATTGAAAGTTATAAACCTCTAAAATAAACAAGCTTTATATCGAAAATCTCCGCTTGTGTGGTACGCCACTTCTAATCACTCAAACTTTCAAAGTAATCAGGCATTAATCAGCTTACAGCAAATCAATCAAGTCGTATCTACTGCTATATAAAAAATTAACTACTGTGTTACAATGCCTTAAACGCCATCTGCAACACTTCCTTCTGAAGAACTTTTACATTAAGAAATTGAAGCGAGCTGCAGCAGCTTAAATAGACTTGTGCCTATATTTACTTCCGCAAGTTTTATGCCTCTCTATAGGCTGAAGTAAATTTTCTGTTTGCGCCAGTGAAGAACAAACAATGAAGCAGCACGTTTAACGTAAAAGTTGCGAAAAAAAAGTGTATAAAACATAAAAAGGGAAAAAGTTTGTAAACTAAGTTACCAAACAAAGTAAAACGAAGCCACAAAATGGCCGTCTAAACTTCCGCTTAACTATAAATACTTTTCATTTAACTTTGTCTGACTTTTAAAATATATACAACACAACTTATAGGTATATCGACTACGATATATACTTTGCTAATAAAAACAAGAGAATTCGTTTGGTTGTAGAAAAAATAATACTCTTCTAAGCCATTCTAGATCTAGATTAAATAACAAAAGCACATTGAGAGTTGCTCAGTAAAATATCCATACAAATATTGAAATCTGTTGTTTAAGTAGTGAGAAATTAAACGCTCCATGATGCTCTATTTAGCTGGGATATGTCAACCTCATTATACTGCAATAATAATTAATAATACTTGTTTCCAAAACAAGTACGAAGAATGTTTCTCTTGAACACTCCCAAAGACGCAGTATCCGAGGTTGTCAGGGTGCACTTTTCCGTGTCATACAGCAAGGCCGGGACTATCAGAGTCTAAAAGTTGATTATCTACGTACTTCGAGTGAGGGATCTACTTCTAATTTGCTCTCCGAGCCCAAAGTAGCATCGATTAGCAAGCGTGATTCTTCGACTGGTCTCTAGGATGACGTTGTCGCGAGTAATATTTGTTCCCAGATAGACGAAGTTTTCTACAACATTGAAGTTTAAATTCTCCATACTCACAGATCGTTCAAGACGCGCTGATGGACACCAAGTACTCGTCTTGTCTTCATTTACCGCTAGACCCATAAGAGGTGACTGTTTCTCAATCTCTAAGAACGCCCTGCTTACTCGCTGTTCATTCGTGCCGATGATGTCAATATCATCAGCATATGCGAGATAGCATCACTTTCTTATGGAAGATCGTGCCCGACCATTCTACATATTAACATCAGCGTAGAATGTATTTTATCAAAGAGCTCTTGGTATCAAAGTGTTTGGAGAGGTTTTGCCCTACCCTTATAATGAAATTTGCCGATTTGCGGCGTCTTTCATACCATTTTGTCTGGTGTAATCAATGTCCTTCTTGGCAGCAGTACCCATAGAGCGCGAGACATGTCTCCACTAGTCACATATATCATCAAAATCCGGAAATTACTACCGGCAGTATGTTGCGATTGCAGTCGATTGGTCGCACTCCATTGCTGTTGGGAAATGGATTTCTTACATACAATATTAATATTCAAATAACAAAGACCTGAGCTTTCTCCCCCGCTCAGTTCTCTCAATATGAAATAAGCAACAGACGGAGTTGCCAAAATGTTGGCGAGCCTCTTGTCGCAACATGTTTACCGCATCATGTTGGTCATACTTAACGTTCTCTTCATTATCAAATTGCCCTGAACTGTTTTGTATTGTCGCTACACTGGGTGAAATTCAACCTCAAGGCAAACACTATTAAATATTAATTAAGATTTTTTATTTTACTTTGTTAAAATCTCCAAACGCTACTCATCTATGTTATGCAACTTGCAATAAACCATTTTAATATTACGTCTATTTAAGCGTATAAAAAGTACTCAAACACTGCAAACAAATGCCAGCATGAAAACTCTTCTTTACTAGAGAAAAAGTTAAAAGTTAAAAGAGAAAAAGTTTACTGACACTGTTAGAAATCAATCATTTATAAATCTTTTCAACTTTACCACTAACACTTATTGTAAATCTTTCCATCTTCAGCTGCTGCTGTCTTACGCCCAAAAGTCGTCGACAGCAAAGTGTCAAGAGCAAAACAATTAGTAGCAGGAGCATCGTTAGCAGATACTAGCGCAAAGCTCAAACATAAACATTAAATACATTTGTATCTGTAGTTCAAGGAACTCGCGTTGAGTATGCTCTAACCTCAAAATATAGCCCCTAAGCGAAATAACTTTATGTCCTTGCTGCAGCAGCAGCTGTTCGCGCCTCAATTCAACGCTAAAACAATTTCGAGTCTATACCACCCATGAAGATTTCTATTTTAACTGCCTAACAAAAGATTATGAGGGTAGAGTGCATCATATTAAATTCTGTCCGTCTGTCTGTCTGCATGTCCTTTCGACAATGTAACTCGCTGTCTGTTTAAGCGTTTTGCTTTAATTGGCGCTGCTGCTCACTTACTCACTTACTCATTTATTTTTAGTTTTATTTTTTTTTATATATCTTTCTTTTTCATGGCTTCTCGACTTTAAAACATTTTATGCTGCGGTTTGTTATCCAAAAACAAAAAGTGTGCCACACCACCTGAAAGTAATTAATTTCAATTGTATTTTAGAAAAGTTTTTGCTGTAAATATTTCTATTGCTATTTAAATTGAATTTTTCTGCTTTTGAGAATCGAAATTCTAAATTCTTCAGCACACTTTTCAGCTAATAAGAATCAAGAATCTGTACACGTTGAAGCTAACAAAAGTTCGTTAAGTTGAATTAAAATGGAAAGAAAAACTTAATAGAGCTACCTACTCATGCAATTGATTTTCATATAGATTCTATTAAAAATATAACAGTAGCTTGAGCACGAAAATATAAAAGAGGTAGTAAGCTCTGTCGCTCATATGTAAAACATATGTAAAGACCTATTTGTCTTCTCTGACGAAATGAGATGAAGATGGTACAAGATGATATAGAATATATTCTGCTTTTCGTCTTTCATCATATTAACTCATCCCAGAGGTAGTTTACGAGAGCATTTTGCGGATGATACCATCGATAACGACAGTTGCGACTCAAAAATGACAAAGTACCAAAAGTTCGGCAAAATTAGTCTATTTATCTATATTTTTTGTAGTGTTTTCAGAAAATGTTTAACAAAGTGTGCAGTCTCTTTTGGGCCTTACTCAAAATTCATGCAACTCATCGAGCAGATTAAAGTCAAATTAATTAGCAATCATTGACTTGTTTACCTTGGAACCTGGGACATATTTGTGGCAACCTTAACGAATTTCGTCTTCCACAAAATTTATACATACTAGAATCGGTAATACCACTTGTATTTTGAAATACGTCAAGGATTTTTAATGTCTTCAGATCACTACACAAATTTTGGATTAACTCATCTACATTTTTACCGATCTTTTTGAGTTTTAGAATGTAATACATTTAAACTGTAAAAAACTGGCGATATTTTTGTGGATTTGTACAATTTTAACGTGATAACATGACTCATTTCTGACGTTCCGTTTACCGTTACGACACGACACGACACTAAACGAACGAAAAGCAAAAGGCGGAACATGTAATCGTACACATATGAATACATGTGACGATTGTGTCGTTCCGCCTGAACAAGCAAGCGATAGGCAGACCAGCGTGCATTGGCTTCTTGAAAGCTATAGTTATGTGTGTGTGTGCGTTTGCGAATTAGTGTTATCAAGCGCGTGGTGCGGTACGGTATGGACATGGTAGAATGTATGAATAATAACGTTGTAAGTGTATAATAAAGTTTGTTTCAAATAAAATACATGTACAAAGTAAACAAAGCACGCACACCATAGATCAACGAAGGCGACAATAACAGTTACTTTTGCATTTGAGTACCAAAAACAACAAGAAAAGGCTTTTATAGTTGCTGGTGGTCAGTCGAAGAGAGAGAGAGAGAAGAGAAACTCTTTTATATGACAAGTTGTTTGTGTACTGATTAAATTATTGGAATTACATTAGAATTCAATTCACAAAAGTATGCAATTTTTCATCAATGTTTTTTTATGACGTTATCACGTAAAATTATCGTCCGTAAACCGACTTTACAGACAACCATTTTTTTCTTTTTTTAACAAAAAGTAACACCAACTTACCGAACTTTTCTTAGGATAATACTACAAAAACCGCTGATGTTTTGTTTGTATAACTTCCGAATATTATCACAACTCTTACTATCTTAACTAGTATTCCATGTGCTACAGCTGCTGCAACACATTTTTTTGGCAGCAAATATAGATAAAAAATTTTATCTTCTGCTGCTTGAACTTCTTAAGATTCAGCTTCAACTGTGGTGACCTTCCATTCAACTCGTACTCTCAGAAGCGCATATTACCATTACCACATTTTGTGACACTAACAAGAAATAAATCTTTATTTCTGTCGTTTGCAGACTTTCTTGCTGACTTTATAAACAAGAAGAATAAACAAACGAACAAACAAAGAAATAAGTTGCAAGCAAAGAAATTCAAAGTTTATCAGCAAAGAAAAGCCACAAACCGAATTTGTAAACGAAACTGAAACTAAACGAATTCTAAAACTTTTTTCAGCAGCAACATCAGTTTTTCTAAGGAAAACCATACTGAAATCTCTGCTTTAAGCTAACTCTAATAGATTTAAATATTTCTTGTAATCGGAGACATAAATATCAGCCGTTTTGATGGAAATTTCACTGTAGTATTGTGAATGGTTTATCACAAACATAATTGACAGTTTGTTTCTCTGGCCTGTTTTTTATTGAAATCAACACTCAATTGTATATTATACTCGTAATTTGTTGCAAATTTGTTTTGGACAGCTTGTTTTCTGTGATGTTATGATGACTTGCTGATAGATATGTATGATATGTTGTAATTTGTTAGAGCATAGTTGCTCTAAACCATGCTGTGAATTTGATCAAGGGTTGTTCATAGTGTGATTACAAAGATACTTTTTAAACAACTCCAATTGCACTTTACTACTCTGGGTATTATTTTATCGGAACGCAATAGTGATGAGTAAAACTTTTAGTTTTCAATAAAAGTTAAGACTGCTTTTTTCTGTAACAGTCACTGTTATTTCTGTTAATGCAAACAGTGGCAAATAGCATTAATAGAAATATATTAGTGATTTTTGAGGTATGCAAGATCAGTGATTACTATTTAACTTCCTTTTGGTTTTTTATAAAGAATTGTTTTCGAGATACTCGCATCCTGCATTTCTTTGCCACTTTTCCATTTGTTTGCTCATATCTTCATCTTAACATTATCCGCTTTGCACATATGTAGATATTGTATATCGTTCGAAATATAGTTTTGTACAGTAAAGGAACGAATGAAATTTGTTGGAATTAAGATCGATCAAAATCCAGAAAAAAAATTGTTTGCTATATTTAAAATTCTCTAAATTTCATTTGCTCCATTTATTTCAATATTTATTTCTCATATTGTCAAGCTTTGGAATAAAAGAACACTCGAGAGTGAAATCACAACGAGTGAGAGTATATAATCAAGACAATACTACTAATTAATTCGGTAATCATTTATATTTTCTAAATCAAAGCACAAACGATGCTCTCATCATCAGAAGATGAATTTGCAAATTTACTTCACAAAACTTTCCCGATATTTACATTTTCATTAAATTTCTTTATTAAAGTTTCTTATAGAGTATTTTTTCGAATTTTCTTTAAGCAATTTCAATTGAGGCGTGCAAATTGTTACACATGAGCAAAATTCTCATAAGAGTGACTAGGCGACAAAAGCGACAAAAACAATAATTTTGTCGACGTCAACAGCAGGACACAAACAGGACAAATACAATTAAAATGCCAGTAAACGCATGACTGCGCATTAAATTATGTTACATTTTCTATAAGCTCATAGGGTATAAACTCATAGGGTATATTCAGTTTGCACAATTGTATGTGACAGCAAAAAAAGGAAGCGTGTTCACTAGGATTATTGATATTGTGTCGTTACATACTATATCGATATTTTCAATTTTCGATACAATAATATCGATGCGATATTTTTGCTGTTGTTTTTGGTCTGTCATATTAAAATTTGTATTTTCCATCACTATTATGAGGATGCATTCTCCTTGATAGTCATTGGTTTTGATTGTATTCGTTTGCATCGTCGCGTAACATAAAAGGTTTATCAATAGTTCTATCCGTTCTTTTGATAACTAACTGTTCCATTGTTTCAGTTGGAACCGCAGTCGTTCTTCGAACATTTGTGACCAGCCATAGTCACCCTTCTGAAATTTTAAAATTTTGTAATAAAAATTCGTACTATTATGTTCGCCAAACTTTTCGCTAAAACATTGTAGTGATTGCAAGAAAGCTCCCAGATTGTGTTATTTTCAGATGATTCGATGTACAATATGCGCCAAGATCGTGCAAGTTAACGCCCTTAGACTTTTTTCGACTACATAGAACATTAAAAATATCTATACTTATTTACATAGCGATACTTACTCTACAAGCGTCTATCGGTCAAGGCCGCACGTAGTGTAGTTGAGTGCGCGTCGGCGCCACTCACTGGCAGGCCGGAGCTTCTTCAGGTCATCATAGACCTGATCTTACCATCTAAATTTTGTGCGCACTTGTTACGAGTTAACAATGGAATGACATAAATCAATGACTGTGCTATAGTTATGAAACGCAAGAACAAGCGCATTTCTTGACCGTAATTGAATTTGATAATGGTAAATAGAATAGAGAGGCAAAACATGCGCAATAAAAGAACAAAATCAAAAGAAAATTAACAAATAAACATTTCTACATTAAAAGAGTAGTCATTTAGTAAGCACAATTTAAATTGTCGAGTAATTATTCAAACGCATCGACTTGTGCCAAAAGGAGTGCTGAACTGTGTATCAGTGGAGCTCTCCGTACCACACCGACGTATGCACTAAACGTACTGCTCCATTTGATCCCACTTGATCCCATTGCGAGAGAGGGCGCAATAGTTACAGCCCTTAGAATGAGGGAATCTTAAGCTTGGCATGGTAGCTCTTTCGCTCATTATATTTCAATTTGAAAATGTGAGGCCGAGTATAGGTTATTGCATAGTCGAACACACTTCACCCACTTGTTTCGAATATATGTACACATAATACAAAATTGCAACCGGAAGATATTTACATATATACAAGTACATAAATATATATATATATATATATTTTTTTTTCTTTCTGTAATTGCACAACTATTTTTTTAATGAACGAATGCAAAAACGAGATAATACAATATAAATAATAAATTAAAAATATTGTACATTAAATTAAAAGCCATCAATTAAGCTTTAAGTGGGACTCAAATTGTATTGAAGCAATCAATTTTAACAGAAACAGTTTACATTTTCATTATAAATAGCAATTTAATCGGAAATGTAGTTGAAATTTTTAAATTTGACAAGATGTCAGTAGCACGAAATACACTTGGGAACAAAACAAATCATATTTTTATTATAGTAATGATTGAAAAATTGACCACAAGCAGAAAACAATTCATGCTACAGCAATTCAAACCTAAAAAATAAAAATAAAATATTATACAGGGTATTGTTTTGTTTCTTATTTGAAGGTTCCATTTTTCGACAGGAATTTAACTGTACTAAATTTGTCAGATCTGGAAGCACTGTGTGCATCCACCTTATGAAAAATTGTAAGTAAGATCCAGCTGGTGCAAGAAATAAACCGAATGACCATCGTTTGCGTAAATTCGGTCAATGGGCAAAGAGTTAACTGGACGGCAACCAGCTGTTTCATCTTAAGAATCGGTTCAGCATTGCTACTAGAATTTACTCTTTGTAAATTAATTCTTTAAAAATGTGGCCGGAGGGAACGATACCGTCAACGGCGAGCGCTATAGAGTCATGATTAGCGATTATTTCATGGCCGAATTGTTTAGAATGTTTATTGAAGACATGTTTTTCCAGGACGACGCTACATGCCATGCAACGCGTCAAACAATCGGCTTAATAAAGGAAACATTTGGCGAAAGTGTTATTTATCGAAATGAACCAGTCAATTTTCACCATTATCGCGCGATTTAACGCATATTGATTATTGGCAGTACAAATTAGTTCGGTTTTTCTTTGGTCAAAAATGCATTTCTTTCAGAACGAAAGGCATAATTGAAGTATTTACTTCGCTGGTTACTACTCTTTCCGATCTATCAGGCAATTTTCGAATTCCATCTCGAAATAATATTTCGTCTTTAGAGGCGAACCAAGTTAATATTCAATTTTCGATTTCTGCGAAATAAATAAAACGATGAGCTGCCAAATTGTGCTGCATCTGTCGGAACAAACAGTAATCCGAGGGAGTAATATCTGTAGCATACGGCGGGTGCGAAAAAATTTCCGACTTGCACGTTTCCAAATATTTTTTCACGACTTTTGCAACATGAAGCTGAGCATTTTCATGCAAGAGAATAACTTTGTCATGTCTTTGCTCGTATTCCGATTGTTTTTCTTGCAAGACACTACTCAAAAGAATCAATTATAGCCCATACCGATCACCCGTAATGAAATAAGTTGTAGCAAGTCATAGTACGCAACTCCCTTTTGGTACTACCAGATGCACAACATGACCTTCGAACCATGAACAATCGACTTTGGTGATGTTGGTGATTGACCAGGCATACCAGTCACAATTCATTGTAAAAAATCCTTGTTTTGTTGCCTTTGAATCAGCTGCTCGCAAGTGAAAACCCACCTTTCAACGTCTCTTGTTACCAGTTCATAAGGCACCCAATTGCCTTGATTTTTAATCTTTCCCAATGGATTCAATCGTACATAAACTGTTTGTTGAGTCACTCCCAATGATTCTGCTAGCTCCCCTTGCGTTTGACTCAGATCTTCATCGAGTAATGCCTTCAATTCTTTGTTTTAGTATTTTTTTTTTTTAGCTGTCCGGAGTGAGACTTATCTTCAACACTGAAATCACCATACTTGAAACGTTAGAACCATTCCCTACATAATTTATCAGTTGGAGCATTGTCACCATGAACTTCCACAAGCATTCGATGCGTTTCAGTTGAACTTTTCTTCCAATTAAAGCAGAAAACTAAAACATCTCGCAAATGCTACTTAGTTTACACCAAATAAAATTTAACATATTCAACACAATAAATAAGAAGGTTTTTTTTCTAAAACTCACGGCGATTTAAACTGAATATTAGTGACATATGTCTAAGCTCTCTGAAACTAGCGATATCAGCTGTTACTATGGAACATTCACAACAGCCAGTGCTATCTTTTAAAAACGGTACGAACTAATTTGTATACTCTATATTTCCTGCGGGGTTACGTGAAGTCATTGGTTTATGCGAACAAACCAGCAACTGTGCTCGACTTGGAATATGAAAAAGTGGTCGAAAATAGGACTTTGAGAATGCTACATCCGAGCAATAAAACAATATTTCAACACTAATGGCATAAAATAATGTTTCCAATAAAGCCAACTTTCAGTTTGAAAGTATGTTAGGTCAGTATTTTAAATCAATTCGAAGTTCTGCGCCTCTAAAGCAAACATTCTTTATAATATCAAACAAGACTGTAAGAGTAAAGAAGTACAAATATGACAAATACAAAGAAATAAACGTTTCAAATCAACTATTGACATTGAATGACCTTTATGAAGTGAACTGTAGAAATTATTGAATCAATAATTAAATAGACGGCGCTAGCATAAAATAAAAAAGTCAAACATTAATTTTGCCAACGGAAAATAAAAAAAAAAAAAACAAAACAAAAAGTCAAGAGTTTTCTACTTCTATGCGCAAAAGCACAATGAACCGCAAGGACGTAGGATGGCAAAGCAAAAATCGCTTGGGGAATATGTACGCAGGAGCATTTCTGCATCTATGTATTCTAGTTCAGTATCACACGCCGCTGCTAAACAGTGCGAAAAATTGCGTGTTAAACAACGTGCCAAAAAGTCAAGTCAAGTCAAATACTTGGAAGGACCACAAGGCTCTCACCACAAAAACCATATACCATAAGACAAAATATTATCAGACTATGAAAAGTAAATAAAAAAAAGAAAAGTAAACTATAATAAAGTAAATACTAATGTAAGAGTACTGGTATCCTTGAATGGAAAGCTACTTTTTTTTCCTACAAAATTGTATTTGTACTTCTTGCGCTTTTTTTTTAAGTTAATTAAGCTCGAAATGAATTTAATCCTGCTAAATACTGCGTGAGACAATTTCATTCATAATTCTTAAAGTTCTTTTGTGTCGTCAGCAAAGTTTCTGTGTATTTATTATTGATTGAAATTTTAAACAGAGGTAAAAGTGTAAATATTCAATAATTTTCAAGACAAAATATCACAAATGTTCTACTCAGAATTTTACATTTCTATACTCTTCTCACAGCGTGTCATTTCATAATCAGTTTGATAAGGCGAGTCATTCTAGCCATGTCCGTCTGTCTGACGTCTGTAACCTGGACACACGCTAAACAGTTAAATTATCGAGTCCTCAAATGTTTACTGATACAAACGTACAATTTATACAATATCAATATTTATAATTGGATTCACGTTTTGTATGTAGTAGTTAACCAATTTAAAACTAATTACATATTATCGATTTAATTCAAACATGTTCGATACAACAAAACAAAATAAATACTACAAAGTGTTTTTATATGTTAGTTACACTGGGTGCTTAATCGCTGTCATTTATGAACTTGTGTTGCTTATGGTTAAGAAGGGCCAAACACTTAATTACTGAGGAAAGTAAGAAAGTTATGACGTCTATTAATATTTTGAATGGCAAACTAATCAGTATTTTTGGTGTACTTTTATACCCATAGAGAAAAGGGTACATCAAATTTATGCAAATGTAAATAACGGGCTGACCCTATAAAAATATATATATTCTTGATCAGCATCCGAAGACGAGTCGAGATATAGACATCCGGCGTCGATCGCCATAGTTTTCGAAAAAAAAAACCTCATCCAAAATCTTAATAAGATCCAGCTGATTCATTAGATATTGCAACAAACCCATGACTTCTGTCGGACTTTAACAGAAAATAGTGTTTAATATCCTTAATATCCTGCATATTTACTTTTGGTTGAAAGATGTTTGTAAACAAAGCGAAAGTCATTTCTGTAGTGTGGCTTGTAGTTAGGCTTTCGACACGAGCTTTACCAAACTCATTTACTAACGCATGTATGTATTCATATCGCAAACCGTACTTATGGTCTGCATAGATCTTAACTTATGTGGTGTCGTTAGAATCGGCTTAATTGTGGAATTTATATGGAATAAAAAAAAATACTTCATAGACGAAAGTATGCTACAAAATTTATGCACAAAAAATTATAAACGTAATATATTTTAGGCTCTGCAGTTGATCATTTCGATTTTCTTGTGACTGGGTTCGTTGAAATCAACTCGAGACCTGAAAAACAACATTTTAAATTTAATCTGTGATAATTTTAAACTAGAGTTGAGCGATATTTAACTACCTATGATTCAATCACAGCGACTGAAAAATCAATTTATTTGGTTTTTTTATATCCAATTCTATCACGAAAATAACATGAAAACAGAAGTCTTTTAGCATACCATTGCATTTTCACGTAGTATGTATTTTCTTAGTCCTTACAAGTTGTAGTCAAGCACTATGTAAAAAATAGTAAATTTTTGGAATCGGAGATGAAATCAGCAATAGTTGGACATGAAAAAATTTCAAAACTTATGACTTCCCGAAATACCATCTTCCCGCCTCAATTCTCAAGAATTTGTTAATGCATACTTCTTCTGTTACGGCAGCCCAATGCTTGAAACTATAACCAACAATCTCCTCTGGTTTTTTATGCCATTTTAAGTCAACACTCTCCAGAAAACTCTCCAAAAAATATGAAGATATTCCAGAAACTGTTGGCGGTTTCTTGAAGTATAAAATTAGTTCCAAACAATTGTAGTGAAGATATGTCACTTGTTCAATCCTAGGAAGCATAATGTGGGATATACATGTTCCAATGGGTCTTTGGAATAGGAACTGCAATCAACAATTGTGGACACTAGAATATATATGTATGTATATAAATCAAGTGACTACTATCTAAAATACCATGTACCCGTCTCAGTTCTCAAGATTTTTATAAAGAGTTCACATTCTGTTACGGGAGCCCAATGATTCAGACTATCTCTCACACTCTCGAATGGATTTTTTGTACCATTTTAGGATAATCCTGTCCAGACACATTTTTTCATTCATATAATAATAAAGTTATATTAAAGTAAAATTTGATGAGAAATTACTTTCGTATTAACATAATCTATATATATATAAAAAAGGAAGTATATATGTAGGTTCCCTATAGACTCCGAAACCGCTCAGCCGATTTTGATCAAATTTTGTGGCAATATTCAAAATAGTCCCGTGGGTAATCCTGTGTAGTTTCGTGGCATTTGGATAAACAGAAAATTTTTTGGTTTTTTTAGAGTTTCCTTAAAATTTTTTTTGTTTCAATAAGAAGCAGTATGTGGAACGTGGAGAAGGGGGAAGGTTTGGCAGGGGGAAGGAGTGGCCGGGGAAAGGGGAGTGCCGCGTACAACGTCGCGTAGACCTATTAGTAAACAGATAAAATAGATCAAAATCAAGGTTATTTGGAACTCAAAAATCACTGACTTACACTATTTTAAACCAATTATATTTTGAACTGGAATGTTGTGATTTGAAGACCTTTCTAACGGTATATATAAATGCCGTGATCGTCAGTAAAACTACTGGATAGAAAATAAATCAAAGTATTTAAGTTTTTTTTTTGGTGTTTTTTATTGTTTTTTTTTTTATATAAGTTATTTTCGTAGTATTTTTAATACAAATAGATTTTCGTTTTGTTTTCATAGTTTATGGCAGACATTAAATCAATACTTGCACTAAAAAAATAACTACTTGTAAATTTTATTTTGTAGCTATTATAGTCTACGTTTCTTACTGTTGTTGTTGTTGTTGTTATTATTATTACAATTTGAGATATTCCAAATACACTAAATATACAAAAAAGGAACAATTTTTTGTGTTTTATTTTTATCTTGTGTATCTAGACACATGTAGATAGAGATTTTGTTTAAAAACTATAAATGTAAATCCAATTTTTTTTTCTTTTTTTGATATATTTTTCATACACATTGCAGCACTTAGAAATTAGATGAGAAAAATTTAAAAAAAAAAATTTAAAATTAAATGAAGAAAAAGTTTATAAAAATAATTTCACAACTACTACGGGAAGTTAAAGCGCACTCTAACGGCAAATGATGTTAACTACTACGCGCGCGACGTGATGTTCTAAGTGTTTTTTTTTCTTTTTTGTTATTTTGTATAATTTTATGAAGAAAGAAAAAATTCTAACGTTGTTCTACGGATTATTTCTTTCGCTACTTTCGGTTGTATAAAAGTCGTCTCGTTGTTTTCTTCTGCTCTATGGGGCCCCATGCATTCGTTTTTGTTTGATCTAAATTTTGTTTTTGAATTGCATCAAAAACTTTTCGTTGTTTTATTGATTCGTTCGTTTACAAAATTGTGCGGTGAGCTGTGAAATTAAAATACCAAAGAAGATTAATAAAAATTAAGCACAAAAGCAACAAAATTAAAACTTCAAAATACCATACATAAAAAAATCAAGGAAAGATAATAATATATAGTTCAAAAATAATTACAATTGCAACCATTTATGTTCAGGATTTGTTGAAGCAATTGCTGTGAAGTATGAAATATTATGAATTTATATGGAACACTACTATTACTAGTGGGTATGGTAACTACTTTATAGGGTTTTATAACTATTAATTACTACTACAGGATATACTATGTATGTATAACATCGTACTTAGTTACAAGCATGCCGGACAAATTTCTACATGACAAATTTCTTATTTTACAAAATTCTTACCAATTTTTGTGCTTTAGTTTTATGTAAAATTAATATAAAAATCTATATCTCATCAGATATGTACGTTGTTATTTGTGATTTTTTTTTTTTTAAGTTTTAAAAAAACTTTTTTTGATTTAATTAATTGTTTTTTGCTTTTGTTTTTAATAGAGTAAGTCCTCTTCTTCAGCTGCATTTTGGTTAACATAAAATCATTATGAAATAAAAGTAAAAATAATAAAATTATATTAAATTAATATGTATGACAATGTCAAATTTTGGTATTTCTAGTTAATTTTATATTTTCCGGATTTCAATTCAGCAGGGGATTGCTTAGTATCGTAATTAGTGCTAACTTTGATAAAGTTAGCCAACAGTATTAAGCTAAAATAATTCAATGGTTTACTGATTGGTTCTTGGAAAATGCTAGTTGAGCCTACAGCCTTTCCAATTGGTTAAAGTACATCTAAAGTTTAAGAAAATATGCTGTTTATCTTCAGCTTGGCATGGTAGCTCCTTCGAACAGTCGAGGATATTACAATTACAAGGAAATATACCATCAAATACAGATTAACTGCATACCAAACATTAACTTCGGTAAAATGTATGACGTCATAATACCCACCAGACAACAATGCGACAACCTTCCGCACTTAGAAAACGCTATTAGCATCTTCACAGACGGGTCTAAGCTGGTGGGGTAGGAGGAGGTCTATTTTCACCGGATGTGGCGATTAGAGAATCCTTTAGACTGCCGATAATTGTAGCGTTTATCAGGCAGAGATGCTAGCTATTCAGGAAGCTATGCATCTCCTAAGGGCATACTCACATACACAAGAGCATGTGTTTATCTTCTCGGACAGTCAGGTTCAGCCCTGAAAGCGCTGAACTCTTTCAGCTCCAACAGCAAACCACAAACGGAGTGCCGTAAATCTCTTAACGATATTGCCGAGCACTATGTTGTACATCTCATCTGAATGCCTGGTCATACCACACCGATTACATACCCAGAGGGAAATTGTGAAGCGGGTAAACTAGCCAGAAAGGGTACCACTGCTGATATCCTTCCAGGGAAGGCCAAAGTAGGTATGCACATGGCTACATATGAACTACAGATCTCAATAGAGATGATCGGTAGAGCATCCAAAATATAATAGAACAATAACACTACAACACAAGAGAGATCACATAGCTGTTAGCCCTCACAGGCCACTGTATTTTAGGGAGACATGCCACAAGGCTAGGATTCAACTCCTTTGACTTTTGCAGAAGTTGTGGAAATGCCGAGGAGGAGGAGACGGTCGAGCAGTTGCTACGTCACTACCCGGCCCACAGTATAAATAACTTAACTGAGGTTTCGGTAAAAGAGTTACTAAAACATATCTCGACGTTCTTGACACTGACAAAGTGGTAGCTGCGGTAGAAATAGGAAGATATATGGTATCACATGGGTCCTACGCTGGCCTAAGTGACAATGTGAAGTTGAACCATGTTGGTCATCCTAACCTAACCTAACCTATTAATGGAAAACTATGTAGAACGCAAAAATAAATTAAAGTTTGTTTGAATGTTGGTGCCATATTCACGCTATTCAATATCAACAAAGATACCATTGAAGTGGCAACCTGCAAGCCTAAAAAGTATTCAACATACTATAGTATTTTGCTGGTATGTCGCAATGCTGTGAAAAATTGCATCATGCTTGCAAATATTTGCGGATTATAATAATAGATTAAAAATTTAATCAAATTTGTACACTTTGTAAGCAGACAAAATTATCTGCGTTTTATGTTAGGTTAGTTTATAACGGTTGTTAAAGCTAAAAACAGCTTCAATACACATAAAACGTATTTGAGCTCATTGTTTCGGATTCAGATATATCCTATTTGGTTCTTTAGAGAACCAAATTCGTGGCTTGTAGAAAATTATTTAGTGGTGGTGTAGTAGCCTTGGATAAATACGAAATATTTACGCAGAAAAGAATGCCTAAGAATTTGAGTCTTCTTCTGGAGCTGGATACAAACAACAGAAATGTAAGAATGTTTACAACTCCACCTCTCTTATATTGCTAAGATCTCTGCATAGAAGACACTGCAGTGATATGAAAGCCGGAAAGATGTATTTAGATCTAATTCAGCAAAGTAGACACCCTCGCCGAACTCGTTTCTTAGTTTTGAATCATCTATAAAATAACTGATAACTGATTGGATTTGAGAGCCCCGGACAGCTGGAGAGTTACACTGTGGAGGAAGTAGTGTATTCGTATTAAAAGATTTGTTTATCTGTTCTATGAAGAAGCAGTAGTCATTTACTGCCGGTATGAACGGTTTTCCCATAAGTAACGTTGAGTGGACAGCCAAGTGCTTGGACTCGGACTTGACCTCTCTTATACCTAAAGCACCAGCTGCAACTATTTGTTTTCCTCATTAAGTTTAGCGGTAGAATATGAAGTGTGGGGGTGATCCACTTTTGCGAAGGACACCCGAGATTCAAAGCACCGACGTTCGTTTTATCTTACTTATTTGTTTGAGTACGGTCTTTTTATTAAGGGTGGACCACCAAAATTTTATGAATTTTAGTTATTTCAATTTCACAACGATTGTTGACTGAGCAAGATATTATCATGCAGTTCGCTCGAAAATTGTTGCTCTTTTTTATGACGATAAAGATGTTGTTTCAAGTTTCACAAATATGAAATTCTACTTGTTTTTCAACTTTATGAATGTTCAACTTATTAGCCTCTTCCACATTTGTTGGTTTCCCTGCATCTATATTTTCGGCCATAAATTTTATACTATGTTACAATACATATTTCGAATTTGCAGTTAAGAAGCTTACCACTAACTCAAATTTTTACTCAAGGTAACTGGCTTAAGTTTTGGGTTTCAGCATTGTAAACTTCGCACTAGTTTAGAGATCATACAACTTCTTTGAGAAAATTTCACTGTTCCATTGTCTTCAGCTAGTAGAAATTTGGAATCCCTCTCTGATAACGATTTCTGTGCATAGAATGGTTCCATATTCTGTTATTGCATTGCACATCTCTAACATAAGCATGTACAGTACAATTAATGTAAGGTGACAGATTCTACAAACTACATTGAAGACCATGAATTTAAGTCATGAGAAAGACAAGCATTCATTTGAAGCCAGAGTTTTAAACATTCATGATGAAAAGATAAATTAATCAGTTTCAATCTCGGGTCAACATTTATAATAAACTATAATGAAGTTTAATGAATTATGAGAGATCTGTACAATGAGTAAAATTTTGATATCTATAACTCAAGCAGAATATGCGTTCTATTCATATAAAAACAAGGCATTTTTGTAAATATATACATTTCTCAGATAATAAAGTTCTAAAAATTTTGATTGAATTTTGTAAGCTATCAACTGAGTTGAATATATGACGCCATATTCCAATTGCCGAATCCGAATTTTAATTTTCCGTTTCGTTAAGATGATGCGTTATTCACTTATTAGAAACATAACCCGATTTGAATTCACTTCGAAATCACTGAATGTGAATAACGAATAATTTTAACGAAATCACCGCCGAAAAATTGTTTGCGAATTCGTAAATCGAAACTGTGTTACAATATATACAATATATACATTAGAATGTACACATAAAGTAGCTCTAACTGGGACTAGTTCTTCCAATATCTAGCATATTATAAGCTTGAATTTTCGACAACTCATTTACAGGTTTTTTTTATGTTTTTTTTTTTTTTTGTTTAAAGCAATTCTTGACAATGTACCTCACAAATGGTGTTTTCTTCTAATTAAACTGTTGCCGATTTTGTAAATTCATTGTCATATCTTTTCAAAGAAGTATTACCATGAATGCAGGTAAACTGGGAATTCTATTATTTAAATAAAACAATTTTCTTGTTCAATAAAACTTAAACTAGAAAAGAAATCAATAAGAAAATAAAATTGTTTTAACTTACGTGTCAATGGTCTGGCTGGGTGCTTCGACCACAAATAACGATTCTTCACCGGCGACAAAAATGAATCACGTGCAATTGGGCTCGAACCTCTTTGCACCGAGGTGGCGCGGAAGGGAATCAAATCATCAACATCCCACCAGAAGGGATCACGTACAATCGATGAAACTGGCAGATTTGGTGATGGGTTCAATAGATCCCTGAAGCGGTTCCTTGGATGGAAGATTGGAAGTCCTAGTTGTTGTTGTTGTTGTTGTAGTACATTTGTAGCAAAGTAGTTGTAGTGGTGATGGATTGTTTGGTTGTTTTTGTTTTGTATGCGTGCGTGTGTAGGGTATTTTTATTTATAATTAGATATTTTTGTTTATAGAGATACTAGTTAAAAAACTTTTTTCGTTTGCTAGTTTTTCTTTTAAACTAAGAAATACAATTAAACAAAAAAAACAAGAAAAAAAATACAACACTTTAAACATTTGATATTTTCCATGCGTATTTAAAATTTCAAAGTGGAAAAAATATCAAGTGTAGGGCGATAGGGCGTTTGGAAATGTGCTTAGAGGAATAGGGATTTAAGATATGTGCAGATTTAAGAAAGATACTCTCCATTTAAATCTTGTAAGCATGGCACAGAATAAGCATTGATTTTAGAATTTTTTGTAAGGAAATTCTATGAAGTAGTTTAAATTACACTGTAGCTTGGTGATGCTGTTGGCTGTTGGCATTTTTTCGTTTTTTTTTTTCTAAACTATCAATCGACAATAATTTGGCCAATATTTTCTAAACGCATAAATACTAAAATTTAGCTTTTCGTTACAACATTCAATTGTCATTTCAATAAAATAAACAGAAAAAAAAAACAATTTAGCAAATGTTAACTAATTAAAATAGCTTTGGAAATTTTTGTGCATTTTTACCATCAGCATCATAGGCGACTTCAGTGGGACGTGGTCCCCAACGACCTGCTTTGACGGGAGTGGGACTGGGCGAGCCGGCACGCTCAAAAACGCTCGGTCTCGCTGGCGTTGCTGCTCTCTGAGCAGCAGAATCTACAGGCTCAGGCGACTTACGTTCAAAGAGTTCATCCAATGGTTCCAATGAGCTGGCACGGAACAATGGCCTTGTGAATGGAGCCAGGCTGGTGGCACGGTCGAAGACAGATGGACCGCGTGGTACGCTGCCAGAGCGATCCAAGTAGGATGGTGGTGGTACATACGGTTCGCTGCCGGCGCGTGTATAGCGGCTGGGACGCGCTGGTGATGGCGAGCGGCGCGCTGCAAAAAATATAATAAATAGAAAGAGAAAGAGAAGGAGAAGGAGATGGAGATGGAAACACAAATTAGCAAGTTTAAATTAAAACGTTTTCTAAATTGTCATTGATAGCGACGAATGTGGTCACAGCTGTTTAATTGCCTTCAATGGAACATTTTTACAATACATTGCATACAAACTGGCTTTTTACTTTAAATGCGCTTTTGCATCATTTAATTTATATCTGAATATAGTATATTTATGTGAAGCGGCCTTCCATAACAAGCCACTATATAAAGAAGTTTTGCATACAAAAAGTGAGCGGATGGCTTATATGACATGTCGCGTCGAGCAGATCAAGAATGTATATGACGGTATATAAGTATCAGAATTCTTCAATTGAAGTCCAGTAGCTTAGCTGTTCTAACAAAAACTCTAAGCAAAAACAAGAAAATCGAGATTGCTCGACTTTAAGATACGCTGTACCTTGGACCGTAGACTTGTATGAGGGCTATGTTCCGATATGGTCTTATGTGGGATATGTTATTAGGATTTTCACACAAAAACTTAAAAATGATGACAGTTTGTATGCGAGCTACTGCATATAGTGAGGTGTACACTTTTATTTAATATACTTTATTTGAAGAGGGATTAAAAAGTCTAAATATGTAAACCTAAAGGCTAAACCTAAAGGCTACAGACATGTCTATATCGACTCCTATTTTGATATTGTTTAAGAATATACATACTTTGTGGGATATTCCACGCCTACTTTTGGCTATCATATACATTTGCACAAACTTAATATACGTATTTAACCCATGAGTACAGGGTATAATAAAAATATGAATATACAGACGTTCAGACAGATATTCGAATAAAGTAGAACGGTAAAGTTGAGCTTGCCCGACAGTTAAATGTCTTGTACCAATTTTGGTAATCGCTCTCCCATTTGATCTTGGCGCGTTTCGGTATCTGATTGAACTGATATGTATACGTTTTGTTTTTAAATGACATATGTGTATAAGCCACATAGAAAGAATGAATGAATGAAATGCCGTGTGATATCACTTGAGATACGCCAGCTAGATGAATGTTTTGATATTTAATATTGGGCACAACAAACGAATCAAACAAGTGAACACGTGAACACGTGTGTACTACTTGTAAACGTCACCACACCATGGTGAAATTATTACACACATGTGGTGGAAAAACATATGTATATTAATTCCCAATGCTTATTAGACGAATATGTAGGAAAACTTTGTGCTCTTAAGTAGCGACTGTTAATCATCTGAACTTAATACAATTCAGAGGGATGATAGAAGAGTAAACACAAACTAAACGTACAACATTTAAGTGAAAACTTTATAATATACATATAAGTGCTAAAAAAGAAACCGAGTATGAAATAAGTATTTTGCAAAAGGAGGTGAAACACTTAGTAAAGTTTACACCGCAAACGAATAGTAGTTGGTTAGAGCATTGCATGCGGCAATTCATCAGTTCTTTCATTTGTAGCTATTGAGTGACATAATATATAAGTAGAAATTTATAGTTTGAAAATATTAGCGCATTATCATCTTCAATACAAACGAAAGTCTAGCAATAATGAATTCGAAATGGCAAACAAGGCATTTATTGGCTTGACTGCTTTCATTTGTTTTTATTTGAACAATGAAAACAAACCAAACATCGTGCGCATATTTAAAAAACCAAATGATTGTGAAGCTTAAAAAGTTATAATGTATACAGGTGAGAGTAAATGAGTGAATTGCTTGATTATATTCTTTCGCAGGACTCTCTAACTTCTTGTTCTTTTTTCTTATTCCAAATATATGCAAGACGAAGTTTTTATGATTTGTACTCTAGTATGTATGTATGATGCAGTTGCACATGTACACGAATTTTTTATGGTTTGTACTCTAGTATGTATGTATGACATGTGCAACATGTACACACATTTATATTAATGCACTGCTGCAGCTAGATAAACTTGTAGAGATAAACGAAATGACAAGACAAGCACTGTTGCTTTGGAAATAGAATTGAAAGACTGCTTTGCTTTTTTTGTTTTGCTCATTTGCCTTATCTTTTCATTCGGTTTGCGCGTTGTTTGTATGAAAACAAGTTCTCAATTTGTTTTAGTACCAAGTGAAAATAAGAATAGTGAGTTTTGTACGTAATTGACCAACGAATGTTTTGCTCTAAACCGTACATTATAATATGCATACGAAAGTACCAGCATGAAAATTATATTCCTACTGATAGTAAACAGTATTAAAGCTTAAATTTCAACAAAACTATTTTAATTTGATATATTCATGCAACGAAATTTGCATAATCAAATTAGTTTCAACTGAATATTATTGTATATTTATAAATAAAACACAAACATTGTAATACGCAATGCATTCTAATTATAACAAATTGACAATTCATAAACCTACCAAAGCAAATAAAATTATCTCAAAATAAATATTTTTGTGTCATATACCAAAGCGCTTAAGTCCCACATTATATCAACATTTGTAAGAGATTTTATTTAATCAGCTTTTAATCGCTATAAATTATGACACAAATAAGCTATAATAATGTCGCTGTACTTTGAAATATTGCGTTGGTGTATGTACTTCACTTTAGAGCGTTAAACTAATCCCGACAGAGTAAATTATATGGTTTAAATTAAATGAAATTGCCTCTACGCCATTTTAGTTTAAATTATTTGTGAAACTTCATGATTATATTCTTTAACTCTAAACTTGAACTATTAATATTCATACTAACTTCTATGCATAAGACAAACTGTCAAACATTTACTTTTAGCATGATTCTTTGCATATTTTATTTCAGTCTTTGGCTATGGCGTATGTTGGCTTGAAAAAGTTTCTATTGTAGTTTTATTTTTTATTTATCAAGCTGTCACGTTTAGTCTTGAGAAAACCTATGGTGTTCCGGTTGCTCTGGCTCATGAAATTTTAGTTTTGCATATTAAATACATAGAAGACAACACAAGCAGTGATGTAAACCATTTTTTTTATTTATTTTTTTTTTTTTGTTTTTCCTACAAATTTATACGTGTCAGATGTCTGAAATGTACATCGGTCAACTTGCTGAGCACAACTCATGAGTGAAATATTAAAAAGTTGTTGGCAGTTTGCATAGCACTGATTTGCATATGTGAAGCAGTATAAATTGTCTTTAGTTTTGTTGAATTATTATTTTCGGAATTATTATTTTCGGTAAATGATTTTTGAAGATTTTCAGACTGTTGTCAGTATTCGTTGAACAAGTTGCAGTTTCAAATTGATAGTATACTAGAAGCAGAAATTTTCCTTGTATTCTATAGTTAGAACGAACTTTGTGTGGTAGTTAAGTAGGTTTTCATATATTTCTGATCATAATTGTTTTGTATTTAAAGCTTTCGATACGTTTCATTTGTTTGCAACTTAATATTTTCTTTAAAATTCAAATACAGTTTGGAAAAAGGAATCTTTCAAAAGTTATATCAGATAAAAGTGTTACAATTTTCAACAATTTAAAAAAGTACATATTTTTAAAATTACAGTGGTATTAATAGGGTAAACGATTAATCGATTTAAATTGCATAATTGATTATACAATTGTGTTATACAATTATTAATTGTGTTATACAATAATTAATGGTGTTACACTATTTGGAAAACGTTGGGGATATAATCGAATAGTAACAAATAATCGATTATATTTTACCAATTATGAATATCCAAATGTTTTCAACAATTCAACCCATAGCACAGAGGTTTAGAATCCAAGAAAGCTGGCCAAAACTTCGCTGATTACGAATCTGGGGCCAAAAATTCCAAAAACAAAATGACCGACACAAAGTCTTTTTGTATCTCGCTATTTAGCAATTTTTGATTTACCGGATTACGATACCGAAATCAGATTTGCAAAATGGCACATTCAATATGGTGGAAAAGTTTTAGGAAAGGTCAATCTAGTATACTCCAATAGGAAAGTGGAGAGATCAAGAGTTATAATTTTTTATCATCCGTTCGTTTCCACACCCGGTTTGTGTACTCTACATAACAAATAATTATAAACGTGTTTCACCGATTTTGAAAAATATTATCCCAAGGTGAGAAAAGGGGTGTCAAACGCGTTATAGGATGGAACATTTTTTTCTAACTACAGTTTTTAAACTCGATTTGTAAACTCTACAAAACAATTTATTGAACATGTGTTTCGCCAATTCGAACGTCTTCTAACTCGATTTTTGTATGGAAAGATCTATCCGGTCAACGCCGCGTATGCGTCTAGTTAAGGGTAAAAATCAATGAACTTTAAAAGCATTTTTGAGCATTTTTCACTCGATTATATTGTTATAATAATTTCTTATGTAAGTTTGAAAATTTGTTGTTAAAAAAAATGATACTCAAACTTTCATTAGCTTAAATACCTTACTAGTGATAGAGTTACGCTCTCTTCGACATTCACTCTTGATGGTTTAAGTAATAACATTCATAGAAAAATAACAAAAATTATACCGTTATGTAGATGAATGGCACAGTAGTCAGTAAGTTTTTCAAGTGTAAGCCAAAGTTTCTACTTTTTTTGCTGTTAACTAGAGTAATTTTGAGAAATTTATAATACTAAATTAGGTTGATATTTGATATGCGATGTTTTTGAAACAAGTAAAAATATACATATAAAATAACATAATTAACACTAATAATACTAATACAACGTCTTTTCTATCTTGCAGCTTCTATTGCAAATTTCTACAAACCAGTAAGTAATGGCAATGTTTTCAATGTTTTCCCATATATATACAAAATACTTACCACACAAAATCAAAAATACAAAAGTATTAAACCAACGTTGTTTTTAACAAAATCTTGACTGTCAAAATTTCACTAAATTCACTACTTAAGAAAAAAAAAACATAGAATACATAGAATGTGCAAAAAATGAAAAATTACAAATTTAAACTGTGTGCACATAACATTAAACAAATACAATAAATCTGTGCATATTTAAATGTATCATAGTGATACAACAAAAATTTTTTTTTTACATTGGTTGAGGAGAAACATAGATTTTTTTTTTCATAGACAATTTGACACAATTTTTTGTTTTTTTGTTGTTTTAACTTCGTTAAATATTTCATTTCATTCTGGCGGTTAATATTTAGTTGTTGTTGTTGTAGTTGTTGTTGTTTTTGATTTGGCAGTATATACAGGCCACACAGTGTATGGGAATTTCTATGTTTTTTTTTAGTAATGAGTAATTTTTCAATAGAGACAGAAAAAATTTACAAGTAACGAACTTTGTAGAGGAGACACAAACGTGTCGTACAACGAATTTAAAAACATGAAAATACTTCAAAACATAAAATAAATGAATAAAAAAAAAAAAAATTAAATAAAATTATTAAATTAAAAAGCATTACAAAAAAAAAAAAAAATAATTATAAAAATTAAATAAAATTAAAAATTTATACAAACAAAATAATTTGTACAAAAAAAAATCAACCCTTAAGCTTGTAAACAAAAAAAAATTCCAACGAGATTTTCAAGAAATACAGGGTAAAATAGAAAAGACTTTTTAATTTTAAATTTTTATGTTTCATTTTTATTGAGAAAAAATTTCTTTATTACTGGGAAATGTTGTTTTTAGTAGTTAGCTTCAAAATTACTTTTTTTAAAATTAATTTGCTATGTTTTATATGCTTTATACAAAACTGCAAATATATGCGATGTTTCCTTATAATTGGCTGCATTAAATATCATAGAATTTGTTTTTTTTTTTTTTTTTGATATACTTCAACTTAGTCAAAAGTTTCGAGCTATGCAGTTTTATATTGAGCAGCTTAATAGTTTACAGCTGTGTTATAAATTAATATTAAAATTAGTTGGCTTAAACAATAAGAGATGATGTTGATTGATGATGATGATGATCTAGTAAAGTTGTTGTTTTTTTTTCAAAATGAAGCTCATGAAGTTTCTAAATGATGAGAAAAAAGACGTTTTGCATGAATTTTTTTTGTTTGTTTTTTTTTTAATTTTTAATGTTTTTATGAAGCTTTTTTTTTTTTTTGGTAAATAATATTTTATGTATATATTCTCTAAATATAATTATATAAATGTTTTTTTTTTTGAAATTTGTTCACTGTTTTCGATTTATTTTTGTTTTATTTTTATTATGTTGTATAATTAAAAATAAGTAAAGCATTTCTATTGTACAATGAAACATTTAACGAATTCGATATCAGAGCAAATATTTGTTTCCTTGTTGGTTTTTAAGTTTATTCTCTTTTTTTTGTAAATATTTTTACAGACAAGTAGCATATAATTTAATTTAATATAGTATACATCATACATCAATCTGTGTGTGGACTAAAGCTAAGCAAAGTTTATAGAACAGTAACTTTAAGATAGTTTCTCTGAGAATTTAGCTCAGTAAGGTTAGAAAAGTCTAGGGCTTCATCAGACCTTAATCGCTGTTTGGTTTATCATTTGCATACAGAAGAGAGAAAACAAAAACAAAAAAAATGGAAATTATAGTGAAAATTTGTCTGCAAAAATGCGAAACGAAAGTTTATGAATTTGAAAAAATTCTTAACGCGTTCGTATGAATCGTGTAAGGATGGTATTACTGCTTCTTGTTGTTGTCGTCGTTGTTGTTGTAAGGATATATGCTATTTCTTTTTAATTGTTTAGTTGTTGTTCTTGTGGTTTCTTATGCAGTTGCTTGTGCCTACAATTTTTTTGATGTATAAATTTGTTATCTTTCGAATTTTTTATTTAAATGCTAATTTAAATTAAAGATTTTTGTTTTTCGAATTTTACATGTCGTTTTCATTCTTTTTTTTTTTTTTTTGAGGGATATTAAATGTATTTTTGATTTTGTTGTTGTTGTTGTTCTTGTTGTTGTTGTTCTTGATAACTTGCTGTTGTTTTGGTTGTATTTTTGGCTGGCGTTACACAAGTAGTTTACAAATTCTTACCCTTGTTGAGTTCTTGGAGCAGCTTATCCTCTGGCTCGTATTCCAAAGGCACCAAAGAGTTGGGCGTCAATGGCTTGTCTCTCAAGTAGAGACCATAACGAGATGGATATCTATGTAGAGATAGAATTAAGCATAAATATATCATTTATTATAGCGCAAATAAGAAGTGTCTGCATAATAGTGATTTAGCGATATTTCACTGTTATCGTGAAATAACAGTTTGTAGCTGGAACTGCGATTTTGGAAACTGCTACTATGGCAGCTATGTTTTTTGGAAGTTGCTTTTCTCAACAGTTATGCACTCTTCAACAGATCTTATAGTGTGTTCTAGAAACACAGAAATCCCTTTCGTTCCAAAATCGCCCAATTTCATTCTTAAAGTTTAATTTTACGAACAAAATTTGAAGGTTTTAAGGCGAAAGCGACTTTTGTGATTTGGTCTAGTAGCTTTAAAAGCAATACAGTGATTTTTGAAACCGTTTTTATGCTTTGGCTTTAACAGCAATAACAGTGATTGATTTAAACTGTTATGTTGTCATGTACATAATTGCAATACAATTTTTTAAACTTTATTTCTATTGCTATTATTGAATTTGCAGGTTTGTAACTGTTACTTTGGACTAGTCAGGTTGCTTTAACAGAAATTCCATAAATGTTTGAAAACTATTATTTTGTACTAATCTACTCATCTAGTTGCTTGAACAGAAATAATAACGATTTTTTTGGTAACTAGTTGTTCTGGACGAGTAAACAGAAATAACATAAATTTTTGGGAACTGTGCTTTTGATTTATTTAGAAATTTTTGGTAACTGTTATTTTGAATTTGATTAGTTGCTTTAACATAAATAGCATATATTATAAAAACTGTTATTTTAACGTATTTTGAGACTTTTTGAAACTGTTATTTTGTTAATGTAGTTGCTTGAACAGAAATAACCATCATTTTTGGAAACTTGCTGTTCCACTCGAGTTAACAAAAATAACGTACTAAATTTTTAGAAACTGTGCTTTTCATTTATGTTGAAATTTTTGCAAACTGTTATTTTGAATTGGGCAAAGCAACTAGCTTTAACAGAAATAACATATATTATGCAAACTAATAACAGTTGGATGCATATTGAGACTTTTTGAAACTGTTATTTTGAACTGATCTGGTCGTTTTAACAAAATTAACGATAATGTTTATAAACTATAATTATGATATCGCAACTGATTTTTGTAAACTGTTATTATTCGCATACTCTGGTTTTCACTTTCGATTGAAATCTTCGAAAGTGCTTTACTCAATTGAGTCGGATGGCACGGGCAATTGAACAGATGTATTGAGTCGTGCGGTGACTGACCGCATACGGGACAGCAATCATTATTGTTTATACCAATCCGTTTTCTGTAGCACACGAGCACAACTGTGCAAATTTAGTCCTGGTGCTACGAGGAAGACGTTTTTCACTCGCATTAATACTATATTGTCCCTATAAGAGCTAACTGACTGAAGTATAATCATACTCCTCTCTATACGATTCACAGGAATAAATCGATCAATACTCGCGTTTTGTAACTTCTAATATCATTTCTTATTCGTGTAGAGGCTATACTCGTGAGGGTGCCATGGTTTGGATGATTGCTCCTGTACGCACCTAACAAGAACTGCTTCGAAAGCAGCTCATTATGTTGGTGAACAGGTAGCATTATCGCTTCTTCATGCAAATGGTCTTCATGGATTATTTGCAGACAACCAGTGGCAGCGTTCAGAGCACCATTCTGACTTCTTTGCAGGCATTGCCATTGAGTCTTACTGAGGTATGGAGTCTAGACAGTAGCAGCTTTGTAGTTGGTAATTATTGTCTCTTTGTCCTTACCCCAAGAAGACACAGCAAGCGCTTTCAGCACTTTGTTTCTCGACTTGAGACAATTGTTTCTCTTGGTGACAGCCGAGAATCTAAGTAATGGTTCAAATGTTGTCCCAAGTAACATCGAGTACTGAACTGTCGGAATCCTCAAACCTCCAACAAAGATATCCAGTTCCATCCTCACCTACTTAGCCGAGTACCAGTAATTTTGGGCTGGTTGTTTTAACAAAAATAACGCTGAACTTTGAAAACTGTTATTTGCAGTAGGTCTTATCACTTTACACATGTTTTTTTGGTAATGACTATAATTTAAAAATAGCAATAGCAGTTTTCACAGTAAGGAAAAAAATAACACAGTTTTGCTCATCACTAAAGCATATAACACCAAATATTTATAACACTAACCTGCGCTCAATTTCTTGCATGCGCTTCAAATGATCATTCCAGGCCTTCTCTGCATCGTAGTTGGCTGGAACTGCAAAAAAAATGAATATATGCATTAAAATTATGTATCTAAGTATAGAAATATGCTTAAACTGTGCAAAATTTTTTAGCAAAGCATAAAAAGTATAATTTGTAAAAATTAATTAGTGCTTACAGGATTGTTTTTTTTTTTTTTTTGTAAAAAAAAGCGTTGGTTAGCTTAGCTTGGTTGTCTCACGTTACAGCGTATTTTAAATATTTAATACATACATTTATTTAATATTTCATTAGGTATTTAAGCAGACAGTGCAAGCAGGGCACCATTTTTTAATTTAAAAAAAATAGAAAGTACAAGAAATAAAAAATAAATAGAAAAAGAGAAATTGTTTATTTAATAAGCAGTTTTTGTTGTTGTTTAAGTTTCATAAGATGAAAGCAATTTTGTGGATTGCATGCCTTGAAATGGTATGGGTCAAATGTATCTACGAGATGCATGAACTGAGGGCAGTAAGTTTTTTATAACTTTTATAAGCATAGAATTATAAATAATATACCTGCGACTTGTGCCTGTAGTTTGTAGACTAATAAAAACTATAAAAACTATACAAAATTTAATACAAATTTTTTTTATGTTCAGTAGTACACTTTTTGCTTTATTGCTAATTTACTAATTTACAGAAAATAACATTTTAAATATTTCATGTATACTAGTACAAGAACAGCACAAACAAATACTAATTTTAGTTAAACAAGCTAATGATGTGTAACAATCTGCTTATCTTTAACTTCAAAGCAGTCGAGCAGCCATATGTCTATTCAAATTTATATATTTTTTTGTTTTTAACGTTGAAATATGTAGTTTATACATATTCTGGCACATTTATGAAAATAGACAAAAAGAGAGAGAGAGAGAGAGAACAAAAATTGGTTAGCCAAAAAACCGACATCGTACACATCAAGTAGGGAACTTGTATTCGAGATACATACGGAAAAAGTAGGACTGTTTGTACTGTGTGTGGGCTGTGTAAGGTTAAAAGTATATTTTATATAACAAGTTTATACAAAGTTTATACAAAGTTTAAGATAATTGCAATTATTAAATCATGAATTTACAAAAAATTGCGCTTAAACATACTCTTAAGGCGGTAAGTTTCTTAATATAAAGCATCGATTCTTTGAAAATTCGTGAGTTGCTAATTGCAATTAACTCGCTCGCATAAAATCACTAATAGTTTACTGGTGTGTGTGTTTTGCTTGATAATAATTACAAAAATACACATAACTGTATATTGGTAATCAAAATCTATATCTTTAGCTCTTAGTATTAGACATGTTATATGTATACTGTTCTCATTGCAAACACTGAGCTAAAGACCAATACAATTTTTTAGATACCTATTCTTAATTTATCTAAAAATATATGCTCGTTTCTATGAATTTGACTTACTTGACATCGCTTACTGACACATTTTTTTTTTTATGTATTTTATAAATTATTGTGTAAAAAAAAGGTAGAAATCTGCCATCCGACAGTTAAATATCCTGTACCAATTAATAAAAATAGTAAAACAACAAGTTAGAATGCTGCAGCCGTGAGTTCGCAACTTTTTCCTACAAAACTTTGCCACTTTTTCAGTCTTAAAACTTTTATAAATCAAAAAGTAACTAGATGGCGCTAAAATAGAGCTGGATGAGGTTGGTGATGACCAATGAATGGCAAATGAAATCGTATTAGTTCTACCATAAGCTACATAGTATTGAATAGTATGGAAATATGATGCAAATAGCTATATTCTGAACGTATTATGCGTGGAAACTTGACCTGCGTATGTATTAGGCGAGTCTAAAAATGCAAATTTTAAGGCTCTGCAGGACGCATACACGACAGAATTATACTGATTCGACTTTTGAAGCAGATAAATAATTTATGCGGCCTGCCACGCCTCCTTGTAGCTGTTACGTTTGAACTGAATTCAGTATAACCTTGACCCTCCAGGACGTGGTATTATGATAAAAAAAAGTCTGCGTAGGGTACTATAACTTTTTGGTTATTCACACAAAAAGTGTGAATATTGCAGGCAAGTTAAGGGAATGATGGGAATATTGAGCGTGACATCCAAACAATTTTATAAACTTAATCTATGTATGTGTTAGAAGGGTCTCAATGTCTTTTGTCTGAGATCTCTTTGTTCATACACACACACACACACAAACGGACGGACATGTTTATATTGACTCAGCTTCCGAAGCTGTTCAACAATAAGTACCTATCGTATATATACTTTATGGGATTTACCATAGCTCATTCCCTTTGTGTATATTAGTACGCTAAAGTACATATTATTTGGGCGTTCTTAAAACAAGAGCTGAGAGCACCGAATAAAGAAACTAATGTGGCGCATATAGCGCCATCTTGGGTACACAGCTGTTGAACACTTATCATGATGGAACACTTGCTTACAACTATACGACGTCGTGTCAGTGAAATACACCAAAGATAGCCACAAAGAGAATAAAGACAAGTGAGAGTAGAGTCCAATTTCGCTTTCTTTATCTTTAATTTTTATATAATTCGCAACTGGTTTTAACTATGTTAGATTAGCAACGCAGTAACGCTTTTATAATATTTTTATACCATTCACATTTTTATACCATACAAACCTACTGCCGACTTTTGACTTTTTGTATGAAAACTTCTTGTATTAATGTTAATATTAGGTTGAAATACGATGTGGTGCCATTTTATAGACAGCCGCTTAACATACATAGACAAACGGGCGTGGCACGCCCACTTTTTGGGGTAGCCCCCATACAAATATACTGCCCACTTTTGTATTTTTGTAAGAAAGTCTTCTTTATTAAAATCAATTTTAGGTTGAAATGCGATACGGTGCCTTTTATAGACAGCCGCTTAAGATACATAGACTAACGGGCGTGGCCCGCCTTATTTTTGGGGTAGCCCTCATACAAACCCACCGTGCAATTTTGTGTTTTTTATGAAAAAATTCTTAATTTAAACAAAAATTAGATTTGGTGGATTTTAGTGAACACCGCTTCATACAGATCTACTAGTGGGTGTGTCACGCTCAGATTTTGAGGTAACCCCTATTCAAACCCCCACTTTTATGTTTTGCAATACTATTTAAAATTTCGTGTGAATGGTATTAGAGCTTCGGTTCAACCGAAGTTAACGTTTTTTCTCGTTTTTTTTTTTTAATTTAGTGCGAGTTTTTGTCGAAAAGTACACAGAGAAAAGTATGTTAAATTCTTAAAATTTTCAAGTTGTATCCTCTTTCCGTAAAGAAGCAGACAAAATTCAAATCGTCATGTTCAGGAGTCTAAATCAATAATTCTATAGAGTTATTAAGAAGTATATAACCTGACTGTTATGATAGCTCTAAACAAACCTATGAATTTAATATTAAATAAACTGCTTTTTAACACTTTTCCGTACAATGAAAAGAACTGATACTTTTAAAAACAATTTAAGCCATATTTTCTTCTTATCAAATACGAACGAAAAAACTTTTAAAAGCTAAAGTTATTATAATAGACGTTTGTGATATTTAGCCAGCTTTTTTTGTATACTGTTCCACTGTTCAGACTACAATACTATTTTATAAGCTACTATTATTTTATAAACAGTTAACTGAACTGTCGTACTTAAATTATTCCAACGAGGAACTGAATTACCCTGTTTGGCAGTACACGCAGATATACCGTTAGCTATTTACGCAATATATAAAAGTGCCTCTCGCTTAATGAAGCATATGTAAAAACTATTTGTGTATTATAAGTGCCACCTGCTTGTAAGCAGTTCACAGTATAATCCGAACTTCAGTCACTGCATACACGCGCATTTTGCAAAAGTATGCTTGAGCGTGCACGCAACAGCGTAAGAAAGAAAGTATTTGCGTTTCACTTTTGCTTTGTATGTATACATATGTCTACGTGGTTGCTATTAATTGCTACTAGTGTGTCTCTGCTGTGCACACGTTTCCCATTCTTACTGGTAATGATTTATACAATTAGCTAACGCTATAATTATAATTATCTTAAAGCTTAACTTTTGTTGAAGTTTCACAGTTCTTTCGAATTAATACTTTTCCCTTTATTTGTACGCAAATAAAACAATCTATATTTAAAAATTTGTGCGCAAAATATTAAAATACCAGAAATTAAAAGAACTATAGCAACCAAGACTGCGATAACTTCTCACTTTGGGCGTCATTTGATCCCAGCAAAGAATATAGTATATAGCCAACATACAAAAAAATTAAAAAATAAACATGAAAAAATAACACAAAAATTATATAAAATTCATTAAACGAACGCGTTGCCAATGCTAGAAAGGCAAAATCGAATAGAAAAATTCACATCTATAAAAATAAATTTTAAAATGTTTTCAACGAAAATTTATTATAAATTCAAAGGAAAACTGCTCGCTATATTCATTTATTTTCGCTTATTTTCTGCGCACGCAAAAAAAAACAAAAAAAGTATCTATATATTATATAGCGAAATATATATATATATATAGATAGATAGATAGATAGATAGATAGATAGATATGTGCATTGACGTAATATCAACGGCGTAGTGTTATTTTTAAAATTATGAAATCATTTGAAAAATAGCAACGAAAAATTTTAAAAGAAAAACTTTTCAAGGTGCTACCTAGAGAGGGAGGGCTGCTTCGATTCAAAAAAAAATCTGAGAAAAAAAAAACTGAATTTCTGCCTTTATGAATATGATTAAAATGCATTTTATTGCAATGCAACGACAATGATTGATTGAACGATTGATTGAACTATTGATTGTAAGATTGTATAAGCAAGTGCATGATTCATAAAAATGAAAAAAAAATATGCTTTAAATATATTTAAAATTAATAATTCAGCTGCAAAACTAAAATAGTTCAAAAGTTAGCTAGCGGTGTTGTTTTTAAAGATATTTTTTTTTTGTTTTTTTTTTTTTTTTGGTAGTTCTTACTATCAGCACTTACTTGTTCTGCTGTAATGATGATCGTAGATGGCACGTGGCGAGTAGCCATAGGTATCCCGGCTTACTGGCAAGTATCTGTAGCCGTGAGATTGCACACGCTCGTTGGCAGTGGCTGGCTCATCATAGATACTCCTGTATGTGGCTGGAGAATCCAAGTATGAGCTGTATGGGCGTGAAGCTCTTGGTGTCTCATGAGCGCGAATATCCTCGGATCCTAGTTGTTTATAAAATAGAAATAAATAGCACAGATTAGTTTCAGCTGTATTATTATTATTATTATTATTATTATTATTTGAAAATATCTCAAAATAGCATAAAGTTATTTAACTATAAAATGAAATACAACAAAATATTTAATATTTTTTCTATACTACGCACTATCGCACTTCATTAGTTTTGTGCTATTTTAGCTATTTGGCTCATTGCCAACTATTTCAAACAACAAAAAGATTTGACTATACGAACCCCACTTCCTCGCATATCTGTGCCTAATTTTGAACAGTCTGCTCACAGTGCAACATCAAGCCACATATTCGTATTTGATGTGAAATGTTTTGCGCATGTTCAAATTGTTTAAACATTTTTTCAAAAATATTTTGCTACTACTAATACTAGCACAATATGTAGGAAGAGCTTTGTGTTTTTGTATCTATAAGATTGTACAAATATCTATAAGCGTATTTTACTTGAAATGACACCTGCCAAAATGTTTTTGCTATTTTATGATTGTATCTAGAGGCTGCATATAAGTCAACGAGTTATTTATGAGCGACAAATAAAGCACTGAAGGGAACATAGTAGCAGTAGTGTTACTCAATAGATTGAATCATATATACATAGGTACCATTAAAAAATTTCGAATGAACTTTTCAGCGTACTGAAAAATGTATCTAGAAGTTAGAAATATCTTTTTTCAATAAAATTTGCAACTTCAATTTAAGTTTCACATATTATATAATCTAATTAACAGCAATTTGCTTTAACTATATTAAAAAAAGCAAGCTAAAATGCTTCAAAAATCTTTTATGTACCTTGTTTGGTTTTGAAAAACAAACAGCAGCTATTCAAGGCGAGCTAACAATGTGTAGCATTTAATTTCTTACATATAGAATTACATATCACCTTTATAGCAATAGCTTTATCTGAACTTTAATATAAATCACCGAAATTTATGCTGTGTGTAGTACACAACTCACTTTTTATGCAACTTCAATGCACTGTACAAGTATATAAGTCTTATAGAAAGAGAGTCATTTACACATTTCGAAACTTTATAATAGATGGTTTCATCTATACCAAAGCTGTCATAATTAATTCTAAGCTTGATTTAGAACAGCTAGTATCTTAGGCAAAGCTTTCGCAATATCAATTTAAAATAAATCTGACTTTCATCTACTCTTGCAACCATTTAAAATATAGCCTCACAATAAATTTGTTTGTTTACAATTTCTCCAGTGTCAAAATAAATGCTATAGCTTTTTTAAAGTTAAGATCAGCTGACCGCAACAGCTGTTCCATATTTGTAATAGTTTTGCCAATCACACATTGATCATACAGTTAGCATAACGCATATATGAGAAAAGGTAATTGTTTAACTGTCACTTTTACTTATTGCATATACTTGTTGCGTGTACTTAGTTAGTTAACTGGCACTATTACCGGTAACTTTCTTAAAAATAGTTATGTTGAAAACCAAGTACATATAACACAGAAACAATAACTCGAAATCAGACAAAATCATGTCATTCCTATTGTAACTTAATAACTGTAAGCTTAGCTTTACAACTGTTATCCATTCTTCATTCAAGTTTATTTGAATTTTTATAATAAAAAGTTATAATGCTAAATAACAGCCTATTTTTTCTACTTTATACAACTATGAAGTCAGTAAATTAGCTTTTTTGAAGATTGAAGATGCAACTGTAGATCATTTTTGTATTAAAGTAAAACTTAAAGGTTTGCCAGAAGGCAATTGAAGATAATATACTATAAGTTGGCAAAAAATGAGTCTCATATATCTCTAGCACTTGCAGGCTCTGAGAAATGAAAAAGAAATGTTGCAATGGACTGACAGAGGTAAAGGCGAACAAACTCTTTTTTTTTTTTAACTAAAGCTCAATACTGAAATCGAGATAAATTATTACTGCTATGTCAAACAAAGTACAATACTGAGATCGTTGAAAATTTTTGCTAACCGAAATTGTAAATTATTACTGCTGTGACAAACAAACAAAAAACAGTGTTCCCAAATCAACATGAAATATTTAAATCAAATATTTATTAGCTGAAAAGTTCACAAATATTAATTTCTTTGGTTTTTTCGATCAGAAATAGAAAAGGTCACACTCTTTGTCACCTGTTTTTTGAGTATATAAAGTATTTTCGTTAGCAAACATTTTTGTCATCTAAGTATTCGTTGAAAAACAGTTCGTGCTGCAAAATGTTTGATTGTTGTTTGACAGCGTTTTCTTTTTTATATTAAGTTTTTTCGGTATCAAAAATTTTTATCGATCTCTCTGGTACATTTACACAAGAGAGCTAACAAAACTCTGTGTAGTTGCTGGTATTTGGTTTCGAATGCCATGTTGAAAAACATATTGTGAATGGCAAAAATTTTTCTATAGATACAATTGAAAACCGCTGCAGCAGTCAGCTGATTGCTGTTAAGTAAATTTTAAAGTAAAAAAAATAAGCTGAATGATCGAAACAAAACAAATTTATATTAAATTTTCTTTCACTATTGTAAATATGAAGTTTTATAAAAATAAATCAAAGTAGATAGCGTACTTCAACTGTTCTACATAGTACTATCGGTCTTTCGGTTGAGAAAACGAAAAAATTCCATTAACGGTTGTTCAAAAAGCTAGTATATTTATAGCTTGACTTAGAAAATGCATCAAATACTTCAATTTACTTTTACTGTTATGTTTTTAAAGTTTATGCAGCCCATTACACTTAGATATGTGCAAGTTATATAAAATATAAAGCCTAGCACATCTTAAAAACGATATGGAAACACTTTTCTTATACTTAAAATTGTCTTTATTAAATTTTTAATCAAAAAAAAAACTTTCTATTATATTCAACTTACCCTTCAGGGATCTGATATAGGATTGCCAGAATTTCGCCTTCTTGCTGGGGCTCTCATTGCGACCGATCATTTCCAAGTGGTTCTTGAACATTTTGATCGTTTGGTTTTTTGTGTGTTCTTAAAACAAGAAATATTCGTTAAACTCGTTCGCTGCAATTGCAATGGAGAATAGTATGTTTGGTATTTTTTTTTTTGTTTTTCCTTATTCGTTTTTAATACTAAACACTTAAATTTTGTTTCTACTCAGTATACTTTAGGTTGGTTTATAGGCAATTCAAAAAAAAATATATATTGTATACATATAAGTATATTTATATAGTATGAAGAAAATCTTTTGGCTTGCTCGAAAGCACGTTTGCTAAAATGTCAGCACAAGATGCAACGCGCGACTCGTGCTCGATTTGATTTTTTCAAAATATTTTTTTCAGTACGTATTTCGAAAATAAACAGAGTGTGCCACTTTTTCGCTACATAGTTCGTATATAAAATAAGATACAATCAAACCAAACCAAACCAAAAAAAATGTGTGTGTGTGTGTGTTCGTGAAATAGTAATAAAATTAAGTTGATTTTGTTTTTTAATCGTAGAAAATAAACAACTTTTCATTCAGCACGACAAGATCAATCACTAAAAATAAATTTATTTTTACGTTTGCTCGTTCATTTTATATACATATATTAAAAAATTTCACACTTTTCAAAAACGCCACAAAAAATCAGACGAGATGTGGCGTTGAAATACGTACAGACAGTTGGTATGGGAACTTAACGTTTTGAGAACGTACGCTGCGATACGATACGTTGTTGGAAAGTGTATCAAAACTAGCAAAAATTACATATGTATGTATGTATGTATATGCAAAGAGTTTGCTTGCTCACTTTATATTAGAAAGAGAGCGAGAAAGAAAGAAAGAGAGAGAGAGAGAGAGAGAGAGAGAGAGAGAGAACAAATGCATGTGTAGTTATGTATCTATGAGATACACAATGTTGGCGCTAGCATTAGCAAATTATCTACAGCTAAAAATTTTCGTTATTTTTAAATGTCCTTGAGTTGTTTTTTTGAGAAATTTTTCCCAGCGTCAGATTTTCGCTTATTTTATCTTCATCGACGTCGTTGTCGGCGTTTTTTGTCGTATGTAGAACAGCAAGATTTATGAATTCCATTTTTAGGTGAGTTGTAAATTTTTCAATTTTATTGAGAAAAAAAATTTATTTTTATTATAATTCATTTTTCTTTATTATTATTATTATTATTAAGCCATTTTAATAATTTTCAATATTGTTAATTTTCTTTTATTGATTTAATTAATTAAATTGCTTAATTTTGCAACAAAAATATTTCGAAACGTATCAAATGTCAAATGGCTCGCAGAGTTCCAAACACGATTATATAATCAATGTCATATAAAATATTTTCTATCATAAGTTTTTCAACGCTTTTCAAACACTTTTCATTTAAAAATCGTGCACCATCATTTCAATAAACTTCACTTTTAGTTGATTATATTTTTACTTAAATGTCTTTTATTTCGCACACATTTCTTATGCACAGCTTGTTTAATATTAATTTAATATTATAGTTTTTTTTTCTATTTTTTTGAATCAATATTAATTGCATTATTTCATTTTTGTATTTTTCTTTTTTTTTTTTCTTCTTACATTTTATTTACTCCTAAAAAATAGCGATCTATCCTCAACGAAGAATTTTTTCAAACTGAAAAGCGTTGAAAATTTAGCTCACCAGTTTCACTCGTTTCGCAGACTGCCGAATGCTTAAATTCCTTTAACGCGTAGGCAGTCTATAAAAAATGTATCTGTATTGGTTTAAAAGCTCAAGATCACACACAAACGATCTTTAAGATACACAGTGAGATACAAGTGTGGGTTTTTTGAAAAGCTTTTTGCCTCTGCCTGATTTGTATATGATGTGTTGGTATATGTTTATGAAGGAAAGCGCTCCCACACATTTCACTCTAAAAACGGTGACGGAAATTTCGACTTTTTTTTTTCTGGTTTAGTTATATATCACTGCTACAAGTGTATTTTGCCATAAACATGTACATATATAACACTAATCTACAATAGAATATATGAATATACATTGAAATTTGCTAGAACACTTTTATTTGTTAATAATTAGCTGTATTTATTGTTTACTTCCACACAGGAAACTATTTTTATTTTTTTTTTTTTGCTTTCCTTAATTTTTAATAAGTATTATTCTTGTAGTGGGTTTGCTATTCGCATAAATCTTTTCTGTATACGTCAATGGTGTTCTTGTTTATCTCAATGAACTCTGCACTTAACCCACATCTAGCGAAATCTGCTCACTATTGCTCTCTCTCTCTCTCTCTCTCTCTCTCTCTCTCTCTCTCTCTCTCTCTCTATATATATATATATATATATATATATATATATATATATATATATATATATATATATATATATATATATATATATATATATATATATATATATATATATATATATATATATATATATATATATATATATATATATATATATATATATATATATATATATATATATATATATATATATATATATATATATATATATATATATATAAATATGTGTTTATATTCTATAGAATTATATAAATGTTACGCCTAGATTGATTGAGTTTATACAAAGAAATATCAATCCACAGTTGAAATACTGAGTACTTTCAATATAGACAATCCCAAATTATAAGCACAAAAATGGCCAACTTCAATGAAATTGAAATTTACGAGATATGTTCAAAAAGTATGGTGTGACTTTGTATTTTTATGAAAACATATTTATTTATTCATCAATACTTATGTTGTCACCTTCAAAGTAATCCCCCTCAGATACAATACACTTGTGCCAACGCTTTTTCCAATCCTCGAAGCACTACGCCACGGTAATTGAAGAAAACAATGAGCAAAACTTTGACATTTGATCGAACTTGGCGTGCTTCTTTTGGGTCTTGGCTCACCTGGGCTCTTCCATTGGCACGATTGGGCTTTCGTTTCGACGTCATAACCATATACCCATGTTTCGTCATCAGTTATGACCCTTTTGAGCAAATATGAATCGTTGTTGACGTCATTCAATAGCTACTGAGCTCGATCGATCGAAAATCGCCGAGCACGCAAAACACTTCTAACCGTTATGCCTCTCACAAACAAACTAAACATGCTACATAGCGGAAACTGTAAACATATGTTCGTGATGAGTGTACCAACACAACAAAACCAAAAAATCGATAATCGAATGTACGTTGCCCGCGAAATTTGAAAAGTCACCTTACTTTTTGTACACACCTCGTATATATTTTACTCTAGCTTTAAAAAGATGGTTTTGAATGTACCTATGCTATGAGTGGTTCAGTAAAACTCCACTGAGTAGCTGGTATTTTATTAACTTACTAGCTGATACCCGGCACGTTTCTGCCTCTCTAGCTGCCTCTCCTTCACTCTGCCACTCCTTACATGACCCCTTACCCTACCACCCATTCCCCTACCCATCTTCTTCTGCCCCTTTTCACCCCTTCTCCTACCACCCTTTACACTGCACCATTGCCCTGATCCTGCCCCTTACCCTACCTAACCATACTTTACCCCCACTTCTCCCTGCCCCCTTCGATCCCATTAACATGTATACAACATTTCATCCTTCAATCTACTACTAGCCATCCTTTCCAATGACCCCTTACCCTAGGTCCCATACCCCTGCTACTCTTCCTCAGCCCCTCTTCCCCTTTCCACCACTTTCTCTTCCGGCTCTTTCCCTTTCACCTCTTCCCCAACACTCCCCTTTCCCTTCCCCTTCCCCTTCCCTCGTCGATCCCATATAGAACATTTCATCCCTCTATCTTAAATTTTTTTAGCTAGGAACACTCGTAGGCATTCACAGTAGATCGAATTGTGAATCTAAACCATTCTCGAATCCCCATGAAAGCACACAAAAATTTTCATTTTTATTGTACTGTTTTTTTTTTTACGCCGTATATTTTAATGAAAAATCGGAACTGCTTTAATTTTTAGCAAATAACAATTTTGCAGAGACCGCAATAAAGTTACTAGTTTTTCAGCAGTTGTTTTCAGCATTATCGTTACGTAAAAAGTACCAGTTCCTCTTTTTCCAGTTTTTCAACTTGGCATTTTCTAACAGTTCCTCAGCAATCAATTCTTGTAGCAGTCGTGGATCTTCGTCAGCTTAAGCCTTTATACATTTCTCTCGTCGGACGTACACATTTCTCCCGCACGTAGAAAGCGCACCATCCGGAGATTCTTCAGGTCATCGTAGTCCTGATCTTGTCATCTTCAGCTCAGGTTCATGTTTTCGTCGTAAACCTTTAGTGCTGGCACTTGCCTATTTATATATAGATTAGCTTCAGAAAGTTCTCATAAAATTCATGGTGTACATAGTCCATAAATCTGGTAACATACTTCAATATTTTAATAGACTTATATGATTGATTTTCGAATCACTTATTTCAACAACGAATTTGGCACTCCTCAAATGCATTTAAAGAGTGCCAGAAAGTAAAAGTTTTCAAATGCTTTAACGTATTTCTAGCAAAATAAAAAATATACAGAAAATGCGCCAATTATATTCCTAGTGCTTTTCATTTGATTGTTTACTTTGTTGATTACCTAAATCAAATACATTGCCAGGTATTTCCCAATAGGTTTTTTGGGTCACTTTCACTATTCACGATAATGCCAAAAAACAATTAGACAATAATAGAAAAGTTTACTGACTTCACATTGTTCAAACAAAAGACAAATCACTGAATGCACTGCTCAAAGTCAAGTTCAAGTTTAGATAAACATTTTTTTAAGGAAATTTCGAAATTTACAGCGCAATAAGGAAAACATTTCAATGGACCAAAATTTTGTTATCCAATATAAACAAACAGTTTAAATTAAATGCATACCACAAAATGTTTGTTTATAGCATCGAATATTTTCATTTGCAATTGCATCATGCCATCTAAAGTTATAGAAATATTTATCTCAGAGCAACACGTGTGCTTATTTTATAGACTGACTTTGCCTGCTATAAGGTCAACAGATGAAAGCCATACGATATGATGCCTATAAATACATAAATCTAAGAAACATAACGTACGCAGAAACCCGTATGGATTGCTTCCGCTTATAACACATACTCCTAGACTAAGTTGGTGGCAGATGCTAAACAATTTAGCATGTATGGACAGATACACCGCCCTTCAACCTAATACGAATTTAGACTAGTGGCAAGAATTTCATGCGTTCAATGCACGACCTTCATGTGTGCTTAAAAAGTGATTAGTAGCTTGTGTTTGCATGTACAAATATTTTGAAGGTCTCCACGATGTTTGAAGCACTAAAGAAATTTAAATTATTTCGCATAGTTTGCTTGAAACTGTATAGATAGATAGGTGTATTGTATAACTTAGTAACCATAAACGATGGTAAACGCACTTTTGAGCAAGTATAGCTTTTTCATCTATGTATATAATATCAGCTTGATAAATCGCAAACTAACTATTTTAACAATTAGACAACGTTTCTAAGTGCAATAGAGCAATTTAGCATAAGTTAGGGTTGATACCGCTCTAATAACAAACTACTTTCGATCTCCATCTATACACATTGTTTATATTATATAATGTCGTTTGCTATTTCGGTTTTCATCTCAAGGAAGCTGCAATATTTTTTTCGGCAATTCTTGTTGTTGTTTATAGATCTTAAGAATTTTGTTTGCTTAGTTTCATTTCATGTTTGGATCTTAAAGTATAGAGCAAAACACATTAACATGCCACATGCCGAGGAAACGCATTTCATTGTGTAAACAATTTATTATTTTGTGTGTTTTTTGCATTTTCAATTTAAATTTTTGTCGAAAAGTGTTTAGTTTTAGTGAAAATTCAAAACAATTTTGTATACAGAATTCTATTATTTGCCCGCATGAAAAGAGAATGTGACCTGTCTACGTTTGGCATATTATCAAGTCCACATGGCCTTACAACTGGGCGCCACATTAGATCGAAGATATTTCCTCTCTAGACGTTGAATATATGCTGACATTCTGTGTTGTAGTACTTCAAACATTGTTGAATATTCATTGATCCTAAAATATGAGTATATACCATTCCTTTCACTAATCACAGTAACAGATTTTGGTCTCATTTGCTGAGAATATAAGTCAAGAATCATAAATGACTAGGATGTTTCATGAAATAGTTGATCTTGCTATATTCATTAGAACATCTGTCTGTGATTAACTTCCGTTACTACTCCCATGTATATGCTCTTGTTCAAAAACTCACACTCGCTTCTCTCTCAGTTTCCCGTTTTACGAAGTTTATTGATAAAAGTAGAGTGATGTGAAGGGTGGAAAAACCAACAAAGAAACAAACGGCATGCTCCAATCCAATGTTTTTACCGTTATGCTTTGTCTTTTTTCTCTCCTACTAATTCCCAGCAAAATGCTTCACTTTTGGTTGGCCGACTACATTCTATTTGATTTTTTGCATGATTAGCATGACAAGAAAAGTCGATCTAACTATGTCCGTCTGTCTATCTGTCTGTCCGTATGTAAATCTAAGCATTCTTTCCTTCTTGCCAAGCAAGGAGCGCAAGTGTGGTTCCAACGAAGTTAATGTTTTTTCTTGTTTTTTTTTTTATAATTAAGCTAGAAACACCAAATAAATACATTTTCTTGTTCCTTTTATCATTTTGGAATCCAATAGTTTGAAAAAAAAACACCTTATTTCTTAGGTTTTTTATTTCCTACAACAATGTAAAATCATTGATCACCACTACTTTAAAGCATTCTATTCACTCAAAAACCCGATAACGCACCGTCCAATCATAAAGTTCGGAGCTCTTTCTCCCTCTCTCAGCTCTCTCAATTTGTTAAAAAGTTAAAACAAACAAGTCAAAGTGAGTGCTGCCATAGAAATAAGCAACAGTCGGACTTGCCAACATGTCGGCGAGCATCAGTTGAGAGCGTGACTTCATAGTGTTGTTGATAAAATTTTAAAAGAAGAGAAATAAATATTTCTTCATATGTTTGAAGAATTTAATGATTCGTGCTCTAGCCTTTATAAATAACGCAATTGTACATGTATGTACATACAAATGTGAACAGAAATAGAGAATATGTTAACTCAATTCTACCAACTGAAAATAAAACAACTAAAAGGAACAAAAAAGACAGCAGATAGTTTCAAGCATAAAGTACGAAAGAGATGAACGAATCAAGAAGTGTCGAATACTAACCGAATCTAACCATAACCAGTGCGTGACGTACTAGTGTCTGGGCCAAAGCCGCATGACAAGCAAGTGATCACTGCGAATCAGGCTCGATCAGCCTGTAATGCTAACTAAGACTCAGTGTAAGAGCTAGAACGTCAGAGAGCCGTCCTATAGGAAGCGGGCACTGCGACAGAAAATGATGTCTTTTGTACCCTAAAACCGAATCTAACGAATGCTCTGTTTACCTCGTTCATTCGCATTGTCTATACATTTGGTTTGATTCTTTGGTCGTATCGAACCAAATAAACATAGCTTACAACATGTTTGAACTTATTATTTTGTAAAGAACCAAATGAGAAGAAGCAAAAAGTTGATTTCTCGGTATTTATCAAGAGAGTGTGGCTGCACAATGGTCTAGTACTAGGCAATACTTGACAATATAGTATTATGTATTTAATTAGATGTGAAAATAAATAAATGGGTGTGAGTTTTCTGAATTTAAGATTTTTTAGATTTCATAACAAATATATTATGAGAATTTTTCTAAATTAGAAGTTTTGAAATTTTCACTTATTTATGTTAAAGCCTACATATCTCAAAACTTCAATTGAGAAGCAAAGAAAAATGAAAGCCAGAAAAGGCGTTGAAGAAGTGCAAGTTTTCAGCTGAGTTATGATATATTAAATTTTTAATATATAAAGGGAGTTAGATCTAGCTTTTTTGTAACAATTTTCATGAAAGACTGCAATAGTAAAAGAAAACTATTTTTCATAGCATTCACTTTCTCTTTATGAATTCTTTATGCAACAAAATTAAACATTTAAATATTAGATTCGTCTTGCAACATTATTTTGTACACTTGAAAAATTAATGCCACAATCATAAACTATTAAAAAATATTACAGACACCTGAAAATTTGGGTCAATTAGAAAATATTTGCTAATTAAATTAAATAAATTATAATGCAGATACACTTACACAGAGCACTTCGAGCTGGCAATATGACGATAAAAATTGTAAATCCGTAAAATATATTTAACAGAATAGATGCATGTATCTGAAACACGACAATTTTATGGATGTGTACAAAAAGTCTTAAGCAAATCGCATAATTCGTCAAAACAAATCAAAGTCACTGCACAATTTTTGTTTTTTTCTTTTTCTTTTACACTTGAATTTAGTAAATCTTTAACAGAAAATAATAGATATTTAATTGCTTATGATTGCACTATTTTTTTGTTTTAAAAATAAAATTTTTTGAATGTCAAACGAAAATAAAAGCGAACAATGTCACAGCCGTCTGCTGATTATGAGTAAGAACCGCACAGATTTGAATTGATTTGCAACATTCAAATGCGAGTCATGTATAATGAGAGTATGTACAAGTATCTACAATCTATAATTCTTTGCTTAACAAAAGCATTGAGTCATAGTGCTAAATTAAATTAAACAGTAAATAGCATACGAAAAAAAACCAAGAAGGCATTGTTCATAAAATTTTACTCGATTTTAGCTGTAGGAAATATATGTTATTTTGAATTATTTTTAAGCAAAAAAGAAAAAAAAAACAACAACAAATTATAAATGAATTATATATATACTATATGTATATTCATATGCTGCGGTAAAAAGCTTTTCTTCTAACTGTTAGAGATACATTTCTATCTATCTGTCTGTCTGTCTATATTGACTTGTATATGTATTATAATTATTTAACCTTAAACAATATACTCATACTTATAGACAACACCTTCGTGTATTTTTATAAAAATAAATATGCTAGCATATAGTATATACATATATATTTTGTAGATTTTGCTCTGTATAATATGTATATGCATATATATATATATATATATATATATATATATATATATATATAGAGAGAGAGAGAGAGAGAGAGAGAGAGAGAGAGAGAGAGAGAGAGAGAGAGAGAGAGAGAGAGAGAGAGAGAGAGAGAGAGAGAGAGAGAGAGAGAGAGAGAGAGAGAGAGAGAGAGAGAGAGAGAGAGATATATATATATATATATATATATATATATATATATATATATATATATATATATATATATACATATATAATATGTAGCTAAACAGATACATTTGTATCTGTTGGCTATGTCTTGTCTTCTTATAGAATACAGCTTCTTTATACTACTTTATATAATTTTGTTTTGGAACTATGTTTCTTGTATTGTGCTGTTTTCTTAAAAGTCTTCTTTCATATTACTTATACCCGTACATATCGTATATATCTTTGAGATACATTTTATGCGTACGTGTGCGTGCGCTTTTCGAGCTTTTCAGTTGCTGCGCCTGTTGTTGCCTTTGCGCTTTTCCCACGCAAATGAACTTGAAAATTAATTGTATGCGCATCATTACGATTATTACATATACAACACCTAATACTATATGCATATATATGCGTGCTATTTTATATAATGGATATACATCGTATACATTTTCCTGCTAGTATTTCAATTTCTTCATTTTGCATCTGATACATGCACGTAGGTGTTCGCTTCCAACAGGAATTTTAAATTCATTTCTTTGTTTATAAATATTTTCATAGATATTTATGCAGCTAGAAATATTTTTGAAAATTTTATTATAGAATATGTGGGAAGGTATTAGGCAGAGATTAAGTTTGTATCGAATTTTTATTCGTTTTTGTTGTATGTTGCGATGTTGGCTATAACAAATATAATGCCGAGTTCTATACTTTAGTTAGGTTCCGAAGCAATTGAAATATTACAAATCAAAAATATGCTGAAGAACTATGTTTTATAATTAGAGCACGGAGATAATACTTTTATGAAGAAACAAGTTAAATCGGACAAATATCCATAGATAATTAACAAAATTTTAGATAGTTTGGTTCTAGAAGAACCAAAAGAAACCTAACTCCATCATTTACCAATGATTACACTGCCCAAAAGCATGGAATATTTTACATGATTCTGAGTTTATTTTTGTGACGCTGACTTCAAATATGTTATCAGTTTTTATGTTTAAGCACTAGTTTTTGTATTAAAAGGGGGCGGGGTGTTTTTTTGAGAAAAAGATGCACTTACAGTACAAAAATATTTACTTATAAAAAAAACTACAAACTGTGGAATTTTGTTGTATACGATTTTTGAAACTGTTGCTGAGTGATAAAGTGTTACGCTGAATACTTCAGCAAAAATCGGCCATCATACATATCAGCCATTCCTCCATAGTTCGAATATCTTTTTGAAATTGTTCACCCTGAGTTTCATTCAAGTCAGCTAGATTTTCAAGAAAATATTCTAAATAGATGTGCAGGAAGTGTACTTTGATGCTGGTATTGCATCCAAGTCGCTGGCAGTGAGACAACATCTCTTGAAAGTGCTCAACGTAATCATCATCCTTTTTTTATGGCCAAAGAAGTTTTCACTAACCCAACAACTAACGAATCCTATACAGTATTCTTCTAAATTTCTGACATTGAACTGTTGAAATCAGGAGTGTTCACCAACTTGTGGACCTGCTTTGAGCTTTTCTGAACTCAAATTCGGAAACTTCCTTGAAATATACTTCAAACATTCACCGTCTTTGTTGGGTGCCTTAACATAGTGTTTCATCAGTCCAAATTATATTACGCCGTGTCTAGTCCTGTTGATCTTAGAACACAACTTATACACAATATACATATATATGTAGTAATATTTAAGATAGAATACAAAAACAAACATTTATCTAGAATATAATCTGAATTCTGCTCATTAATTTAACGATTTAAGAAAAACCAAAAATTTACAATCACAAAGTTCATAGAAATCATTAGTTGGACACATACCATCATTTTCTACAAATCCTGTACTAATATGGCACAAAATTCATTTCACAGGAATACGTTTATGATTCTACATAAACTATTTTCAAATAAATTTTCCAACTAAAACTGTTTTTATTTATTTGTGGCATGAGATTAATTAGGCAACTGTGTCACAAATCAACATGAAATGAGTTGACAATTTCCAATTTGAATTCCTAATAAGCCAAAAGAACATGCGACATTAATGTATCTCACGAGTATATATTGCACAAATTGACCTTGTGAGCCACCTTGATTATGAAATTAATGCAATTAGCTGAAAACTGAGGTAAATTGTTGCAAGCAGAACTGCAAGTGCAAAATCAAGTCAATACTAGGACAACAACTAGATATGTGTGAAGACAGTACATAAATAAGACTAAATGTATACATAAACTGGCCTTGAACAAGACATCGAACAACGAATCTTGTATCTGCAGTTAAAAATTTTGATTGATGAGCAAACAGAAAGCGACAACGTTCTATGACGAAGAACGATTGGCAATCTTTCGCATACATACAAGTATGTTTATCTGAAATGCTGTCGAAGGCAGAGTATATTGTAGTGCCTTACATTTAAATGCAAATTTTTGTGTATAGCAATTTTAATGGATTTATTTTATTTTTAATGCCGCACAGAGATTCCATATAGTAAGAGTATGTACAGCACTAAGTGCAGAGTTTGTAGTTTGATTGGGAAAAGTGATCTCATAACGATTTCGAACTGACGTCATTGAAAGCGCACATCCTGTTTATAGGCAAGACGCATACAACATACGATTTATAAACAACAACAAAAAGAATATTTTCATTTTGTTCGACGTAGATTTATTTATTTATTTTGGTCTCCATTCATGAAAAGCCAACAAAACGTAATTTCGAGGAATTGTCCATTTTTTTTCCATTTTTTTTTTGTTTTTATATTTTACATCAAAATATTAAATGTGCCTTTGTGTTTTTGATGTACTATGAACAACTGTTTGTGTCACAGCAAATTGTGCTTGAAAATGTCGAAATGCCGAAATAGAAAGTTTGACTTTTGTGCCCAAAAACATTATATGTTAAAATAATTTGTTGTTTTATCTTGTAGGCGTTTTTTGTATATTGTATCTGTAGCTGAAAACTACATCAATTTATTTTAATTTCTGTGTTCTATAGTACATTTAACAGTTCACACATTAGCATTTAGTTGTATCTATCGTACTAAAAATTTCATTAAAACACACAAAAAACGTTCTAATACTAGCTACTCATAAGCATTCGAAACTATATACTTACATTATATAGGTATCTGGCTATCTATTATATATAGTATGCACATAGTTATATATCAACTAGATTTATATGCCGTATTGAAATTTTTAGCTGCTTTGGTTCAACCTTTTGATTATGGGCGAGGTAGGTTTTTAATATGTTATGTATTGTATTTTTAAGACATCTTAAAGTTTTTGATTTTTAATGTAATGGCACCTGTCCTCAGTTCTTCTGTCCGTCTATCTAATAGTATTAATTAACAGATCTCCAACTCTATATGGTAAATAGGCTGGCTTTAAATATATACAGATTTAAATATATACTGTTTTGAGTTTAAAATGCAAAACTTATTTTCAAAGATACCGCAATTTGGTGAAGGTATTGAAATTTGAGACCTCTGGAAAAGGCGCGTCACAAGTGGCGGATATGGCATGCCTTCCAGATATGTTGTAGTAGAAGAAATTAAAATACCTTCAGCGTACCAAATTGGCACAGGATGGAAAATTTTGTTAAATAACCTCTTCAGCAGCGGAAGTATTCAGTGAGGCTACAGAGGGCGTCTGTCTTGGATCAAGCTGCTAACTATTTTGGAGGTGCCAACACAATCCAACTATATGAGATGCTTTGATTTACTGGGAACTCAGAGGATGAAATGATGCCTGCTATAGATGAGCGCCAGAAAGACGAGCCAGCTGTCGAGATGCTGCCCACCGCGGACAATGAGGTGAGCAACAATAAGGATAAGAAGCAGTCGCTAAACGGTAACGAGCAAAAGAAGGATGCGCAGCTGGAGCTGGAGGGAAAGGCCGATGACAAAAAGGAGGATGCAAAAGGAAGAAAAAAAACAGAGAGAAATAATCAAAACTGCTAGAGATTAGAGCGAAGCAACGCAAAATCGTAAGGAGGTCGAAAAGGAGGTTAAGGTTGAGCGAAACTGCAGAAACGCGCCAACGCCACCGTACAGATGTTTGATAGCAACACTGCCTCAACGCTGTCTCAACGGTGCATCACGGCTCTGCATACGTAGCGAGCACTGGAGCTATCAACTCCGCAGTGTACATTTTGTGACGGACAGCTCCAAAGATAGCCGCTCATATACAACAAATGTGCGACCGATTATCTCGAACTTCAACCATAAAGTAGTTTACCCCGGACTCGCGGTTTTTTCAAGGCCTTAGAAATCGGCATACTTTATTCTGTTAAAATTTGAATGCTTTGATCGAAATCACGTTGACTTCAGAAACTCAAACAAAGTAAATGGTGTTTTGAAATACATACATGCAAAAATTCGAATAAATCTGATGTCTTCCATATGGTATAAGGTTTTGCCTGCAATAAATAAGAGAAGTAACATCCTTCCAGCCAGAAACGTCAGTATCGTCAGTATTGAAATTCAAAATCTTAAAAGTTTACTGGAAAGTTCAACAAATTGGGGAACTGCCCTCGTATCTGCATACGTATCCTAAGCATATTTATATATAATAATAGCACCACTTGTTCGACGCCAAATATAAAATATACCGAAATAAAATAAAAAATATATAATTTTTAATATGTTTAAATATATTTTTATTCCGTTTTTATGTGCTGACGTCAAGTGTTATAATACCTGTATGTATAATATTTCTTTGTCTTCAATTAAATTATCACGCCCTATTCAAAAAAATTTTATAATAATAATAAATACTGTATATTCTATAGTATAGCATAAATTTGGCATAAACTAAGGAAAATTCTGCATGAAAAAGTATATCCAGTGTTTGTAAACTTAAAAAATAATATATTTATATTCCTTCAGATATATATTGAAATACTAACATAAAATACAAAAGCCATAATGTAATTTTATATGCGTGCATATTTCTTACTTAGTTAACAAGCCACAAATGGCAAATTTAAATCAAATATCATTTTATTACAATAAAATAAAAGTTATTCCAGCAGCATCGAAGTGCAATCAAGTAAAACCCGCCACGGTCTTTTCAAATGCAAATAAAATGCTCAAACCATATTGTATGTATCTGAACCATAAGATACATTCGTTTTTATATATTTTTGCGTTACAATTTTATTATTTCGTTGTCTTCATTTTGTTGTATATACTTTCTATGCTGTGTCCAGTAGTAAAGTAAAATTTATGAGATCACGAAATGCTCACTTAATTTATGAGTTTTTTGTTTTGATTTTTTAGCATTTTTGGCTTTTAGATTTTCAAGGATATACTTGTCCATATATATTTGATAATTTTTTATATATATTAGCACAATATTTTGTCATCGATGGTCATAAAACATAAAAGGCAGAAATAAATGTATTTTCTTTAAGTAAGAATAATGGATGTTTAAAGACAAAAATCAGCTGAGTTATGGATTTTATTTCATCACTTGAGAATTAGAAAAAGTTTTAATGTTGACGGTATGAATTTATAAGCTAAGTGCTATGCAGAGGTCTTTGACTTGATGTTGTCATAAAAACAATTAAATTGTAAAAATGTAACTAGAAACAGAAGTTCCGTTGCTTTAATACATCTTCACACGTAAAATAAAAAGAAACAAGTAAAAACGTTCACTTCGATTGAACCGAAACTCTAAAAGCATTCTTACGAAATTTCAAAACATATTGTACAACACAAACGTGGGTGGTGGGTTTGTATAGCGACGAGCTCAAAAAGTAGATTGACTATGTGTGTGATAGAACCAACCATAAGAAGCCACCTTATCGAAATTCAAGCTGATATTGACTTAACTACAGAAGTTTTTTATATAAAAGCACAAAAGTGGGCGGTGGATTTGTATGAGGTTTATCTCAAAAAGTGGACAGTGCGTGTCAATATGTATATTTCATAAACTTCAACAAAAAGCAGCTATATAGCTAAAAAATTAGTGCAAAAAAATGTTCAGCAACTATCAAACGGACACGGGTTGGCGAGCTGATGAAGAATACCTATATTCGTATATACTTTATAGGGTCTACGATGTCTCCTTATTATTATTTATGAAGGGAACATATAAAAACTGCGACCTAAAAGGTCTCTTGTTTGTCGTACTGAGTTAGATGACCTGCCCTAAGCCCATATGTTGAATGAACCTAAATACTTTCCTAGGAATCAAACTTCTCAGTTGCTCCATTCTAATAAAGCGATTACCTAGCCTATGCAGTCTGCTTCTAGCTACAGCTGCACATTCAGCAAGCATGTGAAAAGAATAGCTTCCTCTTCGTGGTCACAGAATATGCATTCGGGTGAGTTATGTAGCCCCAAAGCATATAATGCTTCTTTAGTCTACATGGCCTGTTAGCAGTCCTGTTAGTATTCTTCATTGATTTCTACTTAGTTGGAGCATAGTTTTCGATCTGCTCGGGCTGTAACCCCCTAGAAGCTTATCCGCCTGGAAAATTGTTATGACCATGCACCCACAGCGGAGATACTCTGTTATGTTCACCTAGTTTGCCAATAGAGCATTTGCTTCAAGCACTAGCTTTGTACTATCTACGTTGGAGTTAAGTGCCTTCAACGCAGCCTGGCTATCTGAGAGAATAGCGATATCACAGTTGTGATTGCCTCTGTCTATGTTGAATTGTGCACATCTGATCACAGCGCACATCTCTGCTTGGAAGATACTGGTCTGTTTTCCCAATGATCTCCCAGTAGTGAGTCCGAGGGCCTGCAACTTCATGTATAGAGCCGTTTCCGACAGATCTCCGAGGTAACTTTATTCCCATCGACAGATAGTCTTAGGAGTGTTTCTTTTATTCTGTGTTCGATTTCCAGATGAAGCGGTGTCAAATCCAAAATAGCTTCCAACACTACTGTTGGGCACGTGTGTATTGCCCCTGTGATGCAGACACACGCTAGGCTTTCTAGGGAGCTAAGCGCCCTAGTGGCTGTCACTTGGCTCGCTCTTTCTCCTCACACGACTATGCCATATAGTAGCATTGGCTTCACTACCATGTTGTAGAGCCAGAGCATGTTTTTAAGTAGATTAGAAATAATTTTGGTCCTTGCTTTGTCCTCTATTCTCCAGCTTTAACATAAGTACAATGTGTGCAGGGTACAGCAATAAACAACACTTATAGATATTATGTAAATAGTGGAGCGTAAGAATAGAATAAGCCTAACTGATCGAAGACACTATTGGAAGCAGCATATACAAACAGAAAACATCTTAAGCTATATATAGATACTTTTAAAAATATTGTCGCAGCTGCTCTATAAACACATTTCTACTTTGAAATTCCACACAAATATCTTGCTAATTTTCTGCAACCTCGACTTCGTATAAGAATACTTACTTTCTGCTACGAGTTGCTGCTGTTGTAGCCTTAAATACGAATACTAGTAATGTCCTTTTGTTTAACTTCAATCTCCTGTGATTTATGATATTAGACGCCTGTGCAACTTGCTACTTGCGTAAAACATGCACAGCACTTGCAACACACGATTGTCAGAGTTACATCATGGATAAATTTTTATATGCAATATACGAGCAAGATACAAAGGGTTTTTCAATAAGAACATAAAAATTTTGTATTTAAACAAAACACAGAACAATTGAGATATTGAGCTGAAACTATTTCCAGGTGCTGTACACATGTTATATTTAAGTATAGAAATCAATCTCGTTCATATGATACGTGAGTACATTTCCAGCAAAATTTTTATTCAATCACACCACACGGTCATTTATTTGTGTATACAATGGAACCACTTGAAGCACAAATGGGTCTTTCTAATAAAGCATATTTTGCTTATTCACAACGTCATCAATCGAAAACTAACTTCACCGCTGAAGATGATTTTTTTAAATCAAATTCAATTGGAGAAGTTTGGGCGTTTCAAAAGATCAAGAGGATTCAGTTCTTAAGTTAGTTTGCTCTTGTAAGAGTATAGGCGAAGATCTTTATGCAAAATGCGACACAATATGGTTTCAGAGTCTTCCAATTCCTGTGAATGGCGTGGATTCGACAGATTTGGTGCATTTTGAAGTGAAGCAAATACGGGATGCGATGTTTTCAGTACTTTGACTTTGCAACTTGCGAATTGCAACTTGAATATGTTGACTTGAATTGATTCACTATAGCATGCACAGCCTGTCTTGAGGGACTATTATTACAACCGAAAAAGTTGCATCCACCGTTTCAGTTTGAGCAGTACACACACATAAAAAACGTAAACCTAGACTTACGTTTTGACGTTGACTGCGTTAGTACTAAAATACAAAATTGTTATGCCCCTATTGAAAACTCCTTTATATCTTTACACATTTACAACATGCAATTAAATGCATTGCTCGAGATACAAGAATAGCTCAATTTGCACTCGGCAACTGTCATTCAAGACACTACGTGTTGTGGTAAGGACATATGCATGCATGCAGCATAACATATGCTTCGATTCGACACTTGTGCAATTTTTGTCAGGCATTGGCTTTTCTCTTAGATATCCAAGAAGTGGGTGCAATAAGATTACAATTACAATTCCATGAATTCGTACCTTGATGTGTCTTAAGGTTGAATAGCCAACAATCTAGTCAAGATATAGGTATACTGTGGAAAAGCTTTAGCTTGAATACAATTTAATTAACGTTGATTTCATTTACAATTTATGTGCTGCAAATAAACAAGTACGCATCGTAAGGATGCGCTTTCAGTTACAGAGCAAAGTAAAAGTTAGTCGGATAAGTGGGCGTGTAGGTGTACTCTTGGCAAACGCGAAAATTGCATTCGAATCTCGCTGTCCGTTTGTCTGTCCGTCTGTCTGTCTGTCTATCTGTCCACAATAAATGAATTTCATTGCAGATAGACTTACCTTAAATGGTAGCGTCTATAAATATAAGCGACAATCTAAATGGGTTTGCCAAAAAGCGAATAAATTGGCAGTGGATTTGTTGCCTTATCGGAAAGTTCTATTAAACATTAAATTCTTGGCGCTGACTTTTGCAAAAATTTAGTATATATTAGATAAATAGTTGCTAGAAGTATTGCTGCACTTATTAAATAATTAGCAATGAACATTGCTGATAATGCATTTAAGTTTCAGGGAAAAAAGAAGGAAAAACTTCAAAAGAATTTATAATAGCACTTAATAGTATTTGCAGCAAACGCTCTCACATTCAGACAACTACACTTCTAGGCATATGCTTTATACGATAATGTTAAGTGTACTTTAATGGAACTACTCGTAAAACTATTACAACAAGTGAAACAAAAGGACAGACTAATAAAAAAGTCTTCTGCTTGTGACAACTTGACGTATGCGTAATATTATATTTTGCTCGTTTCATACTCACAAGTTTGTATAGAGTGCTCCAACAAGAGTTCACGATTTAATTTAAAAATAGATAGTTACACCAATAAATCGATTGTTTTATGATGCGCGGTGTGACAGGTGGCACCGTCCTGCAGAAACCACATGTCGTCCAGATCCATACCGCCCAGTTGAGGTCACATGTTCCTTATTTTCAAAGAAGTAAGGACCAAAAAAATTAGCTATATAGATATAGGCAAGTCATGCAAATGGGCCTTTGTGTTTATCTCTACAGTATAACTCTGTATCCAATTCTAAACAATCAGAATGATAGTTTTAATTAAAGATTCAACGCGGATTCTATAAGCGATTGAAAATTCAAATTTAGATATTTGTATCCTAAAGAAATAGGATAGGAAGTAGCTCTCCTACAAACCTGTTCCCCATTTTGGAATTTTTGTATGTGCAAATTTTTGTTTTCGTTTATATTAATTAAGCTATAAACGCCAAATCCGGAGGTGTGATATCACACGATCTAGGCGGCCAGTTGATAGGTCGCAAACGCGAAATTAAGTGCACATCAAAATGATTTCTCAATAAAGTCATTGTTTGGTGCGCTATGTGTGCCAGAGCACCGTCTTGGTGAAACCAAATGTCGCCGACATCACATTGAAGGTATGTTCTCTTCGGCCGCCATCCCATAAACCACACCAAACAGTGCATCTTTGTGAATGTAACGATAGTTCGAGAATCTCTTCGGATTGCTTATCAGCCCAAATGCGGCAATTTTGTTTATTGACGTATCCATTGAGCCAGAAATTTGCCTCATCACTGAACAAAATCCGGCTCGCAAACAGCGGATCTTCAGAGCCCATTGACTGAAATTAAAACGTAAATTCAGGTTTGGCGGCTGCAACTCTTGATTTTGTAAGCTTTTAAACCAGAATGCTGGTTTAGAATTCGGCAAATTGCTCCATACGAGAGAAACAGATGCTGCACACGGCGATTGGTGTTCAACCAAACTCTCCGCGACAGGCGCAATATTCTCCAGACTACGGGCTGGATGTGGTCTATTCGGTCGCGTATTATCCAATAACGTACACTGACACTCAAATTTGAAGATGGTATTGGCAATAGTGGGCTAGGAAGGTCGATGATGCATACCATATGTTGCTCGAAGTGCACGAAAAAGATTTTTTACCAAACGCTGATTTTCATAATACAGCTGAATAATATAGAAACTTTGTTGCGGTGTGAGTCTTTCCATGATGAATTGGTAAACAATACTGTATAAAAATAAGATGTAAGTATGACACCAGTCACGAGTGATCTGTGAAAAGAAAAACAAATGAACAAAAAAAAAAAATCTCTAAATGAATCTCTCGTTATATATGCATTCACATATGTGCATTCTTATGAGTGCAGGCTATCACATGAGGTCAGAATAACCTTTAAATGGTACTTTAACAGTTGTGCAAAATGTCCGAAATGAAAGAGTAATTAACGGACACCATAACCTGTACCAGAACTTATTCAAAAATTGATTAGTTAAATTAGTTGTAGACATTAACGCAGCCTTTCTGAGTTCTTCTCAAAATAGCGCTCTACACACTTGATAACAGTGCAAGAGCTTAGATTGATGCTTGATTATGCAAAAAGATAAAGATAAATATATGTGTGTGTGCCCGAACACTGTATTTTTCAGCTAGAAACTTTATAGATGAAATTTGTGTTTCGTTGTGGTGTTTCATTTATAATTTAATTAATAACCACTATTAAACGATGTTGAAAAATACCACACTGCATGAAAGTAATTTGATTTCAAAATGCTTTATATGCACATCATATTCAAATGTTTGTCAAATATGAATCGAATTCAAGCGCGTGCAATATATTGCTCGAATTTTATAGAGTTTCGTACGAAATATTTGTTTAAATCTGTAGTAGGGCTGTCTTTAAAGTGCTTGACCTCACATATATTGCAATATACAGTAGCAATAGTTGAAGGTTATCTTGCCGTAGGTTTAAGAAATGGTTCATGGAGATGGTGGATGGAGATAATTTGGTTGGATATGCATAATTTGAAATAATAGGTAGTTAATCAAAGAATAGTACGAATAGCTAGACTTTGAGCACACGACCTCTGCTAGTATGTTAGCCAGCATGCTAGACAGATGAGCTATCCAGACCTAAAAATCTAAAATTTATCAGCTATTGTTAATGATACTTAACTACAAATTTAATTGAATTCAACAACAAATTACACAAGGAACAAGCTTGACCAAAAATATGTATTTTAGACTAGAATCAGGAATATGTTTTCATTTGATGTCATTTTTAACTAACGTCTACATTTTTTTACCGATTTGGACAAATTTATATCTCACAATCACTGAAGCTCACTGCAACTTTTATCAAAGAAAAACTTCCGACCACAATCTTGAAAATATGACAAAAACTTGGAATTAAACTGAAAATTACAGCCTCGCAAATATGATAGAAAAATACTTTGTTTGAAATATAATTTCGTGAAATCTTATCCGACTCTTGAAAAGAGAACAATATTATCTGTCGAACGATATGCAATATATGTAAATCAGCTAATGATAAATTGGAGAAATGAGCACATAAACAAAAAGAAAAGTGTTTCTTTTTTAGAATATCTCGAAAACGATTCTTAAATAAAGATAGTTGTCATTTTTTGAATATACGCTCTAAATTATATAGAAAAATAATTGCGATAAACCAGCTCTCAAGTTGAGATCCAAATTTAAATATTGTAAAGAATACTTTTGGAACAACCCTCTTATCACAACTGTCCTTTCCTACATCTGTGGTTCTTTTGATTGGACTTTTTGATTTCAGCATTGACACATTTTTGCATGAATCGCAGTCGAATTCTATTTACTTTGGCCAAGTGTTGATAAGTTAATGAAACCAGCTGAAGTACAGTGTAACAAATTTAGTTTTCATCAGAAACATAAAGGCACCTCAAACTAAAAAGCAGCAGCTTTACAGATAAAAGCGTATATAGCTGCTAAGCTAGACAGATTTAAGTTATTTCTTCTTCAAAATAAAAGCGCATATGTGCCCACAGTAATTCCAAAAATAAATAAAAAAAAAAATAATTTTATTAAAAAACGTCACTAAGGTCTTTACTTTAAGCAAATCATATTTGCCACAGGTTTTCATAATAATTTGCAATAATTTGCATTTAGTTTTATATTTTATAAGCAGCAAAACGGTGCAATTTTAATTTTTCAAATAGTTTTTTTTTGTTCTCTATTTGGAAATGCTTTGAAATTAAACTAGATAATCAAAACTTTCAAATATACACCATAATGACTTTAAATTATATAAATATTTGATTGAATTTGCAGCTGTAAACAATTTAAAACTAAACATTTTTTTTGCTATCTACATACAAATATGTAAGTGTTTACGTATGTCAGGGTCATCGCATACTGGATGTAAAACATCCCAATGCCAAATATAAGAACAAAGTTCGAAAAATTTGCAGCATGTTTGGTTTGTTTAAGTGCCCTTAAAATAATTTAAAACAATTTAAAATCAAATAAATATGTTACTGAATACATTGGAGAGTGAAATAGGTAACTATAGACTAAATGATGCAGCTGGCAGATTTATGATTGCTATAGCCAATTAAATCTCTGCGCCTAACTCAAATACAGGGTGTTATTTTAGAGGTTTAATTTTACAATAGGAATAAATTGAACATAAATTGGTCATTATGGTTTGCCATTTTATCATGAAATGCCAGAAAATTGCTTGCAAATTATGCAAATTTATTTCGAAAATCGTGGTTCAGTTCAGGAATGTTATATATTATACATATATTATATATATATATATATATATATATATATATATATATATATATATATATATATATATATATATATATATATATATATATATATATATATATATATATATATATATATATATATATATATTATATATAATATATATTATAGCCTATATTCTATTCTGATGTATAAGTTATAACATTGTAAAGTTTCATTAAAATTCGTTCAGTAGTTTTTGCATGAAAGCGTAACAAACATCACATCCATCATCACCATCATTTCGCATTTATAATATGTATTAATAAGATAAAACAAACTAAGAGCGTTTAAGCGACAGTGACTTTATATCAAGTTAAACATTTCGTATACGCAATATTAAACACAAAAATCACAAACACCATTGGAATCACTGTCAAATTGATTGTACTTCTCACTCATTTAATGAGGTACAATTAATTTAGGCCTAATTAACAATAAAACTTACCAAAATCATATATTTTTCTTCGTTCTATCTAACCGCAACAGTACAAACACAATGTTTCAAACGAAAGCCAATTAATTGAGAAGCCTCAAAGCGCTGCTGCCAACGTCGCAGAGTTAAACCTACAGAACTGTGTGAAAATCATCAGGAAGTAGCAAATAGTATACCAACAAAGCAAGCAATAAATACAGAAGCAACGCAATGTATGGCCTGCTATTGGAGAATCTTTCGGAATACATTAAAACCGTTTACGGCGAAGAGAAATGGGAGGATATACGAAGGCAAGCAGGCATCGACTCACCATCGTTCAGTGTGCATCAAGTGTATCCAGAGAATTTACTACAGAAACTGGCCAAAAAGGCGCAACAGGTAAGCAATTAAAGTCAACCAGAAAAGGCTGAAAGCGACAGCGAGTTGTCCGTGTTACATCCGAGTATCCGTCGACGTTGCACGTTGCGTATGATTAATTCGAAAGGCAAGGAACGCATCAATCAAGATTAACTTAAAAAAATCTTATTAACACATTGACCGCACTCATACATATGCAACGTAAGTATTAGGTGCATTAGATAATTTCGCCTTATTATGTTGTTCTAAAACATAAATCAATAAAATCGTTTCCAGGAACTTGTTCTTGGGCAAGTTCGTGGGGAGATATCAAATGCGACACAGTTTTCTGTGCTTTCTCATACTTATAAGTATGTATTGCGAACAATTTTCCGAGAATTCACACTTCAAACTGATCATTTGTCATCTTGCCTCTTATTCTGGACGGACAGACGGACATGTCTATATCGACACGACTGCCGATCTTGACTGACTGAGAGAACTGTGAGAAGGAGAGAAAGATTGGTCTAGAGCGTTACCTGGTTTTTACCTACCTTAGACGCAAAAATTAAAAAAAAAAATAATATTCGTTCATACTCCTCTTCAAAACCTGTCCAACAAAAAAAAATCAAGCGAATATGTTGAGCTTAAATGGGTTAAAAAGAGTGTAAACGTTTTGCACTTGCTAATTTATACATAGATATTATTTATAAAATTATTATATACGGGCCTTCGATCCAAATTGCGATATTGCACCGATTTTTTTGGTGTTCTGAGTCTAAATTTTAACTAAATTTGTATAAAACATTTCGATTGACGTTGAATTTGCAATATCAAAACTTTTCAATCGAAATTCATCACATCCCTGATGGTCTCCATACTACAGAAGTTCGATATTTCTATTTTTATGCAAATATGGCAAATAAAAATGGCCATATCTATTATAAAACTTTGATCACTGACGCAAACTGTGTAAAACCAGCCAGCGAAGTTATTATTATTATACAACTCACACGTCGTGTAAAAAATATTATAATTTTGCCACGGATTTTGTAACACCTTAAAGGAAATATCAAATTTCTCAGCTTGACGAGACAAAGTGAACTTGTCATGTCCCTCTGTCTGTATGTATGTCTAGCTGTCCGTCCATCTAGACAGCCCTTGCTTCAGTTCGTGCCTCAGTTTTTCAGATAGCAAACACAATACTTGCAACGCCTTAAGGAAACATCGGAGACTCCATAAAATCTATATATATTCGTGATTAGCACAACAAGGTGTGTCGATTTAGACACGTCCGTCTGTCTGTCTGCCAGCATATCTGTGTGTCAGTCTGGCAGTGATTTTGTGAGCACCCTATTCCGTCATACTTTTTGATATTTAACCAGAAACAACACAAAATTCCAAATGAGCGCCATTTACTCACCATGCAAAAACACTTTGTATTTATTTTGTTTTATCGAACATGTTGGAACTAAAGCAATTATTTTTAAAATAATAATTGTTTTAAAACTGGTCAACTACATACAAATTAAATTTATTAAAACTTGTTAAATGTAAGCATTTCAAATCAATATTAAAAACTAACGTAAACACCAGTGTTACCGAACAAAAAGGGCAAGTGCGAAGAGTCTTAAAGCTGCGGTTCCACTGAAATTACCACTTTTTCTTGTATTTAATTTAATTACCTAATATGTATTATTTATATTTAATTCATACGCAAAAAATTATCCTTCAATGCCACAGGCGAAATTCAACTTTGGGTCTGCTACATCATTAACAGCTCCCATCATTAGGTTTATGAACCAGACCTTCGCTTGTTTACTTTTTGAACTAGCACAGCGGCATTAATAAAATATAAACTTGATCTTATTGATCGATCTTGCCAAATATCTAAACTTCAATTTCGTCCTTTCCATATTCCGTTTTCCAAAGTTGCGGAAACTTTCTAATGCACCCAATAATTCGGCTTCTTTCATGCATATCTATTCTATTCTCTAAAGGTACTCGGTGTCTCGGAACGCGAATTCATGGATCAAATGGGCGTCTACTTTGTCGGTTTTGTTGGTCAGTATGGCTACGATCGCGTACTCTCTGTGCTGGGACGTCATATGCGTGATTTTCTCAATGGTTTGGACAATCTGCATGAGTATCTCAAATTCTCATATCCACGTATGCGTGCACCAAGTTTCATTTGTGAGAATGAAACCAAACAGGGTCTAACGCTGCATTATCGCTCAAAGCGTCGCGGTTTCGTTTACTATACAATGGGTCAGATACGTGAAGTAGCCCGTTACTTCTATCACAAGGAGATGCACATTGAACTGGTGCGCGAAGAGATACTCTTCGATACAGTGCATGTAACCTTTCAGCTAACATTCGATAATCGAGCCTTTACACTTGCATCGCTGGCTATGACACGCGAGGAGAAACATTTGCCCATTAGTGCACATGTTCTTTTCGAGATATTTCCCTTTTGCATAGTATTTGGGTAAGTATGAGTTCATAATCAGAGTTTACACTATATCTCATATCATATACAGTGCTGATATGGTTGTGCGCAGTATTGGAAATTCACTGATGGTCATATTACCGGAGCTGCTGGGTAAAAAGATAACAGCCTGGTTTGATTTGGTGCGCCCGTTGATTGCATTTAAATTTCAAACAGTGAGTTGCCTTTTTACCTATACTTACATTGTACATACTTGCGTGTATGTAATTGCATTACATGCATACTAATTGACTGCATTTCTAATTAGATTCTGAATCGCACAAATAATATATTCGAACTGGTGACAGTCGATCCTGTAGCAGAGCGATTGGATGCGCAAAAAGAGGACTTGTTGCTGCACGATGATGGCAGTGAACCAGAGAAGTCATTGCGTTTGAAAGGTGATTTGACTTAGGCTTAATTAGAAGTACGTGTACTAATTGCTTTTTCTCACTACTAAAGGTCAAATGGTATATATGGAAAACTGGCGTATGATAATGTTTCTTGGCACGCCGGTTATGCCGGACTTGACATCATTGATAACAACTGGACTCTATATAAACGATTTGTCTATGCATGATTTTAGCAGGTGATTAATAGCGCCAAAAATGATATACCTATCATGCTAATGATAGATAATGACTAATGAAGTATATAAAAAATACTCTACAGAGATCTGATGTTAGCTGGTACACAGCAATCGGTGGAACTAAAGCTGGCACTGGATCAAGAACAACAAAAATCTAAAAAACTTGAAGAATCAATGCGCAAGCTGGATGAGGAAATGCGGCGTACAGATGAGCTGCTTTATCAGATGATACCGAAACAGGTATAATTTTTATTATATATAGCTGACCACCCGCAACGTTGTATGCGTATATAGTTGTAAATTTTAGAGGTGTAGAACTTTGAATTGAATTCAAATACTGGGATTGCATAATTTCAAACTGAAAATTGGCTTTATTAGAAAAATTGGCTTTATTAAAAGTGTTAGTCAAATAGTCCAATGACTTCCCGTAACTCCAGAGAAAATAATTCAAACGCGTTAAATCGTACTATCTCGATGGACAATTGACTGGTGCATTGCGAGAAATAACGCTTTCGCCAAATATTTCCTTCGTGCCCTAATTTTGCTTATTGAGATGCCCATTGGAGCAAAAATGAGTCTCATCACTGAATAGAATATTCCGATAAAACAGTGGGATTACTTCCAGATGATTTTCAGCCAATTGACATTCTGCTTTAATTCTTGCACCAGCTGGATCTTGTAAGGTCATAGACCGAGATCTTTGCAAAACTTTCCATAAACTGGATACACTTAGCTCCAATTGCTGTGTTTGACTCATTTGGGTCTTCCTTAACACTACGCACTACAACAGATATAAAGATATATATTATTTGATACACTACATTCAATTCTTATCGATAACAGGTGGCAGATCGTTTACGACGTGGCGAGAATCCGATAGATACGTGTGAGGTAAGTTAGCATTACTGCTGCTTTGTAAGTTATTTGCTTTTATTATATAACTATTATCATACATAGATGTTCGACAGTGTTTCGATACTGTTCTCGGATATAGTTACCTTCACTGAAATCTGCAGTCGTATAACACCCATGGAAGTTGTTTCCATGCTAAATGCCATGTACTCCATATTCGATACGTTGACCGAGCGAAATTCTGTCTATAAAGTAGAAACAATTGGTGATGCCTATATGGTTGTCTCCGGTGCGCCGGAGAAGGATACTAATCATGCAGAGAAAGTCTGTGATATGGCGCTTGATATGGTAGATGCCATTACGGATCTGAAGGATCCCTCAACAGGACAGCATTTGCGCATACGTAAGTGTTTTTGCGCATGCCATTATGTAAAACTTTTCAATCTATAAATAAATATAAATTTCTGTTTTCGCGTCAGGTGTCGGTGTACACTCAGGTGCTGTGGTCGCTGGCATTGTTGGTCTTAAGATGCCACGTTATTGTCTCTTTGGCGATACAGTAAATACTGCTTCGCGCATGGAATCCACCAGTACCGCCATGAAGGTACACATCTCACAATCTACTAAAGAGTTGATTGGACCGATTTATAAAATAGAAGAACGCGGTGAAATCGATGTAAAGGGTAAGGGCACCATGAAAACCTATTGGCTGGACGAGCGAGCAAATCGCATGCCGCTGCAGCTCTCCACAGGCATACTGCATCCTATGTCATCGCTAGCGAATACTGCTGAGCGACGCATGCTGGCGACACCAATGACAAAGGCTATTATGCCCGCGCCTAGTCCACTGCCGCTTGAACGTGTAAAGAAAGTTGCTGCTGCAGCATTGGAGGATATAGTTGCTGCAGAAGCAGCAGGCGCAGCAGCAATGCCCATCGCAACCACTGATCAACCGCCGTCAACTGAAGATCGCACTGGACGCATCTATTCGCCAGTTACCTTTAAAGATGTTGCACGACGCAGCATTGCCAATTCTCCAGTGCGTGCCGCCAGTGGCGCTAGTAGTAGCGGCACCTATGACGAGAGATGCCGTGATTCGCGTTCAAATTCTACGGGTCATGTTTTTATGCGCACACCTAGCGATATTTTCGGTTCGCTCATACTGGACACTGAAGAATTTTTAGAGGATTTACAAATGTCGCGCAATTCGATTGCAAGCAACAACAACGGCAGCACAGTGCCAGAATCACCATGTCCCTTTAGTCCTTCACCAGCATTTCGCATTGGCAGCGCACCGTCTAAACCACGTCCCAGTCATCCGGATACGTATACGACCGAGGAACTTGCAGCTATGGACCAGACGACACCACCGTCCACTGCACCTCCACGTGATTCGGCTTCTTGCAGCAATATAAAATCATCATTATCTTCTATATCATTGGAGAAAAGCCAAACCAAACCAAAGTGAGTAAATAAGTGAAATTACGATGTACTCGTACATAGATATATAAATTTATCACAACAACTTTTACAAATCCAAAGACGTAAAACTCAATAATTTGTGCTAGTTTTTCCACAAATTACCGAACGACAACTGAAATAATTCGAGTCTTCAAAACAATCGAGTGAATGAATGAATGTTTCGTTTATCCGCGCATTTATAGTAAAATGAATTAACATTTCATTCATTCATCCAAAGTGAACGGTAGTGAAGTGGACTTCATTCTGCATTGAATGGAATGAATGTTGACATTTTAGAATCTATTGCATTCATGAATTGAATGTGATTGAATAAATATTCATAAAGCAGCTTGAACGAATTAATTTATGCAGCAGCCTAATGTGGACCATCAAACACCCGTCCATTGATTTTGATTAGGAAAAATATAAAAACAGAAGAAAACAAAACGAATTACGAAAACTAAAAACTAGTTTTATTATCTTTATTTTAACATAAATCACGGTCAAATGTTTGGCTTTTAACTCGATATATACCCAACATAGTGAATCTTCCTTCAAAAAAAATCATACCTCCAAAACGATTCCATTAAAAAATTTATTTCCGAGTTTCGCAAACTAAAGTCTATACACAAAATATAGTGTACTCGAAAAGTAACCTGAAAATAAAGAAATCTAAGAAATCGACGACTCAACTTTTCAAGAAGTGGATGAATAGTCAAAGCCGAAAGAAGTTGAAGCTAAAGCCGACTTTCAAGCAAAAGGATCAAACTTATTGGGGAATTGGGTTGCAACCATTAAAAGAATAGGTGGATAATATTTTGGATGAAACAGGGGACATTCATCTGAATCCTTGATTTTGTCTCCAATTTGCAACTCGTCTCCTAAAAGAGTTAAAAACTATACACTTATGATTCTGCATTCGCCAAGATGCATTTGGAAATGGAGCGCTCCGGTGGAGATCGAATTTCAAATTATAAAAACCCTAACCAATTATAAAAACTCTTTAAATTATAAAAAAAAAACCCTTATCCCTAACATCCTGCGAATTAATTTTTCGGTGGAAACCCTGGTGAAATATAGAAAATAAGACCGACCCGAAAGCAGAAAAATACAAACGCAACTAATTTACTGCAAAATCGCGTTAGATTATTGCGTTCAAAGTTTTTGGATTTCTGGATTTTTTTATACCACTCACACTCACAATAAAGGAGACAACATAGACTCCATTCGTCTGTCCGTCTGAAAGTTGTAGCGCATTTTTTTGGGATAAATATTTAAGATATCCAGTTGTAACCCGGCACCCACACATATTGAAATTGCAGTCAAATTTAGCATCCATTTAGTATCCTTATAAGGTACAAACCACCCAGTTTTGACTTTTTGTATGAAAAACGTTTTTTTTTTTCAACGGACGTTTCATAATGGGTGTGATCCCCCGCCTTTTGAGGTAGCCCACATACAAACCACCTTCCCACTTTTGAATTTTTGTATGCAAAACTTCTTTATTTAGGTCATTATAAGCTTGAAATTTGATACGTTGACTTCTTATGGACAGCCGGTTCACATATACTAATGGGCATGTCCCGCCTACTTTTTGGGATAGCCTCTATACAAACACGCCACCCATGTTTATGTTGTACAAGACTATTTGAAATTTCGTGTGAATTGTATTGGAGCTTCGGTTCAACCGAAGTTAACGTTTTTGTATATATATATATATATATATATATATATATATATATATATATATATATATATATATATATATATATATATATATATATATATATATATATATATATATATATATATATATATATATATATATATATATATATATATATATATATATATATATATATATATATATATATATATATATATATAACATACATACTTACATATGTAGGTTTTGGCACCAATATGAGCTTGTTTTACTACTCTAATTAGAAAAATCACGTTCTCAACTAGGAGCACTGTAGAAGCAACAGATGCACCCACAACGTCATCAATGAAGCCAACCACACCGACACTGTCCGCCGTGGCCGTTGTTGCCACAATGGCTGCCACAGCTAAAGCAAAAGCAGCAAAGCATGCAATTGCATCAACTGCACCGCCAGCAATACAAGCATGCTGTCCGGCATCGGTGGTTGGTTTTAATAATAACACAAGTCGTCCGACATCAAAAGATTCCATTTCACTGCATTCACCTCCTCCAGTACGTAGTGTTGTTTCGGCGCCCACAATGTCAAAAGCAGCACGTAAGGCATTCTTGGCAGCCAAACAAACGAAGGCTATGGAGAAACTAGACAAAATGATTGAAGAGGTGCAAGAGGTCGAACCGCGTAATATAAAGGCAGCCAATTTGCGTCTAGCAGTCTTTGGACATGATGGTGGTGGAGTTGTAGATGCTGGTGATGCTGAGGACATGGGTGGTTGTCCGCTTATGCTGCCGCTGCCACCACCACCACCAAGATCTGCAATGCTATCCAACTCCATATCCGATACAAGCATTTGTAATCATGGGTAAGTTAAACACAATTGAGTTTATGTGTTGTTGCTACTGTATTCTGTAATTTATATATCTGCTCCACACAGCCACACTCACACTCCAATGCATCACAGCAGCTGCCACCATGCGCTGCACGAGGCCAAACTAAGTCAGAGCCAGAGTTTCAGTCATGCGCGGAACAATGCGCCCATAACGCATCAGTGCTGCAGCGGATTTGGGCATCATTCCGGGCGACATTCGCATCGTATGCACTCGAATGCATGCAGCATACTCTAAACACATTTACATGCATGCATCCATACATACATATCTCTATGCTCCAATTTATTGCATATCATTTGAAGATTGTATGCCAGCCAGCGAGCCGCAGTGTACGTGTAAACCGGAAACGCTTGTAGGTACAAAGCAAAAGCAAGTTAGCAATTATTAGACGATAACA